>JAREYC010000010.1:41760000-42110000 GCA_030015325.1 Cryptoblepharus egeriae | reverse complement strand
AGAATATTTTAACTGTATTAACAGTAAAAAGTACTTTCTAACAGTAAAGATATTTAATTTACATGACTTTTTCATTTTTTAATTTTCACCGGTTGAAACACGCATTAACATAAATGTGTTGGACTTACAAACAAATCAGCTTATGAATGAGCCTCTGGAATGGAACTTGTTCATAAGTAGGGGACTTACTGTATAGGTAACGCAGGACCAAATGTTCCTCTATGCAAAATAGAAGGAATACAGAAAACTCACATGTAAGGAAGGAGGTGGCAGACTAGAAGGATGGCTGCCTGGGCAGAAAGAAATTCAAGTGTTTCTCCTAAAGACTAAGAACGTGGCCTTACCTACTATCAGAGTGAAGTCAGCCCCTACATCTTAGATTGCAATCCTACACACACCTATTTGGGAATAATTCAATGTGACTCCATAGGAAATCCTGTATGGGTACTGTAAAAACAGTAGCCTAAATGTTATGCACTCCCAGCAGTACCGCTCTGCAGCGCAGGCCTGGGCGATAATTCATCCATCACATATTTAGTGACTTCTCCATGTTGTGAATATGCTCAAGCCAGCAGGGGCTCAGGCGACGCATGCACTGCAGACAACTAGCTGCCTACTGAGATTTAGTTCTGTGTAATCGCCTGGTACGGACGCTTTGCTCTCCTTCCTTTATGAAATTCCTCAGTCTGTTATCATACAGGGCCTGTCCAGGAGCCCCTGCTTTGAACGCAAACAGAAGTGCCTGAGATCATGAAAGGAATGTCGATGTTTTGACGGATTTATGTTCCCACTTATAATGCCATTAGAATAACAAATGTCCCTATGACGTCAGGAGTGGCAGCGATCCAATCCCACCAGAGCTATGAAGTTCATAGACCGCCAGAGCAGTGGCGACGACACCGAACTTGCAAAAGATCAGAGAATAAACCCAAGCTGAGGACAATCCCTCTCCTGCAACCCTCACCAAACTGATTTTTTTTTCCCAGTCTGAATTTCCTTGTCGTCCCCCCCACCCGACTCAGAAGGACTTTTGAAAAATTGCCCCACATATGTGAAAGGAATGAGAAATAAATCTGGCAGAGCACCAGATTCTCAACAACACGTTTAAGTTCCCTGCTGCCAACTGTGAAAATGCCAACAGTCTGCCATTGATGGCATGACACCTGCCATGTGCCATAACCTGCAGAGAGCTGCAAAACTATTTTACATGTAAGTAGATAAAACACCAACAAGTCAAAAGGAGCAACCAAGAAATTTGTTGTACGGTATACCATAGCAAGACAATAACTGTATGACATTTATTTAGAAAGTAAAGTTAGGCTGCAACATTTAGGCTGCAAACCTAAACTGCAGGCTGGCCTAAACCCTGGCATAAGTCCTGTGTTGACCTAAGGGTGACATAAAAGTGCCGTAAGACACTTCTGCCCCACTCCTAAGGGGGTTAGGCCAGTGCATAGAGAAATGCTGGCCTCATCGTCACAGGAAGATACGCCAGGTGAGTTAGGCCAGCCTAAAGTGATTAGGATTGCACCCTTAATCAATTAAATGGGTTGATCTATCTAAAGCTGATGAATCAGGCAGCCAATACTCTCCATACCTCCACCCACCATTTCCAGGTAGCTGACAAGATATTTTGCCCCATTTAGATGCAATGCAGGGTCAGTGGAACCACTTGCAAAAAAGTGCTTTTATGTGTATGGAAATTTAATTGACTGATTATCCCTACAATCCAGAGTAACTACGGGAGGACGTAAGAGACATTACGTGCATCTGTAGTTATGGCACCACCTAGTGAAAACCGATGGGAAATTCATATTGCAATCCAAAGCAAATTGTTCTTACACCGGAGCAAGGACTCCCCGTAGTTACTGTGGATTGTGCCCCAAGATTTCTTGATTTGGGTGAGAGCCCTAAAATTAAGGAAAAATAAGAAAAATAGAGAGCATTCCAGATGTGGTCTTAATGGCACGGAGGTTGCTGCCACATGTGCCTCTTTGCTGCTCCAGCTGAAGCGCAAATGTGTGGTTTCCTTGGCCTCATTTCTGTCCTGTGACTTTCACCATCCAAAAAGTATATCAGCAGTTCCTGGACACCTTTTTATTCTGGAAGCTGCACGTGCACAACGATGGAGCTGGATCAATCATACTTAACAGCTATTAAGAGAAGAAATGAAGTGCAACAGAAAGGCACTAAATTTTTTCTGACACACACACAAAGGTCCAGTTGGTTGACTGTACTCTGGGGAGCTGTAAACTACTCCAAACTACTCCAATCTGATTTTTATGTTTTGTGCTTCAAGTCCTTCAGCTCCATATGGCTGGTGCAGCTGTTGATTCCGATCTGCAGATCCAAAGTTCAGAAAATGTGTACCATTATCTTTGACACCCAAGACAAGTGGCACACAGTGGCACACAGGGCAACGACCGGCTCGGATGTTTTCTGGTGATGCACTTGTTTATTAAGATTGTGGTTATTATTAGTAAGGACATAATGCTATTCAACCCCAAAATTAACAGTTTATATGGGAAAAATGAGGAAAATGAACAGCAACAAGGTGCAGCAGCATCCCTTTAGGACTGGGGCCTCCAAAGTTTTGGGCAAGAGGGCCACATCACCTCTCTGGCACTGTGCTGGGGGCCAGAAAACTAATTTGCATTTCAAATTTGAATATATTTCTGTAAATTGACTTATAAGAATGTATTGGAGTAGATTGCAAAGTTTGCCCAAGAGCTGGAAAGAGGAGTTTTGCTGGGGGCCACGTTGAGGCTCACCGAGGGCTGTATCTGGGCCCCAGGTCGGGGTTTGGAGACCCCTGCTTTAGAAGAATCATCAATTCTGTCTGAGAGAGAATGGGACATGTGCCTGGCAAAGGGATGCTTGGAGAAATTTGTTGTTCTCATTTCCTATCCCACCTCCCCTATTGCTATTTTGAACTTTTTTGATGTTGAAAAGCAAGTTCCTTCACACACAGGAGGGAACGGCTCTTCCAAGCAGTGCTTCTCATCTGCAGTCTCCATAAACCGTTGAATTAAACATTGTCTTAAAAGGATCTGCTGCCTGATCAATCAGGGAACACTTCTGGTGTCCATCAAAATGTTTTTAACTGATTAACCCAACTGATTCTTTGAGCAAAGCAGCCTTAAGGTAACACCTTTGGGAGGAGGAGGGAGTCAGAGCTTCCCAGTCCTTTCCCCTACAAATCTCACAATCAGCAGGTTAGGACAAGGCAAATGGAGACTGGGTCAAAAAATGGTAGTGTGAAAAGTGCCCCCTGAACCTGATCTTCCTAAGGGAACTCACCATATTGTGTTTGAGGATTCTTTGTACAACTGGTGTAAACACTTCGATGACCACCATGGACCGAGGACGCTCTCTGCAGTGCTGCATTGAGAAACCACAAACATTTTGAAAAGCATTCGGATAAAGAATGAGCTTACCCTACAATCCAGAGTAACTATGGGAGCACATAAGAGACATTACGTGTACTCGTAGTTACTGCACCACTTAGTGAAAACCTATGAGAAATTCATATTGCAATCCAGAGCAAATTGTTCTTACACCGGAGCAAGGACTCCCCATAGTTACTCTGGATTGCACCCTTCATTTAATCACGGGTCTCATTTAATCTGAAAAACTAAAATATGTGTAGAATTCATCTGCTGGAGATTACACTCTATTATTATTTTTTAGATTTATAACCCTGCCCTTCAATCAAGATGCGGAATGTGAGCAACGTGGAGGGGGCAGAGTCCAAGCAGATGATGGTGCTTCTTGCATGGCTGGGTCGATGTGGTTGATTTTTAACACATTCGCAGCTACTCAGGGCCTCATCTGGATCAGGAACGTGGCATCAGAGGTGTGGGAATGGAACCTTTACCCTTAGCCCAGCCATTTTAAACTGGTGCGCCATGAAAAGTCTATAGGTACGTCATGGGAGTCTGGAGCACAGAGATTGAAAATTACTGAAAAAATACTTCTGGATTCTATTTTTAGGCAAGTATGTGTAGTGACAAATTGTTCCTCTTCCTCCAGAGCCAAAGGAGGACGTGCAATTCATTACTACAGATAGTTGTGGTACAAACAGGTCTTCCAGGAGATTCTTCCAGGTTCTGTTTCTACGGGGTGGTTATACAGTACCCTGAATTACTAAGCAGGCCTCCGTCAGTCTTGAGAGACTATGGTATCGTGCTCAGCGCTGCATACACTGCATGCGAAGCACAAAAGCCTGGGTTAGATTGTTATGGAGGATAGGCTGTTCCCCAAGCAGCAGATCCCCCCTCTCCACGCCACTGAATTAGTCCAATGGAAAGGCAGAGCCAACACGATTGGATCCAGCTGGCGTCGCAGAGCTGGGCTAAGGACAGGAGCTCACATTGTTTTGTGGGGCCGATGCGGGTCTTGAACCCTGGCCTGCTGGTTAACAGGCACAGCGTCTTAACCGCTTGCGCCACCCACAGCCCACAACCCTAAATTTAAAGATCCTACTAAATGGATAGACTGAAAAAACATTTTATAAATACCTTGCAGAAAAATTCACACAGATCCGGAGGTGGATGGTTGTTTTCGAGCAAAGGTGCAATTGCCTAAAAATAAATAGGGGGAAAGGTTTCACACATTGCTATTTGCCTTACATCTAATATCCATTTTAATAGATATTATTTTATTATTAAAATATTTATATTAAAATAGATATTATAGGTGAATATAAATATTGTTAACAATGATGATTCAAATGCTCCTACTTTGGATGAACTTAAAAATGGTCTAGACAAATTCACAGAAGAGCAGGTTGTGCAAAGCTGCTGGTCATGATGGCTCAGTTTTCAAAAACATTTAACTTCTAAATACCAATTGCAGGGACATAATGGGGGAGAGTATATATTTTATTTATGCATATATTTCTATTTGATACAAAAATTCTAACAGCAATTAAGAACAACCACAAACTTAAATTCAATTTTCTTTCCCTGCTTCTTGTCATGGCTAAGTTAGGGTGACCGTATGTAACAGCTCCCCCAAAAAATGATATAAAGTTCACCAAAAAAGTAGGACACCCAAGAAAAATGTTGGACATGACAATATAACAATCGAAACACTCATACATATTGCTTTTCTGTGCTTAATTTAAACCCTACATTACTTATTACTCAATTTAAAACTATTACATGCAATTATTAATTACAAGATGACTATGTGCTACCTGCTCACAAGGAAAAGGATGACAATGAAGTTTTTTCCAAGACACAAGTCTAAAAAAGAGGACATGTCTGGAAAAAGAGGACATCTGGTCACTCTGGGCTCAGTGAACTTTGAATTTTTGTTCCTAAATTTTTGTTTTCAACTGTGATCTCCCTCATTTTTCCACCTGGAACCAAGAAGAGCCTTTTGGCAATTTAAGGAGGAACACACTTCTTGTTGCACAGCTCGCTCCAAGCATGCGCTGCTCGCCTCTCAGGTGCCTCCAGACCCTTGGCAGCTCTGCTGTGACTGACTCACCTAGAACTAACTGGGAGCAGAAATGCCCCTTTTGGGGGATGCTCAGCAAATGCAACTGTTGCTTTGAGCACTGACTGCTGTGGCTACCGCCTGGCTCCGGAGTGGCATGAAGCGCAACCCACACCTGGCGACAGCCCTGCTGACTGTTGTGCCACTTTTGCTGGAAGATTCGCGGAGACACAACACAATCAGGTGACAGCCGCAGCCCAGATTAAATTACCCAGCAAATCTCCTGGAAATCGCCAGCGGCTGAAATTGAATTAGAACGACAGGGAGGAGATTTTCACCTCTCTGATAAATTGCTGGCATCATTGGGATTTTTTTTACCACTGGTTCTGCAGAGAAGAGAAATACTGACTTTGCCCCCTTCTCATTTAATAAGCTCCCTGGAAATGGATCATTTGGATCAATTCATTTGCGGAGCACCCTCTTTGGATCCTGCTGGTTGGAGCTTGGGAGCCACTTCCACCCTCATGACACCCTCCGTCTCAGGGTGCAATCCTAAGCAAGTTAGGCCAGCACAACTCAGCCATCTCCCTGTTCTTAAGGGGGCTTGGGGAGGCCGGCACATTTCTGTGCATTGGTCTGACCTCCCAGGAGTGGCACAGAAGTACCTGAAGCCACTTTTGTGACACCCCAAGCCAGCTCGGGTCTTCTGCTGGAACTTAAGCTGGCCTAACTGGGGATTAGGACTGCAGCCTTGGTACCCAAGTTTTGCAATCATCCCTGCTGCTTCAGTGGCATCCCTTACAGTCTACTCAGAAGTAAATCCCATTGTGTTCAATACTTGAAGGAAGGTCTGCACAGGATTGCAGCCATAAGCCACCATTTTGCTGCTGCCATCATTCATGAAGCATGAAGCCAGACCTGACCACCTTAACACCCAAAATGGAGACTGATCCTACAATCCAGAGTAACTACGGGAGCACGTAAGAGACATTACGTGTACCCGTAGTTATTGCACCATCTAATGAAAACCTATGGGAAATTCATACTGCAATCCACAGCAAATTGTTCTTACACCGGAGCAAGGACTCCCCGTAGTTACTCTGGACTGTGCCCTGAAACTAGATGCAGGATTCAATTTTCTCATTGGCTTTGATTTTATTAAGTAGGACCGTGTCTTCTAAAGACATTTTCTTTGCTAAAAGACATCTTTAGGGTGCTCAGTTTCAAACTTTTTCTTCAAACGTTACAAATGATTTCAAACCCATCTAGGTGGCACATATGCCAAAACAAATATACATTTATACCTCTATACTTGTGGTCTGGATGCAATAGGTAGAACAATAACTATTCCCTATTTTTTACCCTGTCTTCTCTATATTGCAAATGGAGATCGGTTCAGTCTGCATAATGTTATACTCAGATTACAGGACAGCTTTGGGATCAGGGGTATAAGATGACAACACAAACCTACTTAACTGCCATGGCTCCTTCTGCTCCTGTTCCTCCTCCTGCAAAGTGCCTTGGAAACTGTATTTTTGTTTTTTGAAGATAAAATCCCTTTTTGGATCCACCATTCCAGTTACTTTAGGGGAAACATCAAGAACTAAAACCACTTTAAATGGCAGTGCAGGTGGATAAAAGGCAAACTGAACCCACTTCAACTACAGAATGAAGGAAAGCAACTGGAAGCTCTTTTAGGGACTTTCAGAAACCAAAAGCATTGATTCCACACTTACCACAATAATGTTTTCATGCTCTTGAGTGGTTAGGTTGATATTCTGAAAGCACAAAATGAAATAAAATCTCAGTGATCATGTAGGTTGGGTTTTTAATAAGGACTGTATCAAAATGCATCTCCTTCAATTTCCTTTCTTCTAGAGTGGGCACATTCAGATATGGCTGGAGTTGCCATACGTCTTGAAAAATGGGTACAATCCCGATTTTGGGGGATTGTGTTCACATACTCGCAAGTGGGCCAGAGGATCCTGTACTGATTTTGTGGAAAAGAATCATGGCAACCCTAGATACGACCCAAAGGCGTACCCATAATGAAGTATTTGCTGCTGCCATAGGATAAAGAAAAATCCTAAACATCTGACCAATCCTAAGGATGTAGCGGGCAGGCAGAAGAAGGCTTTGAGATGGCAGCATCATTTGGGAATATGCCATCCATCCAAAAACAAAGACGGGGGAAGAACCTGGCTGTTGCTTTGATTTGGGCATGCCGATTTTGCTGTTTGAGGGTTCCCCCTCCCCAAGGAAGAAAGCCATGAAGAGGCACCATTACCAAAGGCTTACCTCTGAGAGCAACTGAGAAACAATTTCCAGAGGAGCTTGATGAATGGATTCATCTTGCAGTGGGGACGACAGAGCCATATCCACCAAAGTGCGGATCTCCTTCAGGACAACCTCCAGGCGGCTTGGGTTACTCAGCACTTTCTTGTATTTGTAGATCTTTTTCTAGAAGAAACACATACCCAGGGAAGGTTAAGTAACCAACAGGGTAATGGCCAGACACTACCAAGGGGTGAGAGTGACTCTGTGTTGATCATTTCCAGTCTTAGCTATGTAGGAAAATCTGTAATGTTTCACATGTACAGCTGTGTAGGAAAACCTGGAAGCGAGGAGGAAATTTGAAATATACTTTGCGTTCTTTGACATGCCATCTTTCTCTTAATTGGTGGAAACAGGAACAAATGTACACCGGAAGGACAAAACACCGTTAAAAAGGGACAATCGCTTGCTAATCTTCCCGCCACCAACTTGTCTAAAGTTGCTTTCAGTTCTCCAAATCCTATGTGACAAATATTCTATTTGGTCCAGCCATATTAAAGGAATAGCTATATGTGAAACATCACTTCCAAGAGAAAACCAGTTAATAATAATAAAACGCAAAGATACTTGCTGAATAAACCAAAAACCTCTATGCATACTTACATGGGAGAAAATCCTAATGAATACTGTGGGACTAACTTTTGAGTCAAGTACATGTACCTCAATAAATTCACCTAGAAGAATAAGAATTCCATTCAGTTTTGAATAGAATTTTGGTGAATTCTGATTTTTCTCCTCTCTCTTACTGTCCCAAATCTATCCCTACAATCCAGAGTGACTATCGGAGCATGTAAGAGACCTTACGTGCACCCGTAGTTACTGCACCACCTAGTGAAAACCTATGGGAAATTCATATTGCAATCCAGAGCAAATTTTTCTTACACCAGAGCAAGGACTCCCCGTAGTTACTCTGGATTGCGCCCTATGTCACGATGCAAAGGACTGATCTGGCAGCTGGGGCTGGAACTGTTTCTATATTATAGGCACTCTTGTTTATAGCACCCTTGGGCTCCTGAAACCCCAGGGGAAACATTTAGGTCCTGGAAGCATCAAGAGAGTTCAGTAACACCCACACGTTGCCACGACTGGATGCCACAGAAACTGACCCGCTGGGCAAACTTCAAACTGCTGTGGGAACCATACATTCAGAAGGAAAACAGGAGAAGATTGAGATGATGAAATAGTAGAAGATCACACAAAATAGTAGAACGGGTGGACCAGCTGCTTCCGAAACAGACTATTCCAGAAATAATCCAGTAACCTATTGTGCATTATAGGGGACCCTCCTTATCCACTAAGGTTTCATTCTGGAACCTCCCATGATTTTTTTTTTTAAATCCACGCATTGGCATCCATTAGTCTTGAAAGACTATGGTACTGTGCTCGATGCTGCATGCAAAGCATGAAGGCCTGGGTAGATTGATATGGAGGATAGGCTGTTACCCAAGCAGCAAATCCTCCCTCTGCACATCACTGAATTAGTCCAATGGAAAGGCAGAGCCAATACGATTGGATCCAGCTGGCGTCGCAGAGCTGGGCTAAGGACGGGAGCTCACCCTCTCTTGTGGGGACTGACCCGGGTCTTAAACCCTGGCTTGCTGGTTAACAGGCACAGTATCTTAACCACTTGCGCCACCCACGGCCCATGTATAAAGAAAATGATGGAAAAATAGGTTTATTAAAAACCCACTTTTAGGTTTCTTGCTCCTCCAGTGCACTCAATGGAATAAGGTTGTGCCTCAATACCTGCAGGGGATTGATTCTGGGACTGAAAAATGGAATGATAACTTGCAAAGCTGCCTCTCTACAATAGAAAAATCCATTTTTTAAAATTGTGGTTTGCAGTGGTCATTTGTGTTGAGTCAAATCCATATATAAAAAAATTAGTGAATAACAAGGTTGGACCGGTATTTCTACCAGACTATGGGATTTTGCTATTAGGGTAAAGACAGAAGATTCTGTGGAAGAAAGCAGTTTTTTTCCAACCAAAAATGGTTCATGTGGCTGAAGGGAATCAAGACAAGAAGTGTGCATCTCTGTGTCCACTTTCAAAGGGAAATACCCCATCACAACCATCTTTGACTTTTTCTGAGCCTTCAAAAGTTCCCAGCAGACCTTTCCAAGCCAGGGTGACCAGATTATTCCTGAACCCCAGGGCCAAAATTCTTAATCCCAGGCCAAAATTCCTACCCACTTTAAAAATTGCCAAAAGATGTATTTGTTTTGGTTTTGTGTCTTGGTTTTTTGACCATAACTTTTGAAAGGAAGGAGATATCTTCAAACTGATTTTTGCATTGGATTCTGCTCTTTAATACGAATCCAGCGACATATGGCATGATGTGCTACTGAGACGTTTCAAAATGAAGCCAAAATGTAGGACATCCGGACAGGAGGCTAAAAATCCTTACAAGTCCGGGTTTTTCTGGTCATATGGTCACCCTGTTCCAAGCAATTCCTCCGGCTGGCTACAGCATAGTGGCTAAGAAAGAGGCTGAGCTGCAAATCAGGCCTTTCCCTGGTTCCAGTCTCACCTGTGCCACGAACTCTCATTTCATAGCTGTAGGTAAGCCCTGACTCTCAGCCTCAGTCTTCTCCATCTGCAATATGGGGATAATGATGTTCTTGCCTGACAGGTTTCTTCTAACGAGAGCATGTCTTTGGACACCCAGAAACTCTTAGGGTGAAGATGGTTACCATATTTTAATATACCTCCATGTTGAGGCAGTATATTTCTAGTTATCAGACCCTAGAGCAGCGTTTCTCAAAGTGGGGGTCAGTTCCCCTTTGGGGGTCGCCTAGAGCTTTCGTGGGGGTCGCCTAAAGACCCCTGGTGCAGGGGGCCAGGTCAGGCTTGCCAAACCTCTGGCTGTAGCTGCGTGCATACTGGGGCTGACTGACAGCCTCAAGGCCCAATCCTATGCATGCCTACTCTGAAATAAATCCCATTATAGTCAGGGGGGCCTTTATTCCCATGTAAATGTGGATAGGATTGCAGCCTCAGGGCCCAATCCTATGCATGCCTACTCTGAAATAAATCCCATTATAGTCAGGGGGGCCATTACTCCCATGTAAATGTGGACAGGATTGCAGCCTCAGGGCCCAATCCTATGCATGCCTTCTCTGAAATAAATCCTATTGTGTTCAATGTGTGCATATGACACACATTTCATTTGTAACCATGAAAATACATCCTGCATATTGGATATTGACATTACGATTCATAACAGTAGCAAAATTACAGTTACAAAGTAGCAACAAAAATAATTTTATGATTGGGGGTCCCCACAACATGAGGAACTTATAAAGGGGTCACGGCATTAGGAAGACTGAGAACCACTGCCCTCGAGGCTACTGCAACACTACCAAAGCAAGGGAGATCCACCTGATTGAAAACTTGAAAGGAATGTAAATGTAATAAATACAGTTCAAATATGTTGCTTTCCGCTGCCGCTGTGTGAGATCAGCCACTTCTACACAACAAGCCCAAGCACAGCTCTTTCATCAATACCGTCTTTCCGAGGCGCTCACGGCCATTAATAATTTTATTGCATGCAGAGGAAGAGAGCGTCCAGGCCTTTATCTTGTTCACCTGACAGCCAATGCGATAAGGATTCTGTTGGCCAATGCAAAGTGCTGCTTTCAGGGCTGGATCCGCATTTATGTGCCCGTCAATCAATCACCTTCCTCGGGCGACATCTTGTTGCATGGATGATAGGAGCCAGCGACCATTTCCATTTCCCTTCCCCAAAGGTAGCCAAAAACAAGAAGACATCCAAGTGCCACAACATCAACAGGATCAGCCTGGTATGGTTCTTGCACCTTGGAAAGGCGGTTTGATTTAATAAGTGGTTTGATTTAATACTGAGCCAACTGGGTTTCCCAAAAATTATTTGGAAAGGATAATAAGTGGGTGGGAGAAGCCAGCCCCTTTGCACCCCCTGGGGAAGAAGGCCAAGCACTCCTCTAGCACCAAGTTTTCCTATTACCAAGCTAGGCTTGCAAATCCAACCCCCTGTCCTTATTTGCCTGTCATCACCTATTGATGGCACAGCCCATCCCAGAATTGCTTTGGCACTCTTGCTGACCAGTCCACTCTGGTTCCGCCCATACTTGTGTCACCACACCAGAGAGTCAGGTGTTTCCACTGGGGGAAAGGATGCTTCAAATTGTAAGGTTACACCTATTTGTAAGGTTACTCACAAATGCAGACTATTACAAACAGGATCGGAGCCAATGGGAATAGTGGCCACAGATAACCCTTCCCAATAATTCAGTTGTTCCCAAACTTTGTAGAGGCTCTGGAGCAGTGGTTCTCAATCTTCCTAACACCGTGACCCCTTTATAATTTCCCCAACCATAAAATTATTTTTGTTGCTACTTTATAACTGTAATTTTCCTACTGTTACGAATCGTAATGCAAATATCCAATATGCAGGATGTATTTTCATTGAAATGTGTGTTCTATGCACACACTGAACAAAATGGGATTTATTTCAGAGTAGGCATGCATAGGATTGGGCCCTGAGGCTGCAATCCTATCCACATTTACATGGGAGTAAAGGCCATCCTGACTATAATGGGATTTATTTCAGAGTAGGCATGCATAGGATTGGGCCCTGTAGGCAACCCCCAGGAAAGCTCTAGGCGACCCCCAATGGGGTCCCGACCCCCCCACCTTTGAGAAACACTGCTCTGGAGACTGCTGCCTGATTTATGAACGCTAAGGGATGTATGTGACTGCAGTATAATGCTGATTAATATAGTATAGCATAGCATAGCACAGCACAGTATAGTACTGTACTAAATAGTACAGTATAGTATAGTTCCCCCTCCTGAATAGCACTTGTTTAACCCTTGATGCACACAGCCTAATCTGACTTGTCGGTTTTGTAACTTAAAAAAGTGGGTCATAAACCACTGGTGGATGCCAGACCCACAGCTTGGAAATGCTGCACTGTTTTGGTGGGTTGCTGTGAGATAACAGGGAACTGGACTTGCTGGGCCGTTGGCCTGATCCAGCAGAGGCTCTTCTAATGTTCTTATGTTTTCAATATTGAGAAGTTTAAATTTGCTCATGCACAAAGGCTTAGGGCACAATCCAGAGTAACTACCGGGAGTCCTTGCTCCGGTGTAAGAACAATTTACTCTGGATCGTAATGTCTCTTGCGTGCACCCGTAGTTACTCTGGAATGTGGGGCTAACTATACACGCTAACTTTGGCAGGCCCAGTAACTTATGTTGACTCCAACAGCTTGGATCCAACTGCTCCTGTAGGAACACGGGGCTTTTCTCCACCCTGGACACAAGAGGGATGTCCCCTGTATTGCCGGAAAACCATCTGCACAAGCAGATTCCTGGACCATGCAACACCCCCAATTGTCGTCACATGAAAAGGATAAATTCACTGCTTTCAGATGAATTAAGCTGTTCTGGCAGAGACAAGAGGGTTGGAAAGACACATGACTAGCAATGCCTCGTAGTTGTTTGATCAACCAGCCAAGGACTAAGAACGATAAGAAAATAAAAGAAAGTATCTCCTCAAATGTCTCTCATTTATTTGTTTTGCCAAGTTTTCCTGCTTGTGCTCCTGCTCATCTACTCGGGAGTATATCCTGCTTCCTCATCAGCCCTTGTACCTCTTAATAGGAATCTGACATCTTCCCTACAAGAGCCAAAGAAGGGAGCCTTCTTGACACATCTAAAACACATATTACAGCTGCATCATCTATAAGTGTCTCATACCACCAATTCCAGAACGGAGCTGTGGCCCCTGCAAGGCATCCAGATTTGCTGTGGCAGAAGCTACCCCGGTTCTCACCCCACTCGGAGAAGAGCTGCTCCCCAAAGGCCACTCTGGTCCTTGGAAAGCTTCTGCCACCATCCATTTGTTTGGATGATCCATGATGTTGCCAGCAGAGTTGGTGGCTTATGTTAGTTGCACTGATCACAAACTCTTCCAGAAAAAGGCTAGTCCTTAAAAATAAATATGATATGATAAGCCCAGCCCTGCAACCGACCACCAGTTTGGACCCGATCCATCTCAGAACCATTCCTGTCCATTTTGTTCACTGCATTTTCATACTGAGGAAACAGCAGAAACACTTTCAGCCCAGGAAAACCCCAGCAAGTTCTTATGTTATTGAAGCAGCCTGACTGGTCAAATCAAAGGAGAAAAGAGGAACAGAGAAAGAGATCCCAGCAAGCCAGGCATCTGCAGGGCTGGCTCTGCTCACCCCACTCAAGCACACTCCCCGCACCTCCAAATCCATCCAGGAATCCCAGCTCCAGCGCCGATCTGTCTGATCTCACGGGGATCCTCAGGGAAGGCTTTCCAGGGCTGAGTTAAAAGATGCTACCAAAACTGTTGGTGCCCAAAATCTTCCTGGGAACTGGTTCTTTTTCTTTTAGAAAGGCCTTTGCTCTAAGCCCACTGCAAAGATTCGTCTTACAGAAAAAGAAAACCCTCCGGAGGAGGAAAAACAAAAGTGGGGGCGGGAGACGGAAAATAGTCTGCTCCAGACGACAGATCAGGAACATCTGCTGTAGGTGCCGGAAAGATACTATTTGAAATGGAGCTTCAGGGTTAATCTCTCTCTCTCTCTCTCTCTCTCTCCTCCCAGTGAGGAACAGGATCAATGTCTCTTTCTCTCTCATTCTCACTCCGCATCAGCTCTTGGGGCCAAGGGTTTTATATATGCTGGCAGGATTACACTGTTATCTCTGCAAATATTCCTGTAACGCTGAAAAACATTGGGGGGGAAATGTCCAACAACACTCTAGAGCCTTCATCACGTTTCCTGCATTTGAGGGTGCAGAGCTGATTCCATCAGCAGGAACATTTAGGCTGAGATACTATTTTGCATACATGGATCCATGAGGTCATATAGCTTTTTCCCCAAAAGGGATGACTATGTAAAACCACTTGGTGAGCTGATCTTCCCCAAATGGTTCCACTGGCCAGTAAGTACTAAGCACCTCACAGCTTCCCGCCTTTGTGGTGAAGCCGTTACCAAAGTTTCACTTTTGTGAAGCACTATCAACTTGCTTTGTCAATCACAGCACAAGATGGAAGACAAGCACTGCTCTGAGATTACCTTCAAAAGCCCTAAATGGTCTGGGTTCAGGGTATCTAAAGGATGTCTCTCTCCACGTGAAACTGCCCAGAAGCTCAGCTCTTCTCTGCCTTTCTCCACACCCGACATACGAGATGTTGGCAGGGTCTTCTTGGTGGTGGTGCCATGAATCTGGATGAATCCTCCCAGATTCAGGTTTTTTTTTAAAGGATTGAGAGGCCGAGCTATTGGGGTACCATTAGGGCAAGGGCCAGGCATGCTTCCTTTGCCCTTGCATGTAGACATGACAGAAATGATAGGCTTCTTTAAGCTGAGGGAGAGATCAGGCAGAGGCAAGAGTGGGTGAAAGACGAAGGACATGTCTGGACCCAATCCTTTGATGGGGGAACTACTGGCTGAGTTTGTTTCCATGCTTAGGGACCATTCACTTGCTGGGGGCGACTGGGAATATCAATCAATGACAATCCCATTTGGCAATAATGCTCCGTCACCTACTAGAGGGTCACAACCCTCATCCTGGATGGGTCGTAAAACTGACATGCTGACAACAAAAATGTGTTAAGCCCTTTAGAAACCAAAATGTGACAACACATCCATTTTCACTTGTGAGTAGACAAACGTTCTTCAGCTGTTATCAAAAGCCAGGTGTAGGGAAATGCAAGGCCACCAGAATGGCCCTGATCCTGTGAACATGGAGTTCATTCCAGCAGGCGTCATTCCCACCACTGTAAAAAACAGAGGCTTGAGCAACTGGTAAAGTGAAACTTTTTAGTCTTGTAAAGCCAGGTTCTGGTGCTAAAACACTTGGGAACCGCAGTATTAGCTCTTAATGCCCCTTTTTACCAACACTTTCTAATTTTTGTATTACTGGGGAATTATCCGAGAACACAAATTGACCAAAGAGGAATTGAAACTCGACTTCAAAATGGATACTTAGGCTGCAATCCTAAAGACACTTTCCTGGGAGTAAGACCCATTGAAAACAATGGAGCTTACTTTTGAGTAGACATGGTTAGGATTGTTCTCTAACTCTGATATGTGTGTCTACTTGGATAAGATATGCTACTTTGAAAGTGGATCCCACTGTGGTTAAGCAGGAACAGCACTAAGAAGATGAGTCTCTACTTTGAAAACCATCACTATTTCCCACTTGGCACCAGCTTCAGTGTCCAAAGAGCAAGCAAGTTAAAACCAGATAAATACAAAATAAAGAAAATACAAGGTTTCTGCAGCCTGGAAATACCGGATCAACCAAGAAGGGGTTTTTGAACAGTGAGAAAAACACCTAATCCTTTGGTGTGCCTCGCTCTGAAGATTATTTTGCTGGTCTTGGCAAAGGGAAGGCTCTCTGCCCATGCCTCTGGGGCACTGAGTGACATCAGCAACCTCCTGCCGTGATCTCAGCGCAGTGGGATGGGACTGGAGATACACATCGACGGAAAGAACGCTGGTGTCTTGGGGTTTGCACCATGCCTTGTGAAGTCACTCGCCTCTCCCCAAGGAAACCAGAGCCTGAACTCCTTTCCATTCCCTTTCAGGTCCCTCTTCCCATCTGCTGCCAATCTTGCATCCTACACTCTGCAACCTCCTCGTTTTCCCCTAAACAAATCTGACCCAGGAGACTTGGAGCATTTTTCCGCCACTTAAATATAGAAAACTAAATGTATCCTTCTTCCCATCGATAAAATCCAAGCCCACTCCGGCCTCCAAGCGTGATGGGCTTTCTGCTGGGACTACCTCACCCCGGCAGTGAATCACTCAAGTTTTTGTTGCGAATGCTATAGCTGAAATGTACATTGGCTTCCCATGGGTGGAGCGTCTGCCAGAAATGGTGGATTTATTGCCAAGCATCAAATGAGAAAATGGCCAGGCTTCTGCAGGGAATTCCTTCCGAGCCCCTGCAGGGCAAGCCTCATTCAGGGAAGGTTGATGGTCAGCACCTTTAATTTCTTCAACAGAGAACTGCCCAGGCTCAGCCTCCCAATAAGCCATTAATCTTTGGAAAGATGTCACTCATAGTCCCAGAAACGTGAAGGATGAACGGTTCCTTCCCCAGGGGCATCAGAAAAGCACATAGCACTTGCTCAGAGGAACACTCCAATTTCTCATTACGTTGGCTCTGTGACTTACGTCCCATGAGAACTGGGCTCCGATGAAGTCCTGTTGATTGTCTGGCTAGAACAATGTCAAATGGGTGTGTGATGCATGTTGTCTGGATGAGCATCAAGTTGTGTCAGAGCCTGGGACCCTCATGCGCCAGCAAACTGGCCCATACCACTCCAGTATGGACCCACCCCGCTATCTGGGCAAGCAAGGTAGGGGGGTAGTTTTTCCCCACTCACCCTTGTAAGGAGGAGGAATTCAGGAATTATCTGCCCATCATGGAAGACCAATGGGTCTTTCACCCAGAGAAAGACCACTATCACAGAAGCCCAGGAAATTTGCTGCAAATGGAGCTCAAATGGAGCTTGTTGGCCCCTTTGAGTTTTTATGTAGATGATCTGGGTACCAACATACTGGAAATAATTCACAAGATTTAGCATAGCCCCACTGCTCTCTGTGCATGCAAATGGCTTTGCCTGAATTAGCTCCTCTTTGCAAAAATGCTGTCGGCGAACTCAGTGCTAGACCCAGTTTGCAGATGGAAAGACTGAAAGGGGGGGGGACTGGTGAGCCCCTCGTGTGCAATTCCAACGAGCCCCACCTTGGGAGTTTGTGGCAGAGACAAGATCTGAACCGGGGAAATCCAGAGGTGCAACTCAGTTCCGGTTACTCGACTACTGCAGCTCTCAAATCAATTTCATACATTTTAGATGAAGCACCAGACAATACAAATACATGCACATCACAAACACACCCAACACAAATACACCCACATCAGGACGGCCCATGTAGGAGGCCAACGGAAGCAGTACTTCTGGCCCCTTATTTACTCATCGACTTATTTCTAGAAATAATCTCAAACCAGCTAACAAATGCCACGTCTTTAAACATAGGGAAGGACTCTCTGTCTGATGCCACGTACTGAATGGATACCTGCACCTTCCCAGATGGTTTTCCAACAGGATTTTACATTTTTATTACTTTGGACTTTTCTCTGTAGTTTGTTTTTTTAGGGGCAAGTACCTTTTCAAATACCATCAACTTATTTGCCCCAGATGACCGTTTCAATCTATGTTGGGTCAACCTATTGCTGTCCTTTAATTTTGTTGTGGTTGTTTTATTACTGTTGTATTTGTGGTTATTGTAAGCTGCCTTGAGTGTCCCGCTGGAGCAGAAAAAGCCAGGTAAAATGGTTTCAATAGGAAAATGTACAGCTTCCTTTAGCATGCCAGTTCCAATGCATGTGAATCTGAACAGTGTGTAGCTGTGGGGGTCGTGGTGGCAACTGCAGGCTGCTTGACCAGTAAGTGGCCCCTTCCACCTGCCATTACTGCCCAGAATAGTGATGATGGTGAGTAAGAAGGGCTGGTGGCACTTCCAGTACTTACCACGGCACCCCCATAGCTACACTACTGACTCTGCTGTTTCTAGTCTGACCTTCCTTGCTCCATATGCAACCCTCTCCCATGGATCCCAAAGGCAACTCTGGCTGCACTTTCTAATTACCGACTTTTTGTCCCAGAGAGGAGGAGCGTGGAGCAGAAACGAGATGCATTCCCCGAAAACGTCCACTCAGACTTCCATTTCCTTTTGGCAGGCGCTCTCCTCTTTAGCTCCTGGCTCCATCACTGGGCTTTATTGCTTTGGGTTGGCAAAGCATCCGCTCCAGTCCTGCTCTGCAGCCACAGCAATCCCACCTTTGTCTCATTACTGCAAAATGGTTTGCTACCCAATTTTTAAAGCATCATTTATTGAACTCCTAATGGAATTGGGGGGGGGGGGTGCCGAATTTCGGTGGTGACGCAGAAGTCCATAGAAAATTAACAACAAGATCTTTTAAGGCCTTTTTTAGTGAGGGACATATATTGGGTTTCACAGTTTGAGCTTCATAATGAACTGTCAAGGCTTTGAGATCAGCCAAGGCCACCCTCTAAGTTTCAGGGCCAAGATCAGCCTGCTACTGAAGTGCGCCATACACGGACTGGTGCCTCGTGTGCCGGTCATCTCTGCTAACCCCATATGTTTTAGTAGGGGAAAGGAATGGGAAATTATTGCAGAGGAGAGGGTAAATAGTGGGCTAAAATTGCCTTTGCTTTGGCACAGGAAAGGCAAGCTATCAATTATTCCAATAAATAAAAATAAATGGAAATGTTCCTCTGCACTCTTTCGAGCTCACTTTCTTTACCTTTTCAAAATGTGGAAGCAGGAGAAGGAGAGGTGAAAAAGTGCTCTGGGGCAAAAACACTGCAAAGATTCCGTCTTTCCAGGCTGGTAGCACCAAAACGTTGACTGAACTGCCCAGGAAGGTGTGTTTCTGAGGGGCTCCGTGTCTGACCCACCATGTCTGGTGGGGTTCCAACCCCTCTGCTGCCCCCTCTTCTTCCTCTGCTCCATCCCCCATCTGTCCAGCATCCGGCACTTCCCAGCGTTCTTGTCCCCGCACCTGGCAACCATATGCATCCCTTTGCCATTCCCTAGCAACTGGCTTGGAGCGAATCATTATTGAAAAAACTCACAATAAAAACATCTTCTACTTCTTGGTTCCAGTTTATAGATCTCGGAATTGCGGGTGTTTGTTTGCTGCCTGCTGGGCCTGAGTGCTCGTTAACCCTGTGAAAGCAAAGGGAAGCCTGACGGTCCTGGACCTTGACCCCAGATTCAAAGGGGGGGGGGGGGGCGGCAGACACCCAGCATCCCCTGCCAGAGAAACCTGGTCCAGTCTGCCTGTTACCAGGTAACCAGCCACCAGGCTGCAGGATCCGTGCATGTGCCCTCCATGCAACTCACTGCCTGGCTCCGGAAAACACACCCCCCAAAGCCTCCCCCCTATTCGCTCAGCTCTCTCCAGCACCCCATCAGCCGACAACATCCATCCATCCATCCCAAAAGGGGATCCTTTTCGGATTAATCCCCATTTTGCCCAAGATAATTTTGCCACCCAGCAGCAGTCAATGTGATTACACTTCCAAATCTGATTTCAAAGAGAGCCCTGTCACTCCTGATTCTTCTTGCTCTCCGTTTTCCACCTTTCCGCAGTTGTCCTTCCTTGTCTTCAGCCCCTCTTCCTACCTGGTCCCCCCACCAAGATCTTGCAGGGAAAACAAAATTTAAAAAAAAATCTGCCAACCTCCCAATTCTCCTCCCCCTTCTTTGGCAAAAATGTGCTTATTTAGCGGTGGTTTGAGCCTGGCTTTGCCATAAATGGCTGTGAAAAGGGCTTCTCCCCACCCCCGGCCCCCGTGCACCTGCATCACGGCTGTCGTCAGCAGAAGAAATGGATGTGCTCCAGCCTGCCGAACGTGCAATTGTTTCAGAGCCGCTGCAAGACACGAAGGGACGGCTGGTGCTCCAGATGCAGATGTGGGATAAATTGGGACAGCTGAAAAAAGAGAGGCAGCGGCCAGTGGGGGAGGGAGGGGGAGGGAGGAATACTAACTGGCTGCCGGGCCCAGGAATCTGATCCACGCACTGACTATTCCCTGATTTTACAGGGACTCTCACGTTTCAGCAGTGCTGTCTCCATCCCATTCTTTCCCTGCACCGTCTCTCCACCAAGTGTGCTGCAGCGCACCATGCACATTGGTTGTACTTGGAACTATGGCGCCATGCTCAACCTGTGACAGCTGTAGAAGGGGTCTCAAGACCGCTTTGAGCAGTTCCGCATTAATAAATCCTAGCCATCATTATCTGTCCTCCATGAAATTCTTTAACACCCATTGCAGATGTGCCCCCCGATTCTTTTTGGGACACACACACTACCTCTCTCTGTATGTGTGTTTTTATTTGGTTGGTCTGTACTGTTCACTTATAACCCATTTTGTGATGTAAATGACTGACTGACTGACTCATCAACACCCAGCCAAAACCACCAGACTTAGAAGTGTGAAATTTGGGGAGGGTGTTCCTTCCATGACAAAGGCAACCAATAAGAACTGGTTTTCAAAAATTCCAACCAGAAGTGGGTGAAAAGGGGCACAATGTATTTTCCTCCCTATACTTTTCATTGAAGAATCCCTGAGTGAGGGTCGTTCTGTCCCAACCCTGATTTCCAGAAATCTAACCTCTAAGAGGCAGAAAAGGGGTGCAATGTATTTTTGGCCTATTCTTAACCTTGAAGACTGATCAACGCCCAACCCCAAATTCTGCACCTACATGATAGTGGTGCCCATGGCTGTGGGATGGGGGGGGGGGCTGACACACATTTGGGAGTTCACACACATTTGGGGGTTGACCTGCATTCGGAGATTAACACACCTGGGGAGAAAGGAGCATGGGGGGTATTTTACTCCAACAATGTGGGTACGTTTCACTAGTTATTAAAATAATAATCCAGCTAAAGAACTGGCTGCAGTGACATGAAAATGAAATAAAATAATAATAACAATGATTACAAATGCAAGCAGAGGTCACCTCTTTCCATATATACCTACCTGTCCTATAGAACTAGGAAAAATGGCACATATTTACTTGAATCTGATGCACCATTGAATGTAATGCACAGCCCTATTTTAAAATACTTGAGATTTAAAAAAACTATTTGCTGGCTATTGTATTGCACAGCAGCAAAGCAGGTGCAAAATTTAATTTTACTACATATATGACAATCAGTTATATGACAATAATATGACTTATTTAAGTTTATGATTTTTATGTTTTATGTTTTGATTTATGTTATGATTTTTACGCAATTGCACTACTTTATACAACAGTGGGTTTGTGTTACATTTTTACTGCAATAAAGTTAAACTATAATACTGATAAAGCAGGCCTCCGTCAGTCTTGGAAGACTATGGTATCGTGCTCGGTGCTGCATACTCTGCATGCGAAGCACGAAAGCCTGGGTTAGATTGTTATGGAGGATAGGCTGTTACCCAAGCAGCAAATCCCCCCTCTCCATGCCACTGAATTAGTCCAATGGAAAAGCAGAGTCGATATGATTGGATCCACCTGGCGTTGCAGAGCTGGGCTAAGGACAGGAGCTCACCCTGTCTTGTGGGGCCGACCCGGGTCTAGAACCCTGGCCTGCTGGTTAACAGGCACAGCGTCTTAACTACTTGTGCCACCCACAGCCCGCACATAATACTGATAAATTAAGTACTAAACTATACTTATAATAAAATACCATACTTCCTCAAATCTAATGCACACCTTGATTTTGGAGACTAAATTTGGCTGACAGGGGTGAGCATTAGATTTGAGTAAATATGGTATTTTGCTGTTTCAGACATAGCTGGGGGTGATGAACAAAAGGATCTTCTAAATGGTGCCCCAACCCCTGGAACTTATTCCCCCTTAATGTCCTCCATCCTTATTACAGATGAAAGACCTGACTTCTTTGGTGAGCACTTTCAGGATTTTCCTGATTTCTGTTCTCCTCTCTGCTTACACCATTGATAACCAGTTTTCTGCTCCTGTTATTTTTTTGGACTTATCTCTTTGGACTGGTTTTAAATGAGTGTGTAAGCTGCTTTGAAGTGAGGGAACGAAGGGTGTACAACAAACTCCAAAACCAATAGCATCCCCAGGAGGGTATGTCGAGGGGAGGTCACCCTTCCTCGCCCCCTGAGTCCAGGCGTCTTTCCGAAAGCAAGGCCAGTAAGTGCAAACAAGATTCCCAAACAGGACAGCTTCCAAATTTCCCAACATATTTGACCACAAATATTCTTACCTCGGGGCGAAGTCTTCAAGGAATCAATTAAGAAATCATGATCAATCAAGATATCAAATCTTCCCCCCTTGACAGCCAAATGTGAAGACAGCAGTTTCTCCATGATCAGTAAAACCTGAACGGAGGAAACGTTTGCTTACAACTGTTTGAAGAAGCCCATTTACTCTGGGGTGAACCAGAAGGGATTCTATTCAATCCAAATATTGATTTCTTAATTTGTAATTGAGTCATTTGCACCCAGGAAGAATGATTTTTTTTAATGTGTTGGAAAATGCCGACTCATCTTTCTCGTGCCCACTCACAGGATCCGTCTTCCCGTCATTCAGCTTTAGAACAGATAAAGCAATAAAGGATCTTTTGTTGGAAGGTAAACATTGCTTATGCAATAGGGTTCCTCAAGCGTAACAGAAGTGGACTTCTCTCTAAGAAGAAAGGAGCTTTTCATGAGTCAGGAGGGAAGCAACTTCCATGACAGGAAAACAGGACCATTTTCATATTAGGGTTTGCAGATCTGGAACAAAGTTCTCTGGTTTAGCAAGAAAGAGGGGACCGTTGCTTGGTGTGGCTGTGTTTTTGTATTGGGGTGTCCTTAAAAGTTTCTTCTTCTTGACTGAAAAGCATGTTTTTAAAAGTTTCAGCCTAACCCAGATGCTGATATGCTAGTAGGAAATATGTCTATGCTTGGGAATAAAAGAGCTGAGTTGGTTGCCTCAGGCAGCAGAAAGTCAGGAGTAGAGTTGCCATACTCCCCCCCCCAAAAAAAAGGGACAATCCCAATTTGGGCTCCCAAAACCATGGGTGCCGTTTGGGATCCCCCAAATTGGGACTGTCCCATTTTTGTCCAACGGTGGCAGGGGAAGCAGACGTAGGAGGAGGTGGCTTATGGTACCTCACTTCAGGACCCCAAAGATCTTGACCCACCACTGGTAATGACAAGCCACATCCAAATTGGTTGCCACTTCCCAACAAATAAAATTTGAGATGCACCCACCTTGTGGGGCACCACAATGCTATAAACAAGAGTTTTCTTTGACATTAACCAAAAGCGCCCAACAATACATCATTTATTTCCCCACTAGAATCATGTCCAGCAACATCCTTGGAGCCCACATGTTCTACCGCACACTTCCCGAGGGGCAGACTTTTTCTTTCTGATTCTTTTGAGATGATCATAGAATCATAGAATCCTAGAGTTGGAAGGGACCTAGTAGGTCATCTAGTCCAACCCCTGCCTGCAGCAGGAAATCCCCCTAGAGCATCCCCGACAGGTGCTCGTCGAGCCTCTGCTTGAAGACCCCCAGTGAGGGAGAGTCCACCACCTCCCTTGGCAATCTCTTCCACTGTCGAACCACCCTCACCATCAGGAATTTTTTCTGGATTTCCAACCGGAATCTCCTCTCTTGCAGTTTGTCCCCACTGGTTCTAGTCCTGCTTTCAGAAGCAGCTATGAACAAATGAGCCCCTTCCTCCATATGGCAGCCCTTCAGGTATCTGAAGAGGGGATCAGGTCTCCCCTCAGCCTCCTCTTCTCCAGGTTGAACATCCCAAGTTCCCCCAACCTTTCCTCGCAGGGCTTCCCTTCCATCCCACTGATCCTTCTTGTCGCTCTCCTCTGGACTTGCTCCAGTTTGGCTGCATCCTTCTTAAAGTGAGGTGCCCAGAACTGAACACAGGACTCCAGGTGGGGTCTCACCAATGCTGAATAAAGAGGAACTAGAACTTCTCGTGACTTGGAAGCTCCAGTCCTCTCAATGCAGCCTCAAATGGCATTTGCCTTCTTTGCAGACACATCACACTGCTGATCCCAAGGACTGAGAAGACGTGTGGCTCCAAAGGACTCGGCACTATTACCTTCGATGCTGTTATTTCTGGTGCTAAAAAATAATAAAACTCAGCTCACTCCAAAGCCCTATTTTAAAACTGCTGCCATGGCAACATTGCCGTAAGGTGCTTCACCACAACCTTCTCCGCTTGCAGGATTAAAATTAAATGCAACCCGCTTCTGTTGCTGGTGCTCCCTGCCCGGATCTGGACCTCCCTCCAATCCGCTTGTGGACAGATTCAACAAGCTCCATTTTAGCACCCCGAGGGATCGGGAGATGGTCAGCTGGATCTTGCTTTCTCTCCAACACACGTTCCCCAAATCCCAGCAGTGCGTCACTAACTGCTTTTGAAACTGTGCTCAGAATTCAAGAAATGCAAAGCCTGACCCAATCTAGACACGACGCACCGGCTGGACGGATCCAGTTGGGGGCGGTTCTAATTCCAAAGGCTTCCCCAGCCAGCTCCGCACTATAATGGGGGAAAGAGTGAGTGCAAGGAAGTAGTTGTCCTCCCTTGGCTTACTCCCAAGTTGCAGTCTGAGAGCCCAATCCTATGCATGGCTCTTCAGCAGAAACCCCATGATAATCAATGAGACTTACTCCAAGGTTTAGCTTGGAGAGGATCACTGCCCGTCCGATGCATCATGCCTACTCAGAAGTAAGCCCCATTAAAATCAACGAGAGTTACTCCAAGGTTTTAAAAATATAGGACAAAATATAGGACATCCTACATTTTGTCCTACATTTTAAAAAAGTTGTTAGTGTTTATGTGTGGCCCAAACCAACTTGTCTTCTCCCAATGCGGCCCAGGAAAGCTAAAAGGTTGGACACCCCTGCTCTAGACTGGTAAGGGCCCAATCCTTTCCAACCTTCCAGCAGAGATGCAACTGCAGTACATATTCCTCATGAGAAGGGAGCTTGCATCCCTTCACCTGACCTGGAGGAGGCTTCTGTGACTGCTCCCCACACAGGATGCCACACACACCCCATTGGCACAGCTGCACCAGTGCTAGAAAGTTGGAAAGGAGCTGGAAAATACTGCAGGGATGCACAGTGTAGAAGAGGGAAACTCAAAGTGGGGGTCAGGAGCCCCTTGGCGGTCATGACCTCAGATCTGGGGGGTCGTGAGAGGGTGGGATCCACCAACTTGGAATCTGACACTGGGCTTTCCTGGGAGTCATTAAACATAATGGGACTTATTTCCAAGTAGACATGGAGTTCTGGCATTACAGTGATGTCACATCCAGATAAATCTGCCAAGGGGTCCCAGACAGATTTTTAAGTTTGAAAGGGGTTTCTGGGCTGAAATGCCCGAATATCACTGTTGTAGAGAGTAGGCAAGCCAAGTGTACAACCCACCTCTGTAAGGTCTAGTAACATAACTTTCCCATTTGTTTCCTTTGAAATCATTATTTTTTATACCTGGATTCTGGATTTGGGAAGAGCCTGCCTATTCTCAGTGTATCACTCTCCACCTTCCCATAATAAAAAATAAACGCCACACCACAGGTTTCCAATAACATGGTTCACAAACACATTGCAGTGTACTGAGGGATGCCACCACTGCGGAGGAAGCATCAGATGCTGGAGATGCTGATGAGCCTTCGCCATCACCCGGCCCTGCAGACCTTAAGTGAAGATTGAGGTTCATAAGGTTTGCAGAGAGAAAAGAGTTCCTGGTGCTTCCCCCTTAGATTCAATAATTCAGGATACACTAATTTGGTATCCAAGAGGTTTCCTTGGAATCTAATCCTAGCGGATAACAGAAATTGACTGTGCTCCTCTTGACTATACAGTGGCGCCTCACGTAAAGAACGCCTCACGTAAAGTATGTTTCACGTAACAAACAAAAATTTATCTAGGATTCTGCTTCACGTAACAAACCGTGCTTCACATAAAGAACACATTCGTTGGCGGTTGGGGCAGACGCGCTGGCCGGCAGCCTGTTTAAAAAGCATCAGGGCTGCCTAGCGCACCTCCCCATAATGAAAGCAACTTCCATGCTGTTCCTCCTGTGGCCGGATGGAGAGAAGAGCAGTGGAGAAGAGGGAAGCAGCTCAGGGTAGCCAGAAGGGAGCAGGGGGGAGAGGCTCAGGATGGAGAGAAGGAGAAAGTGGGGAGACACTTGGAAGGTGTCTTGGATTGCAGTCTCCTAACCATTTCTACCCAGAAGTAAGCCCCATTGTGTTAAATGGGTCTTACTCCCAGGAAAGTGTCTTTAGGACTGCAGCATAAGTAGATTTCATAGGATCATGCACACTGAATGCATGTTTTGAATTCAACCCCAGTGTTCTGTCATCATTTTTACATCCAGTTAATATTTTTATATGAATATTTTGGGGGTTGTGGAACCAAACTTCTGAGTTTTCATTATTTCCTATGGGAAAATCCACTTAGAATCATAGAATCATAGAATTGGAAGGGACCTAGTAGGTCATCTAGTCCAACCCCCTGCCTGCAGCAGGAATTCCCCCTACAGCATCCCCAACAGGTGCTCATCGAGCCTCTGCTTGAAGATCCCCAGTGAGGGAGAGTCCACCACCTCCCTTGGCAATCTCTTCCACTGCTGAACCGCCTTCACTGTCAGGAATTTTTTCCGGATTTCCAGCCGGAATCTCCTCTCTTGCAGTTTGTACCTGTTGGTTGTAGTTCTGCTTTCAGAAGCAGCTATGAACAAATTGGCCCCTTCCTCCATATGACAGCCCTTCAGGTACCTGAAGAGGGCAATCATGTCTCCCCTCAGCCTCCTCTTCTCTTTACGTTCACGTAAAGAACGTTTCACGTAACAAACAGGCCTCCAGAACGACTTAAATTTGTTACGTGAGGCATCACTGTACTCCTCACCAGGAGTATAGTCTTCTTACGGAAGTCAGGATTGAATAGTTTGTTACTGCTACAAACTTGGAATCCATCAGTCTTGAAAAACTATAGTATCATGCGAAGCACGAAGGCCTGGATAGATTGTTATGGAGGAGAGGCTGTTACCCAAGCAGCAAATCCCCCCTCTCCACTCCACTGAATGAGTCCAATGGAAAGGCAGAGCCAATACGATTGGATCCAGCTGCGTCGCAGAGCTAGGCTAAGGACAGGAGCTCACCCTGTCTTGTGGGGACCCAGGTCTCGAACGCTGGCCTACTGGTTAACAGGCACAGCCCAGTATCCCTTGCGCCACCCACAGCCCAGCTTGCCCAGCATCCCTTCAACTACCTGTAGGTTGGTCCCAGCAATATAGAGCAAGAGAAGAGCACGTTTCTATTTCTGAGAGCAAACTGACTGCTCGCTGGAAGACTTTTTCATTTGAACTCTTGGTTGCAAATTGCAAAGGTTTGACCTCTCACTGGAGAACTCCAGCCCCCAAAGGAGGGGAGACGGACAGTTTACAGAGGCTCCAGCATTTGCAGACATTCACATTTTGGGGTGTCTCGTGCACCCCAGAAATGGTCTGAGGAATGCTAAGAGATTCCCATTCCTTTGCTATTTTTTTCAAAGTGGTTCAGCACTTAGTGGACTTACAGAATGCGTCCCTGAGTGAAATCTATCATTCTCCTGGACAGGACTCTTGGGCAGTTGTTGTAAGGGAAGCGCTCTGGAAACTCTCAAGTTAATGCCCTGACTGTGACTTTGTATTAGTTAGAAAGCTCCCTGAAACCTGCCAGATCTCCTCCAAAGTAAACATCTCAACGTTAAGCAGAAACCATTACTCAGGAAAAGGGCCAGGAAGGAGAACTCCATGAACACTGCTAAGAAGATGCCCAGCTTAGGGGAGACATTCACTTGTATTTCAGGGGGAATTCTTGAAATATCCAAGGGGAAAAATCCCCATCATTTTCTCTCACTAACAACACAATCCTAACCATGTCTACTCAAAAGTAAGCCCCATTGTGTTCATAGAATCATAGAATTGGAAGGGACCCAGTAGGTCATCTAGTCCAACCCCCTGCCTGCAGCAGGAAATCCCCCTAGAGCATCCCCAACAGGTGCTCGTTGAGCCTCTGCTTGAAGACCCCCAGTGAGGGAGAGTCCACCACCTCCCTTGGCAATCTCTTCCACTGCCGAACCGCCCTCACCATCAGGAATTTTTTCCGGATATCCAACCGGAATCTCCGCTCTTGCAGTTTGTCCCCATTGGTTCTAGTCCTGCTTTCAGAGGCAGCTATGAACAAATGAGCCCCTTCCTCCCTATGACAGCCCTTCAGGTGTCTGAAGAGGGCAATCAAGTCTCCCCTCAGCCTCCTCTTCTCCAGGCTGAACATCCCAAGTTCCCCCAACCTTTCCTCGTAGGGCTTCCCTTCCATCCCACTGATCCTTCTTGTCGCTCTCCTCTGGACTTGCTCCAGTTTGGCTGCACCTTTCTTCAAGTGAGGGGCCCAGAACTGAACATAGGACTCCAGGTGGGGTCTGACCAATGCTGAATAAAGAGGAACTAGAACTTCTCGTGACTTGGAAGTTCCAGTCCTCTTAATGCAGCCTCAAATGGCATTTGCCTTTTTTGCAGACACATCACATGCTGACTCATGTTCAGCTTGTGATCCACAGTGGCGACTCCAAGATCCCGCTCACATGTTGTGCTGCCAAGCCAATGTTCAATGAGTCTTACTCCCAGGAAAGTGTCTTTAGGATTGAAGCATAAATCAAGATTTGGGGAAAACCAAGCAAGTGGAAAACATTTCACTCCCAAAAAACAAAGCTTACAGAGCAACCCCATTTCTAAAAATTAGAGGATCAAGGTGGCTGACTTAGAGCACAATGCTATCCAGGCCTATTTAAAAGTAAGCCCCGTTGTCTTACTCCCAGGAAAGTGTCTTTAGGAGTGCAGTTGTGTCAGAAAAGAGAGACTGGCAGGGAGGGGGCGCCTGGTGCAGTGGCTGAACTCTCTTTTTCACATTTTCTCCTCCATTCCCCATTTTGTTTTCAAATCCAGAGAGGAGGTGGTGGCTGATGCACCTCCAGAAAGGGAGAAAGGTGGCATTTGCACCCACCGCTGGGTGCAACTATTCCTGAATAGCTCATCTGGAAAAATCTCATGGCTGCTGTATGGATAGCATCTTCTGTCCATAATGAAAATAAGAATTAAAGGCCCGATGAAAAGTCTGGAGACACTAGAATTCGGCAAGCACACATGGACCTGATCCTCATGGAGATGGAAGATCCAAAAGAGCACCAATAAAATAATTTTTTAAAATAAAGACAACAAGTGTCGGTTCATGATTATTTCCAACAAAACAGTTCAGGAATACAGATCTAGAACCTACCTTCCACTGCAAGGAATGGAACCACTGATCCCTCAAGTAACTGTTTGCAGCCTGCAATTAAAAAGAGAGAGAGAACATCAATGGAACCATTAGTTTTGTTAATGCTACACCTCGTTAAACCAAAAACACCAGCCAATCACTCATACGGATGTGAAAGGTTGGAAAATAGCCCGTCAGTTCATTTGCTCGAACCCTTTTCACGGCCACGGCTGGCTTTGTGTACATGAAGGACTGTTCTTTAAAAGCTTGAAAAGGAGAAGGTTGTGGGGTGGATTGTGGGGTGGATTGACTTTGAAAGGCGACAGTTTGAAAGAGCAGCTGGAAGGGCATCTTCTTGGCTTCCTTCATATTTAAAAAATGTATTTACAGGCTGCCCGTGTCTTTTGCCCGGGCAAAATTAAAGGAAGCTGGTCATACCCAAACACCCAGGACAAACCCCTAAGACTGTTTTTACTATAATGTGTTCTGTATGGCATCGGAAAACTTAATCGGCATAAAATTTTAGAGGTGTTTATTAAATTGGCGTTAGGATTGAGAGGCGAGGTGGTGTAGCGCAGATGTCTCAGCCACGTCAAATATCTGGCACAGTGTCAAGGGCTGGGAAAAATATTTTAAATATAACATTTCACTAAATACATTAGGGATGGATTAGTGAATCAATGGGATCAAATGTCAAGGATTTCTGCAAGGACCAGCACAGGTGCACACAATGGTGGTGTAACTAGAGGGGGTGGAGCAGTCAGTCTTGGAGGGAGCCTTGCCCCTTCGGAGCCATTCCAGGTGGCGGAAGCAAAACGGAGCCGTACGGCTCCGTTTTGCTTCCGCCACCTGGAATGGCTCCGAAGGGGCAAGGCTCCCTCCAAGACTGACTGCTCCATCCCCCCTCTAGCTATGCCACTGGTGCCCAACGTACAAAGCCTCTGGCAAGGAGTACTAGACGCTGCCCTGCCCGCCAGTGTCATCAGGCTCCGCTGACATCTGTGTTACTCAAGAGGCTCCTGAGAAACGGATCTTGCAGAGAACAAATTGCTACAAAGCGCAGAGTGATCTTTGCTACACTGCCCTTTGTGTAAACCATTTTAACAGTCACAGTCTTCAACATCAACAAGGGGAGGAAGGGAGAAAAAACAGCTGGCACACAGCAGGCATTTCTGCACATGAGCCTGCCTGCTGTGTGGCACTCTCACGTTTGCGTTACAGCATCAAAAGCGGGGGGGGGGAGCATCCTCATCCTTGTCATCTGAATTTGGGGGCAAGTGGACACTCCCCGGGCAATAGACGGAGGGGCACCAGCACATATGAGCAGTACAGAAACAGCAGCAGTCTTGCCAGCCCCTAGTAGAGACAATCTACTAGTATTAGTAGTACTAGCCTCTAGTAAAGGCAATCTATTAGTACTACTACTTTGTAGTAGAAACAATCTACTACAGTGGTATCTTGGTTATGAGCAAGCATGCTTGGAATCCAAAGTGCCTGTATATCAAAGTGCCTTTTCCCATAATAAATAATGAAAACTAAGATGATTCAGTGCACAACCCAAAAGTATTCATTAAAAAATTACAATATTATAATATAATACAAAATAATAAAAAACGCAGAATATCTATCTTTCTACAGTATTATAAAGTATTATTATTATATTATATCTATCTACAGTATTATAAAGTATTATACAGTATTATAATCTATATATATATAAGAGAAAAGTCACTCACTGACTGACTGACTGACTCATCACCGCCCTGCCAAAACCGCTGGGCCTAGAAGCGTGAAATTTGGGGTGGGTGTTCCTTCCGTGACTGAGGGGTGCACTAAGAACCGGTTTTCAGAAATTCCAACGGGAAGGGGGTGAAAAGGGGCGCAACGCGTTTTCCTCCCTATACTTTGCATTGAGAATTGCTGACTCAGCAACATTCCTCCCCAACTGCTGGGCCTGAAGCATGGAATTCTGGGAGTTCCTTCTGTCACCTGAACACCCCCCAAGAACCATCTGGAGAAATTAACCCTTCAGGGGCTGAAAAGGGGGCAACGTGTTTCTGTCCTACACTTAACGTGGGAGACTGACCAACCTCTAGCTCAGACCCTGGTGCACTGGGGGATGTTGTTCGGAGGAAGAGGTTGCGCTGGTGAGGATTCTGTGCATGGGGGGAAGTTGCGCATGGAGGAAGTTTTGCATGGGGGTGATGCACATGGGGAAAGTTGCGCATGGGAAGATGATGCGCACGGGTGGAAAGTTGCGCATGTGGTATGTTGCTCATGGGAGACGTTGCGCATGGGGGAATGATGCACATGGGGGAATGATGCGCATGGGGAAAAGTTGTGCATGGGGAAAAGTTGCGCATTGGCAGATGATGCACATGGGGGAAAGTTGCACACGAGGGGAAGTTGCACATGGGTGGAAGTTGTACATGGGGAAGTTGCACATGAGGGGATGATGCGCATGGGGGAAGTTGTGCATGGGTGGAAATTACGCATGGGTGGAAGTTGCGCATGGGGGGATGATGAGCATTGGGGGATGATGAGCATGGGGGTTGATGTGCATAGGGGAAGTTGCACATGGGGGGAAGTTGCACATGGGGACATGATGCGCATGGGGGAAAGTTGCACGTGGGGAAAAGTTGCGCGTGGGGAAAAGTTGCGCGTGGGGGTTGATGCGCATGGGGGAAAGTTGCGCATGAGAGGAAGTTGCACATGGGGGAAAGTTGCGCATAGGGATGATGCGCATGGGGAAAGTTGTGCATGAGGGGAAGTTGTGCGTGGGGGAAAGTTGTGCATGGGGGATGATGCGCATGGAGAAAGTTGCGCATGAGGGGAAGTTGCACATGGGGGAAAGTTGCACATGGGGGCATGATGCACATGGGGGCATGATGCACATGGTTAAAGTTGCGCATGGGGGGATGATGCGCATGGGGGATAATGGGCATGGGAGGATGATGCGCATGGGGTATTTCTGCACTGTGGGGGGATGGCATAGGGGAAAATGTTACACCCGCAACGCGGGTACACTTTTCACTAGTACAGAATATAAAGAAAAGTAAAACAAAATAACCTGCGCTTAGTCTCTCAGGCTGTAATCTGACCTCTTACACAGGAGTGAGCTCCAGTGTTTATAGTAGGGCTTACTTTAGAGCAGACATGCAAGGTTAGGGGCACAATCCAGAGTAACTATGGGGAGTCCTTGCTCCGGTGTAAGAACAATTTGCTCTGGATTGCAAAATGAATTTCCCATAGGTTTTCACTATGTGGTGCAGTAAGTACGGGTACACATAATGTCTCTTAAGTGCTCCTGTAGTTACTCTGGATTGTAGGGTAGGTCTCTCAGCCTCCTTACATAGCCCCCTTTACACAGGAGTGAGCCCTATTGACTGTAACAGGCTTACTTTAGAATACATGCATACACTGGCCTGTCAGGAGAGGCTGAGCAGGTGCAGGCGGAATGCCGAAACTGGCTGTATTCTGGTGGTAACTAATTTTTTTGCGTGTATTGCAAGACAAAAATGTATTGGAAATGTTTGCTTGTCTTGCAAAACCCATTCAATCCAAAGTTCCTCTCAGCTTCTCCTGGACATAACGGAGACCTTTGGGAAGAGGATCCGAGTGTCGCAGGACGAGAGAGGACTGCAGGCACTTGCCCCAAGCGAGCTGAGACGGAGATGTGCGGACACTGGGAAACTGCTGTCCTGTGAAAAATTCACGCTGTGACTGAGACCCGCAGGGTTTCTGTGAACCAGTTTGCTTTCAAGAGTGAAAAGTACATTCCCTACTTAGCAAGCTGCACGTCTATCTCCCCTCTGGCCTACTTGCTGGAGGAAGCCCTGGAGAGTCCGAGGCTTCCCATGACCCCTGGTTCATCTGGTCCTGAAAAAGGGCATTTCGAGGCAAGAGGAAGGAAGCTCGGAAAGGTGGATATCAGAACTCCAGCCCCAAATAGAAACAGGTGTGGAAGAAATAAAGAAAAGGGAAAAATCACATACAGTTGATGGGGAAAAAACATAGTCATAATCGTGCTCCGAACCTCTGCAAACCTTTCCCTGGATTTTCCCTGGAAGATTCCTTTCACCAAAAAGAATCATCAAAATAAAACGATCAGGCTGTTCCAAAACAGGGAGCTGCACATTATCAGCAGCTATTGTTATACTTATCAGGGGTTTCTATTCTGTTTGTTTTTCCTCCTGGTCACACCTGATTGCCAGGAATAGATGCTAAAAAAAATAGCAAAATGCACCAAGCACACTTTTAAACGCTTAAGGTGGCAACGGTGAGTTCCCAGCAAGCTTTCCTGCTAAGCAGCCTTCCAGATCCAGGCTTCTGTTTGGATCTTCCAGATCCACACTTCTGTTCGGGGTGCAGGCAGCATCGAAGTTGCCAGACTCCATAACACACACTATTGCCCTCCACTGGCAGTAATGGGGTGAGATCATTACTCACACCATTAGTGTGAGCCAACAATGTTGGCAAAGAAGCCCTTTGCCCATCTCTGGTAAGTTTAGGGGAACCGCAAGAGGTGCACTGAAGTTACAATGGACGTGACACCACATCACAAGGCGTCACTTTTGGGTTCTCTCAAGTGGCTCACAACAGTGGCTTTGCACCCGTCTCCTCCCTTTTGAGAGGAGCCTCCACAGGAAAAGGAATTAGGGGTGCAAAGCCACCAGCGCCTTCTCCACAGCTATGGCAGAGTTGGGGGCAGTGGTATGTCCTTCTTGGCATAGCGACCAGAGCAGGTGCCCCTCCAGCTCTAGTTATGCCTCTGGAGCCCAAGCTAAATAAAGAGGAATACAGGAGTCCCTCATTATCGACTAGGGTTCCATTTCTGAACCTCCCATGGATTTAAAAAATCAGGGGGTAGAAAAACAGTGGAAAAATATATTTAAAGACCCACTACTAGGATTCTTGCCCCTCCATTGCTCCTGATGGAATAAGGCCCTGCAGGGGTTTGATTCTGGGACTCTCCACTGATACCCCCAAAAAGTGCTAAATAAAAGCCATTAAAAAATCTTAAATGTGCCCCTTAAAAATAGTTTAAAAACAGCTTTTCTTCCTGTTGTAGAGAGGCAGTGAGCAATTAGAAGTGCAACGAACATTTGCCTTTGCCTGGTTCAGTTGAAGAATGGAATGAGTGCATGATGGACTCTCTACAACAGTAGAAAAACAGTTTTTAAAACGGTGACATGCAGTGGCCGTTTGTGGCAAGTCAAATTCTTGTATAAAAACTGAGTGTATCACAGGGTTGTCCCTGTACAGCATTTTGATATGAGCCTGGAATCTCACAACCTTCTCAGGTCACAGAAACTATCGCCTTCCTGGTCTAATGTACCTTTCCCTAATTATCTTCTTGACTGTGTCATCACTTAAATATAGCTTTTCCAACTGAATTCCCCAAGTAACTGACTTCTATTTCTGCATTCTACTCCTGGGCTTGTCAAATGCTGGGAGTGTGTCCAACAGGACCTGTTCGGAATGGGAAACCCTTTCTTGCCTCCTATCCGTAGCTGGTCACGCATCACGAATCCAGACGCAACAGCAAACATCTGGGAGTGATTGTGTCTGTGTGAGGACGCCAGCAGCGCCTCAAGGCTGCGAGGGAGCCTCGGTTGGACCTACTAGCAGGTTCCAACATAAACATTCACGGGATCCCAGTATCCATTCAAGCTGCGTTATCGGTGTTGATGGAACAATATTATGATCTCAGAACTTCAAGAGGAAAACGAGAGAAAAGCAGGCTCTTTTTGATGCTGGTTTCTCACGATTGCTACCAATTTGCTTTCAAAACACACACACACACACAAGGCTGATGCAGATAAAAATCTTCCCAAGCCTGCCAAACTCTCTGTACACTTGGCCGGGAGAATTGAATTCAGGGCTGTAACCATTTTTCATAGGAAACAACTCCCACCACAGCCTTCCCGCAAATCAAATAGGCAAATGGGAATAAGATTTCAGGTAGAACAACAAGCTCCAAATGTGTGTGTGTTTGTGAGTGTGTGTGTATATGCACTCACATAGTTAAAAAACCCATTTTTAATGGAATTATGGTCCTCATCCTGAGCAGGTTCGGTGTTTGGGTACCGATTACAACTGATATGTTGGCAGAGATGGGCTGCAGCTCAGTGTAAAACTGCAGCTCAATAAAAGAATTTGCTTTTATTGTAGATCCCAGACTTTAAAACACTTATGCTGCAATCCTAAAGGCACTTTCCTGGGAGTAAGAACCATTGAACACAAAGGGGCTTACTTTTGAGTAGACATGGTTAGGATTGCCCCCTTAGACCCATTTTTTAAAACGACACTATCAGGACCACCTCACTTTACAAGACTCAAAAAAGAGCTTCATTTTATCAGCTGCTCAAAGTTTTCATCCTTTTTACTATGGTGGTGAAGGGCTTTCTGGAGCATTTGAGGTCCATGTTCATCAGAAGTACCTGTGTTCTGGTGGTCCTGTGTTCCCCTTTGCCTGTCCTTCAATCAAAGCAGGTTTGCCTACTCATGAGAAAGTCTGCATGTCTGGCTCATGTGTGGCTCAGTTTCACTTATCATAGGACTTCACAAATTTTCCTTGCAAGCTTGGAAGGGGAACTTCCTTCTCAAGAGTTTGTCTGGCCTGCATTCATTGAATCAGGACCAATCTGGTGGCGTTGCATTCCCTTTGGCCTGCCTTTTGGTGTGGAACAAGACACGGTCATCTACTCCTGGGGAAACGTACACATGCCACTCTTTTAATTTAGCATTCAGCTACATATATTTTCTTTGACAGCAATCAGACTCTCAGATTCACGACACAAAAATTTGTGGTTGCGGCAAACTGATGGCCCAGATCCACAGTTTGGGTATCAAATTGCACCTGATTTATGGGTACATTTCTCATTTGGGCAAGGAATCCCCTTCTAAAAACCCCCTAAAATCCCTTTTTCCCATGCATAATTTATGGCCTCCACCCTATTTAATCTAATAGTTATCCATGTACTTAATAATACTAATTTTTTAACACTGATTGCAATGAATTCTCAATGCACTGATTGCATTGATTGCACTGAATTCTTATCCATTCATCTTCTTTTCAATGAGCAAATAAAAAATCAGAAGGTATGATCGCTTGAAGGCTGTTCTTTCATGTTTACTGTACCTGCAGCAAGACAGTCCCCCCCGGGATGGTGAGCTGTAAACAATACTTAGGGGCATTCTCCCACGAGAGTAACTGAACGTCTTCAATGGAGCTGTAGGAAATGGAGTTCTCCATGTACCCGGTTGGCTGCAAGAAAAACAAAACAAGAAAGAAGAGAAGCTGAATGGAAATGTCCCAACAAGGATTAAATTAAGAGTAAATGCCATTATTTTGACACCACCGTTTGCTCAAATCTGTGTCAAGCCTGGAAACCTTTACAAAATACTCCAGTCTGTGATCTTTCCAGGAGATGAACATAATCATTTTTAAAACTTGTGTCAATTAAAAATTGCGCACTCTTGTACATGATGTAAGATGTAAGCATGATGTAAGTTTGTCAGCAAACTGCAGAATTCTTCTGCACCACTATACATTTTTTTGCAATTTCGCAAAAAAATAACCCTACAATCCAGAGTAACTACGGGAGCACGTAAGAGACATTATGTGCACCGGTAGTTACTGAACCTCCTAGTGAAAATCTATGGGAAATTCATATTGCAATCCAGAGCAAATTTTTCTTACACCGGAGCAAGGACTCCCCATAGTTACTCTGGACTGCGCCCTAAAATTGGAAGCACCCATCCAGATTCCCTTGCAGTGTGTAGCAAAAGATATGGGGAAGAGGGGGAGAATATCTTTTTGGCATGCAGAAGGTGCCAGGTTCAATCCCTGGCATTTCCCAGAGAGATCGGGAAAGAGCACTGCCTAAGAGTCACTGTTGGTCAGGCTGCCCAATACCAAAGCAGAGGAATCAGGAAGAACTGCACAGGTGCCAAGAAAACCATAATAAGAGTATGGAATTGACAAAAATAAAAGAGCGGAAAACCATTACAGTTCTTTGAGTAAGAAGAGAGAACACCTTTGATGTTGACTTGGATCAAGGAGCTCAAGATACCAATGTCAGAGGCACAGCATGCTGGATGTATTACTTGTGCTTTTGTTCCAGTGTCACCAAGTGGTGGGATCAAACACACCACTGATATCTGAGCCTTCAACTTGTCAGCACCTCCCAGGCCGCCAAAGATGACTCCTACCTGCTTGGCAGAGAGTGGAGCATCCAGATCTATAGTCCAAAATCAAAGCCAAGTGGCCACATCCGGCAGCCTCTCCACTTCAGCACAATATCCACTCCCCACAGATGTCTCCTTGGCATTCACGCAGGAAGGTGCCCCCCAAATTAAAAGCAGATTAAACAAAACCTGGGTTTTCAGGGTGGTGCTGGGAGGTGTGACTGGTGGCTGTAAAATATAAGAAAGTTTCCTGGTTCCACCAAGCCCAGTATAGAGCAGTGGTCCTCAAAGTGGGGGTCAGGACTCCCTTAGGAGTCACAACCTCATGTTAGGGGGTCACGAAAGGATGGGATTCACCATCTTGGAATCTGGCACTGGGCTTTCCTCGTAGTAAGCCTCATTGAACACAATGGGACTTACTTTCAAGTAGACATAGAGAAACATCCCAGTAAGTCTGACGGGGGTCCCAGACAGATTTTTAAATTTGAAAGGGGGTCCCAGACTGAAATTCCAAGGTCGGTTCATTTTAACACCAACATTCTCCCTCCCTCCTTCAGACTTCTTAGGATTCAAATCCTTTGGGACACGTCACCCCTTCCAATGCTTCACACATCAAAAGATAGCTGCCTGACCTGATTAGCTCAGCCAAAGACTCTACATTCAACAGCATAGTAACATAAATAATTAAAAACTAAAATAATAATAATAATAATAATAATAATAATAATAATAATAATAATAATAATAATAATAATAATAATAATAGGAGGAGGAGGAATGCATAATCAGAAAGCTGTGCTAATCACGAGGGATGGCACCACATCTGGTACCATGTATGTCAATGGGGGGGGGGTGACCGCTCCACAAGAGCTCAAACAGGGACCAGAGAAGTAGCCACAATGTACAGACATAGGCTGCATAGGCTGCCTAAAGACACTTTCCTGGGAGTAAGACCCATTGAACAAAATGGGGCTTACTTTTGAGTAGTCATGATTTGGATTGAGCTCATACTCAGTTATATGGTGACACTATATCGCCATAACTCTACATGTGAAACATAATTTAAAAAAAAAAATCTAGTGTCACCAAACAACTGTAGATAAATATTCTAGACTCGGTGATCAACTGTCCTTTTTTTCAGGACATGTTCTCTTTTTTAGCCTTGCGTCCTGGAAAAAAATCTTTCATTCTCCACCTTTCCTTCTGAGCAGAAAGCATATAGCCTTCTTGTAATTAATAAATTACATGTAATAGTTTTGAATTTAATAAGTCATTTAGTGTTGTCTTCCCATCAAGTTTACTTGTTCTAGTCAGTGCAGGAGGAACTTAACATTTTTGTGATCTAATTCATGTTGGATGTTCCGAGGCAAAGTTGTACAAATCTCTTTAATTCCCACTAATCTGAGTGTCTCGAATCAGACGGGGACCCCATCCCACCTTCCGGGAAGAGAAGGAAGTTGCGCGGGAGAGGAGTCTGTGCGCAAAAAAGTGCCACGGAGTCTCAGATCAGACTGTGAGTCTGCAGAGAAGTATTCCTCAAAGCAAACATGCTGGGAAATGTTTGGTTCTGGGAATTAAGATCCGCAATGAGACACAAAAGGGAAAAGGCTCAAAAAACTGGCAAATCCTTTATTTTAAAGGCAGGGGAAAGTTAAAGTTACAGGGGAAATCTGGAGCCTGGAAAGTTTTCTTGCTTTAACCAACCCAATGTGGATTTTCCACCCAAATATGGTGGGGATGAATTTTTCAGAGATGCAGCCTCTCCAATCTGCATCCATATTGTATAATATCCCAATGGAAATGCTACTGGTTCTGCCTGCCTATGTTGTATGGTGCAATGTTGTATCTCTTTGGGGCAGGATCGCCATATGTCCTGAAAAACAGGGACAATTTGGGGGGATTGTGGTCACATACTGGCAAATGGGGCAGAGGGTCCCATTCTGATTTTGTGGAATGAAATTATGGAAACCCTACTTTGGAGGCACAAGCGATGCTCCCTTACACCAAGTTCACTGATCAATCCAGTTTAGCAGCGTAGACTGGCTCTCCAGGGTTACTAGTGGGGTCTTGCATCTGCCATAGCTGGAGATGCTGCCAGTGATGCAAATAGTAACTTATGCATGCAAACCAGGGCTGTGCAGCTGAACGATGGTCATTCCCCATCACAGGGGAAAGGGGAGGATTTAAAAAAAATTCACATATTTTTTGCAATCTTATCAACACTTCCTGGCTTGAGAACCAGAGTTAAACTGTATTTCTTAACAACACGTCTTGTGCTAAAATCCCGTCTCACTTTCTGCCAAGGCAAAATGGACTTTCCTCTGAAACAAAGGGATTGTTATGCAGGAAGTGTGATAACCTTGTGTTTATACACTTACCCACAGTATCAGTCCACATTTGTGATTTAAATCCCAAGGGATCCTCCTGACACTGTACGTCATATGCTACCTACTGGAGAGCAATTAGCTCACTCTCACAGGAAGCCACAGACCCCAGAACCTTTGGTGATCAGCATTACAAATGCCAGAGGAGTATATGGAAAACAGCAGACCCAGGATCTGCCATTGCTCAGGAGACGTTATCTGAAAACATGCCTCGGAAAAAATTAGCAGCAAATATCATGAGAAGGTGTCTTCCTAAGGAGGACTGAAGCATAAATCTATGAACTACATCACATCTTCCAACTTTGCAAAAAAAAAATTGTTGTTGTTGAGTTGTTCAGTCGTCAGCTTTTTGTGACCCTAAGGACTGCAGCATATCAGGCCCCCCAACCTCCACCTGCTTCTGAAGTCCATCCAAATTCCTATTCATTGCCCCAATGACACTATCTATCCACCTCATCCTCCGCCATCCCTTCTTCTTCTGCCTTCAGTTTTTCCTAGCATCAGCTTCTTTTCTAAAGAGTCTCCCCTTCTCGTGATGTGGCCGAAATATTTCAGCTTGGGTATTTGTCCTTGCACTGAACAGTCAGGGTTGATTTCCTGGAGGACGGACTGGTTGAATCTTGCAGTCCAAGGGACCCTCAAGAGTCTTCTCCAGCACTGGAATTCAAAGGCATCTATCCTTGAGTGGTCACCCTTCTGTCTGGTCCAGCTCTCACAGCCATATATGACTACAGGGAAAACCCCAGATTTAACTAGACGGATCTTTGTCGGCCAGGTGACACCCCAACTTTTAATCAAGGTGTATCAACCTGCCATAGCTTTCCTCCCCAGAACCAGGTGTCTTTTGATTTCTTGTCTGTAGTCACCATCTGCAGTAATCTTAATTAAGAGCCCAGAAAAATAAAACCTGATACAACTCCCATTTCTTCACCTTCTATTGCCATGAATTGATGGGACCGGAAGCCATGATCTTGGGTTTTTTTTAATATTTAGTTTTAAGCCACATTTTACACTTTTTTCTTTCACCCTCATCAAGAGGTTCCTTATTTCCTCCTCACTTTCTCCCATTTGAGTGGTATCATCTGAGGTTATTGATATTTCTATCAGAGTGTATCTGAGGATATTGATATTGAATAATAATAAGTACGAGATGTTGTTTGTGAGGAGGCTTTCTAACAGTGGTTTGCATTTGGATCCACTTCACTGTCACTCTCAGCATTTACACTGCTCTCCAGAAAAATGTAGAATGAACCCAGCACACACACGCACACCCCACAAGGATGAGATGTGAACAATAATTCAAACTGCACACCCACTCCTTTGTGTTTGCTGAGTAGTGTTGAGTTGGATCCTGTTCCACGGAACACATCAAGTTAAAAAAAATCTGTAGCCTGACTCATTCAATCTGGTTTCCAGGTACAGACATGAATCACTATGCTTGATAAATAAGTAATTCAACCACCAAAAATTAAAATTCATTTTTAGTAGCCAATGTGTGCTGAAAAAAAGGTCTGTTAAATGGCCCAAGTGAATTTATCTCAGATGAATTTGTTTTTAATCCAGAAAACCCACCTACATAAGGTTTCAAGGCTCAAGAACTCAATGTGACAATGGTAGAAAATCTCAGGCCCCTTAGATTGAAGCAGGCCTCCGTCAGTCTTAAAAGGCTATGGTATCGTGCTCGGCGCTGCATACGCTGCAGGCGTAGCATGAAAGCCTGGGTTGGATTGTTATGGAGGATAGGCTATTACCCAAGCAGCAAATCCCCCTCTCCATGCCACTGAATTAGTCCAATGGAAAGGCAGAGCCAATACGATTAGATCCAGCTGCGTCGCAGAGCTGGGCTAAGGACAGGAGCTCACCCTGTCTTGTGGGGCCGACCCGGGTCTCGAACCCTGGCTGCTGGTTAACAGGCACAGCGTCTTAGCCACTTGCGCCACCCACAGCCCAAGCAGCAGGTTGATTAATATGATATAAGGTACCTTTTCCCCATCACAATTCTCCAGCATCTCTGACATGTGCACATTTACAACAGCACATTCTCAGAATCTTTAAATAAGTGAGGCATAACTAAATATTAAAGACTGCAATCCTAACCACTTTCCTGGGAGTAAGTACGATTGAAAACAATGGGACTTACTTCTGGGTGGAAATGCTTAGGATTGCAACCCTTTGGAAGAACAGCTGGCTGGACTAGACCAACGTGAAGCTTGATTTGCAAGAATTCGAAACGAATTCTTCTGTTGTCTTGCAAGGGCTTCCACGTGAAGAAGTACCACGTGAAGAGAAGGCTTCTATCAGATGTGGCAAATGCCACATGGAAGTTAGACCCTCTCTGAAGTTGTACCCACTCCAAGCTGGACCACACAGTCAAGCTGCCACAGGAGACATCACAGAAAAGAAACTCCTTGTGGTGACCAAACTGCACCGCCGCAGTCCGTCAGGTAGCAGGTGTGCTTTGTTCCTTTACACTGGAGTACATTATTAACTGTGAACATCGTCCACCTCACTGCGCAGGCTAAAAACTCTTTGCATCTGTCCTTCCTATTGACAAAAAATGCAAACAGTTTCTATTCCCCCATGAAAAATGGGAACATCAAGTATTTGACCTTCAAGAGTCATTGTGAAGGGGAATGAGTTAAAGAGTGTACACCCTATACATTAAAGATGTACACCATGCACCAAAAATGCTCTAATGGCAAAATCCAGAGCACTTACAGGTCCAGGCAGTTATGTCAGCCTCTAGTGCAGTCTTTCTCAAAGTGGGGGTCAGGACCCCTTTGGGGGGGTCACCTAAAGCTTTCCTGGGGGTCGCCTATAGACCCCTGGTGCAGGGGGCCAGGTCAGGCTTGCTAGACCTTCGGCTGTAGCTGCACGCACACTGGGGCTGACTGACAGCCTCAGGGCCCAATCAGGGCATTCCTACTCTGAAATAAATCCCATTATAGTCAGGGGGGCTTTACGCCCATGTAAATGTGGATAGGATTGCAGCCTCAGGGCCCAATCCTATGCATGCCTACTCTGAAATAAATCCCATTGTGTTCAGTGTGTGCATAGAACACACATTTCATTTGTAACAATGAAAATACATCCTGCGTATCAGATATTTACGTTACAATTCGTAACAGTAGCAAAATTACAGTTATAAAGTAGCAACGAAAATAATTTTATGGTTGGGGTCCCCACAACATGAGGAACTTATAAAGGGGTCATGGCATTAGAAAGACTGAGAACCACTGCTCTAGTGTTATCTTATGGAGCAAGAGCTTAACTGCTCTGGAGCAAAGAGCTTAAGGCAAAATCCAGAGTAATTATGGGGAGTCCTTGCTCTGGTGTAAGAACAACTAACTCTGGATTGCAATAAGAATTTCCCATAGGTTTTCACTAGGTAGTGCAGTAACTACGGATGCACATAATGTCTTTTATGTGCTCCCGTAGTTACTCTGGATTTGGGGGTGTATTATTATTATTATTATTATTGGCATCCTTCAGTCTCGAAAGACTATGGTATCGTGCTCTGACTGGAGGTCCTGAAACAACATCTAGTGTGACTAAAGAGGCCAATATGACTTTAGGATATGGGCCTAAGTGCACTAAAGAGTGTACACTATGCACTAAAAATGTATACATTAAAATGTACACACATTAAAAATGTACGCTATGCCCCCAAAATGCACTAAGGCTGCAATCCTAAAGACACTTTCCTGGGAGTAAGACCCATTGAACTCAGTGGGGCTTGCTTTTGAGTAGACAAGGTTAAGATTGTGCTCTAACTGCACTAAGAAAGAGGATACACTATCACTAAAAATGTTGCACGGCTTTTCGAGTTATGATTCCATTTTTGAGTACCTTCTTCCTCAATTGGATGGGAAATCATCTTTATTTCTAAACACTCTTTAGAAAACCAAAACAAAATTGGGAAGTTTTTGTTGTCGTTAATTACTGGTTGCTCAATCTGTTTTTGTGTTATCTTCGCTACACCTTTCCCCTCCCCTCCCCCAATCTTATTCATATTTTAGTGATGACTTGCTTCATTTATAAGGACGCTGAGATGTTTATTCAACCATCTAGAGGGTCACAGATTGGAAGCCCAGTATGGGAGGAAAAAAAAAATATATAGGATAAATGCCAAATCCCAGCAGCAAGCCTTTTGTCCTGGAGATGTGTCAGTGCGCAAAGATGGCTGACGCAACACAGTTCCAGACTGTTGGTGTTGTAAGTGTTGCGAACCATGAAGAAACACTGTCCACACTTTTCATTAGAAATCTTGCCGGGGCAAAAGAGGAAGTGGCAAAATAAGTCATGATTATCAACTTTGCAATGTGGGGCTGGTTCAGACATGCACTGACTTCCTCCACACTCATTCACTGAAAAAGTGAACATCTGTTCAAGGTGAGGAGTGCACCACTGGGGCAAAAACGGGAATCACTGTGGACCACGTGCCACCCGCCTTCCTCCCCTTCACACACCCTGGGGGTGTTCTGGGGTGGGGATGAGCCGTGGGCAAGAGGGGAGGGAGCAGCAGGCAGGCCCCAGACGCTGGATGCTACCCTCGATTCTTGGGCAGCTTCTTGGGAGTGAGTAGTGTCATTCACAAATTCAACAGCGGGGTTGTCAGCCCCGACTGGCCACGCACTCCCCTTTATTCTGGGGATGCTAAAATTTACCAACAGCATTCCAATCCACCTTAAAACCCACCTCCTGGTCAGGCTATCAGCCTCCCTGCAGGGGTGCTCTCGTTAAAAGGTTTAAACACTCTGAAATACAATTTTCTTGTTTTTATTCTGTCAGTCTTGGAAGACTCTGGTATCGTGCTCGGCACTGCATATGCTGCATGCGAAGCACGAAAGCCTGGGTTGGATTGTTATGGAGGATAGTCTGTTACCCAAGCAGCAAATCCCCCCTCTCCACGCCACTGAAATACTCCAATGGAAAGGCAGAGCCAATAAGATTGGATCCAGCTGCGTCACAGAGCTGGGCTAAGGACAGGAGCTCACCCTGTCTTGTGGGGCTGACCCGGGTCTCGAACCCTGGCCTGCTGGTTAACAGGCACAGTGTCTTAACCACTTGCGCCACCCACACTCACTCCAAGACTAAACTTACAGAAAACAGATTTCAAAGGAATATCAAAGCTTACCAGCAGCGCATTCTACCTAGAAACCCAGAAATGTTCCCTAAGAAAGAAAATACTTGCAAAGAGAGGAGGAAAAACATTATTGACCTCAATTTCATGATCCATATGAATAAATGTTAAAAGCAGCAAGGACAGATTCACCACCTACTGTTACTTTTGTTGCTGCTCTCCTTGGCACAAGGAAGGAAAAGGAGAGCCAAGCCTTTCTCAAGAGCCCCCCACTGCTGTGTACCTCGGGTTTTCCCAGGGGCTGCCGTTCAGATGCTTTTAGGTCAACACTAAAAGAATAATCAATGAACGGGGCTGGATGCACTCATTACTAGCCCAAGAAACAATGGCAATCATCCTGATGGCTGCAAACCAAAGGGATTCTTGTGGGGATCACAAACTACTCTTTGTGTTTGTGTGTGTGTGTGTGTGTGCGTGCGTGTGCGCGAGTCATGCACCCATTCATCATCCACCTGAGCAACAGTGACAGGACCAGCAAAACAAAATTTAAGCGAGGTATTTTTCCCCCACCATAATTATGTTGTTTGGCACACAAAATCTCCTTGGGGTGGAGAGAAAGCCTTGCAGTGCCAAAAGTCATCTTTGGACATGTTTCTATAAATTATTCATCCAGATCAGAGCACATTTGTGGGATAATTAGGACGTGACAATTAGCTCGAGTGGTCACATGTCGAAGCCAGTCCTTTTCCAGGTCCCCTGCTAGGAAGGATCACACAAGACCAGTTAATAGGTTGGGGAAGGAGCAAACAACTGCCAGGTGTCAGCATGGCTAAACATCATCTTGGCACTTTCAACATGAAATCTGCACCAAGGACACAGGCTTTAACTGCTCCTATTTACTCCTAGGAAATAACTCTTCCCTTTTTGCCTTGGGATATTTTATTAAAACAGGATCAGACCCAAACCGCATGCTATGTCTACCATTGGTGTGCTTTGGGTTTTACTTAAGTGTGGAGGGAGAAGTTACACAAAAAATTCTCTACCAACTTTGGAGCCACCCTTGCCGACAGTCAGAGAAACAACATTCTATTCTAATAGTATTCTAGAAATAGTATTTTATACTTGCATAAAATTCTAGTAAAGAATTACCGTAGATCAGTATTTGTTCAATTTATTCATATCCTAGATTTCTGTCAAGCCTGACTCAACCAGGAACTTAGAAGAAGACAAATCATCACCAAGCGGAAGGTGAACCACCAACCATTAATTAAATCAAGAGCAAAATGTCCAATCGTAACTAATAATGTTAATTTATTAGTGATAAATTAAATTATGAAAAAAAATAATGAAGGAGGCTCAAGTCACCAACTGCAACTCAACTCCAAACTTCACCCGAAGGCTACCTTTGCTATTAGAGAACATACAAAGACCTAAGCAAATAATAATAAGGTCTCCCATAGAATGCAGGTCTTCTGGGTCACCCTGGGAATTATGTTTTGTTTTGGAAACAGCCATGGATTTCTCTGATTGTTCAAAGAAAAATCAAGCCTCCACTCTTATCTGCCGGCAAACACAATAGGGTTATGTTTCCTCCCCCTACACCCAAGTGCAGAACTGTAGCGTTCTGTGCCATACGCCAAGAAAGCAAAGCTGCCCTTTGTGCGGAATGAAAACAGGGTTTGACACCCTTCCCCGGAGAGTCATCTGAATTCTTCCCCGTGAATTGCACTGTTCACGCACCGACAGAAGGAAGCGAGTCCAGCTTTGGAAACCTGTTCCGCAGGTACACTAAGATACTCATTCCCTGCATAAAGAGGTGCTCTTTCTCCCTTTATTTGCAAAACTGTCCTCCAAAACATTTCCTACATTTGTGACCCATAAGGCTCCTTGCAACTGAGTATGCAACTGAGTTATATTCACAATTGCTGGAAAGGGAATGTGAACCAACCAGCAGATTGTATGATGGAGTCTGTCACAAACAAGTGCTCGCGTGCGGTCTTGCGTTCTGCGTGTTCTTGCCTCGCAGCAGCTACGAGAGGCCACTATTTACGGAAACGGGAGAACGTCCACAGACAAAACTGAAAATAAAACTATCTGGAGACTCTCATGTTCTGTATTATTCAGAGGAAAAGCTAATGTTCTAATCTAATGGAACCTTGTTTAATAAACCAGTTACTCAAGTTTATATGCAATATGGAACTGTGGTTTGCTTTCAAATGAAACATAGATGGGAGGGGAAGTATGCAGACCTAGGACTACTACAACATCTAGAACATCATAAGAAAAGTCTGGCTGGTAATAAAAACTGAAAACACTCATATATATTAGTTTTATAGTTTCATCGTTGTTGGTAATAAAAATCAAAAACACTCATATATATTAGTTTTTATACTTTCATAGTTTTGAGTAATAAAAACGAAAAACACTCATATACCTATATTGTTATCATTAACTTAAATACTATGGCTGCAATCCTAAAGACACTTTCCTGGGAGTAAGATCCATTGAACACCATGGGGCTTACTTTTCAGTAGACATGGTTAACACTGTGCTCTATATCACTTATTAAATTTAAAACTATTGCTTCTCATTTATTACGAATTCTACATGTTGCCTGCTCATAAGGAAAAGAGGGGCAATGAAGATTTTTCTTCCAGGACACAAGGGCAAAAAAAGAGGATATCTCCTGGAGAAACAGGACATGTGGTCACCCAGTCTTTCCCGCAATGCCATACCAGCTATCTGAGAAGCCAGCAAGAAGTATTGAAGAACAACTCCTTCCCTGCAATGTTGCCCTGCACTGATTATATCGAAGCACCTCCACTTAATACTCCAGATCAGCCTCAAGAAATGTTTCCCAATCAAGCCTGCCTGTCCATTAGCGTTTGCTGGGATCCAGTCCCAAAGATGTCCGAGCGGAGCTGCAGGGACCGGCAGCCACCCCTGAGACTCTGGCAATTCTGGGAATGTGAGAAGGGCCTGCGGTTTCAGGGATTGTTTTCCATTTCCAACTAAACACTTCAACTCTCGTTTTACTGTTTGAAATACGAAGCCAGTGCGGCCCCGCCGCCCGCCGCCCAGAGTTCCACGGAAAGCGCGTTTCAGCTTCCTTTTCAAAAAAGGCAGCACTCATCGAAGAGGCCAGTCTTCCTCCCCAACTGGACTGACGGCACAATCCTGGGCACGTTTATTCAGAAGGAGATTCTCAAAATCCACCCTGCAAGGGCAGAAGGAAGGCCGAAGGAGAACCATGGAAGATTCACATTTTTGCTACTGGGTTCCCATTCCAGCAATGATCAGAAGAAAGAGGGCAAAGGGCTTCCCGGCTCTCTCATTGCAGCCCCAAAGGCATCTCCTGGTGCCAACACCAGCTGCCTGCCCACCCAAGGTGGCAGGGTCACTCTCGGCTCCATCCATCACACCCATCACCCTTTGATATCCAGAGACCTGGAGGAAACTCATGGGCAGAAGTTCAGAAGCACATTCCCATTAACACTCCTTTTGTGACTTCAGCGGAAAGCAGATGCCAGCAAATCCAAGCCCTTCTCCATGCAGGATGCCCAGATAGCCTCTGTTTCCAGGACACATCCCCTTCTTTAGCCTTGCGACCTGGGAAAATTTTTTTCATTGTCCTCCTTTTCCTTGTGAGCAGGCAGCAGGAGGCCTCGTTGTACTCAATTAATTAGATATAATATTTGTGTAATATTTTTAAATTTCATTATAAATAAGTAAAATAGTGTTTACTTATAATTAAATTGCTTATCTAATTAATTGCATTAAATTTTATTATAAGTAATATAGTGTTTAGATGGGCAGCAGTGGCGTAGTGGTTAAAGTGCTGCGCCTGTCAATCTGAAGCTCTGCCCCCTCCATCTATGCAACTGTTTACAGGTTGCAACAAGTTTTCTTCCCCCCAATTTGAACAGTGAAGGTGGGAGTCCCATTTGCCAGCATCCAGGCTTGGCAGGCCAAGATCTGCAGCAGCTCCAAAGCCTTGAAGTCTCCTTCAGCCCCACATCTGCGGCTTGGATTCAGTTGCTGGCAGCGTCTGAAGGCGGGGATGGGAACAACTCCGGCCGGAAACTCTGAAGAGCCTCGGCCAGCCGGAGGAAGCACCACTGAGCGCAAGGGAGAAAGTCCGCGGTGCTTCCTATCTGGTGAGGCTGCGCCGAAAGTTCTACTTCCATTCAGTGGGACTTCTGAACAAACAAGCTGGGCGTGAGCCGCGTCCTCCACTTTTGTTTCCAAAGGTCACAGGCGCCTTTCAGAGAAAGTTTTCCATTCCCTGTTATATGATTCCCTGTTTTGAGCAACCATGCAGTCTTTCAGGATGGACTTAGCGTTGCTTCTGAGCTCCAAGAGTTTCACAGACCTCCTCCTCAAAACACTGTACGGGTCCCACCTTGTTATACATGGATTTTTTATACATGGACTTAACTCAACATGAATGGCCTCTGCAATCAGTTTTTAAAACTACTTTTCTACTGCTGCGGAGAGGCAGACATGCAAGCAATCATTCCATCCTCCAGTCTCAGAATCAAACCCCTGCAGATATTGAGAAACAACCCTATTCCATTAGGTGCAATGGAGGAGCAGGAAACCTAGAACCGAGTCTTTAAAAAAGTTTTTTAGCCACAGGTTTTTTTATCCACATGAGGTTCTTGATAGTGGATAATGAGGAACATCTGTATTTTCTCTCTCAGCTTAGCAAAGGACATGATTCTTCAACATGATGTAGTGGTTTGAGAGTTGAACTGAGACCTAGAAGACCCCTCCTTGGACATGAAGCTTCCTGAATGACCTTGGGCCAGATATGCGCTCTCAGCCTTGCCTACCTCACAGGGGTGTTGTGAGGACAGCAGGAAAAGGGAAAGAACTAATGCTTTGTAAGCCGCCCTGGGCAATCCTAAAGACACTTTCCAGGGAGTAAGCCCCATTGAACACAATGGGTCTTACTTTTGAGTAGACAGGGTTAGGATTGTGCTCTTAGTCAAATTTGGATGGGGAGCCGGATATGAGACCATTGACTCACGGGAAATCTAAAGCTCCCAGGCATGAACATTGCCAAGTGCAGAGGCCGCTTTTCAAGAGGACAGCCCCAAACATACGCTGTCCCACATAGCAGCGCCAAACATGATTTCCAAATGGTGTTCCTTCAGGACTCTGAACACTCTGGTGAACTTAATCAGAAGGAGAATATGGAGAAGCGCCTTCTCTAAAAGCTCCATCATCTGTCCTTGCTGAAATCTCATGGCAAACTGGAGCTAGTTGCGTTCAATGAACCATCTCTCAGTGGAAGCAATGGTGAAGTCAACAGTTTGTGTGAAATGGAAGACACTAACAGAAGGGCACATGTTCTCCCCCAAGCATCTCCAAGTGGGGCTAAGTCCCCTGCCTGAAGCCCTGCACAACCACTGCCAGATAATATTACAATCTTGGCAATGTCACATTTCACTCTGGAGCTCATGCAGATGTTCAGGGGCTCTTCTAAATAGACAAGGCCAACGTGGAGAGGATTTGCAGGACTAAAAACAGTAGATGAGTGGCAGCCTGCACACTGGTGATCCCTGCCATCTCTTAGCACAATCCTAACCATGTCTACTCAAAAGTAAGCCCTGTTGTGTTTAATGGGTCTTACTCCCAGGAAAGTGTCTTTAGGATTGCAGCCTCTGTCTCAAAGGAGTGAATCTTGAGTTTGCATGTGCACTATCCCCTGACATGTGCACTTCCCCTTTCTCCTTCCATATACTTTTCCTTCCTAAGCTGGTTTAGAATAAGCCAGGATCTGTCACAATGTCTGAATCAGGCCATCCTCACTTACCATATTCACTCTAATTGAAGGCGACATCAAAACTAATGCAATCCCTGTACAAAACTCCACATTCACTCAAATCTAATTAACAATCGAATCTAATGCACACTGATTGCGGAGACTAAATTCGGCCGAAAAGGGTGAACGTTAGTTTTGAGGAAATACAGTATTTTATCAGACATTTCCTGAACAACATAAGAAGAGCTTAACTGGATCAGGCCAAAGGCCCATCTAGTCCAGCTTCTTGTATGTCACAGAGGCCCACCAGATGCTCCGGAGCATCACAAGACACCTGCATCCTGGTGCCTCCTGTATCTTCAAGCAGAGGCTCAATAAGCACCTGTCGAAGATGCTGGAGGAGGATTTCCTGCTACAGGCAGGGGGTTGGACTAGATGACCTAAGACAGGGGTCAGGGAACTTTTTTACCTTTTACCCCAAAATATATTTAGATACGCCGATGTTACCCCTTGATTTGAAAGGAAGGAAATAATATTCATTGGCCTCCTTCAGTCTGGAAAGACTCTGGTATCGTGCTCTGATTGGAGGTCCTGAAGCAACATCTAGTGTGGCTAAAAAGGCCAACTGGAGAGTGTCCATCCCTTCCACACTGAGGACAAATAAATTCCGACCCCTGCCCAGGCCCAGGTTTCTCTGCTATTTTATATATATTCGCTGCTATATTATATGTAATATAATATAGATTCTATATGCAATGAAATGCAATTCCTGGGGGTGATGGACGGTTGCACTGCCAAGACACAGCTGGGTATGCATATAGATTCATATGCATGCCCAGCTGTGTCCCAGCAGCGTGACTGTCCATTACCCTCAGGAATTTCATTTTTACCCCATTTGGGGTAATTTACCCCTGTTCCCTGACCACTGACCTAAGAGGTCCTTCCTAACCCTCTGATTCTATGCAAGCCAAGTTCTTCCAAACAAGTGCTGACACGCACGCCAGGAGAGAATTTCCAGGGTTGCCTCCACACTTGCAGCTGGTCTCAGGCTGCCATCTGCATCTTTCTGAGTAAGCAGCCAGTGTGGTCAGTCCTGCCTGTAACTCAATGACAGTCACAAGGAAGAGGTGATGGTGAGCAAGGTTTTCCAAATATTGTGCTGACATTTAATTGCCAAAACAAAGAAACCCCACTGTGAATGTTTTCAGATGTACCCGGTTGCATTACAGTCTTTGGGACTCGTTGACTTCTTTTCTAGGAAATGCCACAACTTAGAACGAAAAAGGAAGGAGGTCTGGCAGAGGATAACTTGCATCAATGCCATTTCCTGAAGTCAGCCCCTGATTTACCAAAAATTCCATTTTGTGCCAATATCTGCTCTCTTCTGCCTTTGCCCCAAATCAGCCAAATATTATTTATTCAGACATTTATTACTTGTATTCTGGCCATATATGGTCAAGATTTAGAAACGGGCACTTCTCACATTCAACTGCTGTCCACACCAAGTGCTGTTCCAAATAGTTTTGGGAAATGGCTTGTGGTGTTGCAATGGGCGACAACGGTAACTTGCAGCATTTTAGTTCCACTTCCTTCCTGAATAACCAAAGTCTAAAAGACACACAAACACTATTCACTCATTTAATACCCATTGCTCAGTCTCAGTATCCTCCACTTCCACCTTCTCCATGGCTGCCTGTCTGTGGGTCTCTCTTCTGCATCTTTTTATACGGTCAAGGGGCCATTTGGACATTCGATCTTCTCTGCGCCACCACCATTTTCTCTGCGCTCACTGCTTTGATAACGTTTTGGTCAAAAACTGGTACATTAATATTTGTCATGTTTATTTATAACCATATTGTATAAATATTTGTGCATTTGAAGTAACTTCAAAAGCACTTTGTTGGAAAGGGAGCGGCTGGCCTCTTCTTCCGGTGAAAACCTGATTGCCTTCTGTAGTCAGACCAACCCAGCCCTGAGTGTACACCACTTTGAACAAATAAAGGAATAAATCCATCCATCGTTCCAACCCACCATTTTTCTTGCGAGTATTCAGCCTGCGTGTTCATGCGTGGTACATGAGTGCATGCACACACAAGTGCGCTTTCACCTTTAGCAAAACAGAACCTGCAAGTTTACAAAGCATTGCCCCCAAATATGTGGCCCTATTAAGAAAACCGTGGACAAATATACTGTATTTACTTGAATCTAACGCTCACCTTTTTCAACCGATTTCATTCTCCAAAATAAAGGTGTGCCCTAAATTGAAGAGTTAATTAGATTTGAGTAAATACGATATTTTGGTAAGTATAGGGTGCACATTAGATTCAAAGGTGCATTAGATCTGAGTAAATACGGTCCATGTGCCGTGAGCGATGTTGCTGGTATCTTCCACTTTCAGCTCTTGGGGAAGGGAGGGATCTCTGTCTCGATGGGCTGCTGCGCATCTGACATGTCTGCTGTTTGCCAGCTATTTGCTGGTGTTGGGAAAAAGGAAAAGCGGGGCTGCCTCACAGTACTGGGGTATCCATGTTCGTGCTCAAGGGTTTCACTCTACAAGAGAGTCCCAGTTTTAGAAAATTTAGCAGGTCAGACCGATTTGGCACAGATCGGTGATCTGGTCACGGGTGAGTGATTTTTCAGAATAACGGTGCGAGACAAACATCCAGAGCAAAGGCTGACAGATGACAAAGCAGGGACCATCTGGCAGAGGGCGAGGCCCTGGCAGGGCAAGTTGGCAGAGGCACGGCAGCACACTCCTCCCTCTTTGCCGAGACTTAGGAGACTACACACTGCTACACTCAACAACTTTTCACACTGCAGCAAAGGATGCAGGCGACAGAAATCCTTTCCATCTGTGCACTTCCCTGGAGGTTTTGCAGTGGTTTTGTTTCAAACCCACTTTTCGTGATGGCTGTTCTGCAAAAATGCAGAGATCAGCCAAGCGTCAGAAACCACCAAAACAAATAACTGAAAGACACCCATGAGCTGACAACAACTGCCAGGGAGGCAGGCACGAGACTGGGAAAGAGAGGCTATACCGGACCAAGAGAGCACAACACCAAACCGGACTACAGAAGATCAGTGGGAGGTGGCGCTCGTCCCTACCTGCCCACTTGTTACACTGCTCCTCCTTCCACTCCCTGGGTTGGAAAAGGAAAAGGGGGCAGAGAGGAAATGATGGGAAGCAGTAGGAGGAGGTGGGCACATCAATGGGTAAGGGGGGCATCATCAGGCATGCTGCCCAAAGCATCAGAAGGTCATGGGCTGGTCCTGCCCTGAATCAGAGTGAGTGAGGGGACTACACAGAGTAAATTTGCACAAAATTGCCAAGTGCTTCCTGACAAGCCAGATGTACATACAAGAAGCAAACTGAATTTCCCTTTCCCAAATTAAACGGATCCTTAGAGGAGGCTTGACTTTGATGCAGGAGCCTGTGTGTCCCCCACAATTCAAGGGGTTGCAAAGTCCCTGGCAATGTCTGTCCAGAAGCACATTCATGTGGACAGCAGAGAAGGCCCTGCCACCGATTCCATGGTACCCGGGGGTTCATCAGCCGGTGAGGTTGCTGGGGGACTTGGGAATTCTTCATCCACCTGATGAGCCCAGCGTCTGAAGCGCAGGCCCTGCCTATTGACACAGGCCTTCTTATCTAGCACAGATAACACCTAATGTTTGCTTCGGATTTAAGAGAGGACAAAGTATCAACGGGGAGGAGGGCCCCAGTTTCAGTGCTCAAGCACAGCAAAACCAAATCAATGGCCATGGCAAGAATGGTGGCCGAGGGTTCTTCTGATTCAGGAGGAAAACGGGCCAAAGTTTTCTTCCTTTCCAAGAAGACCCTGGGGGCTGAAGGGGGTTTCAAAGAAATCCAATGTGGCAAAAAGGAAAGCTGGGCAAATGCTGGCACATGAAAAGAAGGCCAGGTTGGGCCAAATTCTCCCCACCCACTCAAGGTGTGAGCCGAACCAATTTTAGGCCAGCACAACTTACCCGTCACCCCATTCCCGGGAGGGGTGCAGAAATAAGTGGCTTATGGCACTTTTGTGACACCCCCAGGGCACTGCAAGAGATTTAGGACTGCACTCTCAGAGCTTTTTGGTGCACTCTATGTTGATCCCAGAAGCCGGTGCTTGATAGCCTCTGGGTGCTGATCTACTCCCTTCCTAAAGTCACCTAGCATGACTGCACGGCTGGCCTGCTGCACATCTGTGGCTTTTTTGGCAAGGGGAACCCAGACCAGCCTTGCACCCCACTTGACTGCAGACTGTTTCAAAGAGACACCCGAGAGCCACGTCCAGGACGTCGAGGGACACGCAACGCTTTTTGCTTTCCTATTCCTCGATGAAATCCTGCAGTCTCCAGCACGAAGGTCACCACTGTTTGCTTACGAGCAAAGAGGGAACAGAGTTGGGAACACAAGTTCACATTTACCAACAGCTGTGCTGTGTTACTGTACTGGGTCAGAGGGATTAAGGCAAAGAGCTGAATGTTTGATTTGAGTGCTGGTTCATGTACAGTGCCAGCATTGCACACGGGCTTGGGAAGGGACATGTTTCAGTCTCTGCCAAAGCCACTGAAAAGCCTGGAAAATATCTATATACTAGTGAAATGTACCTGCGTTGCAGGAGTAAAATACCCCTTGTACGCCATCCCCCCATTGTGCATCTACCTCCATGCACAACATGTTCCCACCCCATGCACAATCCTCTCACAACTGTGGGCACGTGCAGGATTTGGGGCTGGGCATTGATCAGTTTTCAATGTCAAGGATAGGCCAAAAAATTTGCACCCCTTTTCAGCCCCATAGAAAGTGATTGCACCCCACAGAAAGCGATTTCAGCCTTTATTGCACCCCTTTTCAGCCCCATAGAAAGCGATTCTTGGTGGTGCTCCCATCACGGAAGGGATACACTCCCTGAATTTCATGCTTCTCGTTCCAATTTATTTTCTAATCTGATGGCACTAATCAAATCTGTGTCAATGCAAAGGTAAAATAATTCAGGTGCACAAGAACTTCAACCCGTTTTACAGGAGTGAATACAGAAGCTGTCAATGGCCCTCCTATGAATACTGGGAATGAGCCACCTATCTCTTCCTGTTGGAAAAGGCACTCTAGTCCATCAAACAGGCCTGAGGTTAGCACCTTCCAGGCTAGGACCAACCCTAAGGATCCACTATCAGGATGCTCAGGGGAGCTGGCCCCACAGCAGAGATGGCCCCCTCCAAACCCAGAGCGAAGCTGGCCAGGATGTGAGTGGAAAAGAGAGCGACAAGTAGGGAAGGAAGCCCACCACCTGGTCACTGGAGGCCTAGCTGGAGACACAAGACTTGGCACCTGACATCAAGGCAGTGGAATGCATGGTGCCCTCCAAGGCAAAAGTCTCCCCGGAGATCACACATTGGGCTGCAGAGCTGAGGAACTGGAAGAAGGAATTGCAGGTCTTAATCATTTCGGGGGAAAATAATAGCCTGGGTGTGCAAATCATCTGATGCTCTTCTGCTGCAATCCTAACCAAATCGTAGGAGGCAGTAGCTACACTTTCCCCAGGTTGCAGCTGAGGAAGACCAAGAGGGAGAGGAAGTGGCTGGCCTGAGACCACTTCTGAGGACATAGCAAAGGCAAAGTTCAAACTGGGAAAATTCTGATTTACAGCTCAATCTTGTGACCCCCTCCGACACTTGCTTATCAGGGGGGAGGAGACCCCGATTGAGTGATGCAACTCCCCTGCCTTCTTGTCACACTGAGCTTTGGCAGGATAGTACAAAATAAGCCAGTTATTTTCAACCTTTTTCATCTCAAGGCACACTAACAAGGCCACTAAAATTATCAGGGCACACCATCAGGTTTTTTTAATCACTGACAAGGCACGCTATGCCGCAAGAAGGAAGTTCAAATCCCCCAAGTGCCCAGCTAGTAAATCCCCAGTCCCACGGCATACCTGATGACCATCCATGGCACACCAGCGTGCCGTGGCACACTGGTTGAAAACCACTGAAAAATGGTCAGAATTCATGCTTTTTCACAGCTCAGTGGAGATCCACATTGTTTCCTCTAAAGGAAAAAAGTCATCCAAGATTCTGTACCTATATGTTGCCATTAAGGGTCACATTCTGTGCCTTCCCTCGAAATCACTGCCATACCGATCCCTACAACCGCCAGGCAAAGGTAGCCCATAGAAGGCCATCTCCCCTTCCTTCTGTACGTGCACAGCGTGTTCCCACCTAGACTAAATAATGAGTACACAGATCAGAACCTGAAAGAGGAACTAATCTCTCCGCAATCAGGAGAGGTGAAGGAGGCGAGTCACAAAATGCTCATAGTCAAATATTGCCAGAAAAGTCTGGCAGGTCAAGTTCGACTCTAGCTTATTATTTATCCAGCAAATACAGACCAGTTTATGATGCTGCTCCACCCAAGCTATTCCAGCAGGGCCATAAAACACCAAGCAATGGATGCTGAAGACCTCATTAGGACGCAATGTTGAGTCAATGTATGGGACAAAATCCCCATAAGTTCTTTCAGGCCAGATTCACACACATACACAGTGCAATCCTATACAATTAATGAGACACAGGCTACAATCCTAAAGACACTTGCCTGGGAGTAAGACCGACTGAACATAATAGGGCTTACTTTTGAGTAGATGTGGTTAGGATTGTACTCTTAAGGTGCAATCCAGAGTTACTACGGGGAGTCCTTGCTCCGGTGTAAGAACAATTTGCTCTGGACTGCAATATGAATTTCCCATAGGTTTTAACTAGGTGGTGCAGTAACTACGGGTACACGTAATGTCTCTTACGTGCTCCCGTAGTTACTCTGGATTGTAGGGTATCTCCCAGATCGGTGCAGCCACATACACATACACATAAATGCAGCCTAAATCTCCCAGATTTAGGTTGCAGCCACATACACATAAGTTCCCTTGAAGGGATCTCTTTAAGGACAGCCACAGGAAAGTGCAGATTATCATTTATTCCTATTGATCAGTGAAGCTCAACCTTGTTTCATTTCATTGCATACGGACAACGTGCTGAAATTGTCAAGGCGCATCATCAGTTTCTTGACAATCACTATACAGCAGGTGGGGTCTCCTCTCCCCCAATTGCCCCAAATAACTCTCCCCTTGCGGCACACCTGCAGACCATTCGCGGCACACCAGACCATTCGCAATTCCACCAAAATTGCAGCTGGAATGCTTTTCAAGACTGTTGAAAAGTGGAACCCCACTTTTTAGTTTATAAACGTCATTGCCAATGCTTTTTTTAAGTAGCAAATTGCAGATGCCCCTTTTATCTTGCAAATTCCTGGTGCTACCCAAAGATTCCTGCAAATGGATTCTCCCAACTCCTTTGGGGGATGGGATCAGACCAACAGCTACAACATGGGGAGGGCAATTTTAGCCTTTAGAACAGAAGAGAGTTTGAAATAGTGGAACATGCATTGAGTTCTGGGTATAATTGAAAGAGTGGATTGTCAGAAAACAAACCATCGGAAAGTGGGGGATACCTGTAATTAGACCCCAGTGTAGGCTCAATTGCTTACAGTGTCTCCCATTCAAACCCAGAGACAACATTAAAGAGACGTCACCCATGCACATTCCACAGGGCCGCACCCAGCCGACACACCTCTGACACTCATTTACAAGCAAAACCAGCCTACAGGTAGGTGATATAGAAGTGAGCCTTTGGGAACAATGATCTCCCCATCCCTTTTTTCATACTTCAGTCCTTGATCCCTTAAGCAAAGCAACCCACTTCCGTGAGAAGCAACCTCTCATCGCTGTCCCTCTAACCAATATTTAAAACAAATAAATGGAGCTTAAGCCAATTTATCTCAATCTCAATTAACGAAGCCTGAAAAAACACACACAACATTCTACTCAATCCCCTTCTTTTTGGAAGTGGGGTCTGTATAAATTGGGGGGAGGTCTCCTGATCATGGAATAAGCTTTGCGTGTGAACACCACTCCTCCACCAAAGTGCGTACTGGGGATCCTGCAATTTGGGCCAGACTCATCCGATTTAGCAGACCATTTTCAGCCCCCTGAACAACACTTAAATTATGCAAGACTGTCAGAGCCAGAATCACTTGTGTGTGTGTGTGTGTGTGTGTGTGTGTGTGTGTGTGTGTGTGTGTGTGTGTGTGTGTGTGTGTGTGTGTGTGTGAGAGAGAGAGAGAGAGAGAGAGAGAGAGAGAGAGAGAGAGAGAGAGAGAGAGAGAGAGAGAGAGATTGCCAAGCCCCTCTGGACAGACCCTTAGGCTGCAGTCCTAATCTCCATTTAGGCTGGCTCAAGCCCCAACACATGCTGGCCTGGGGATGTCATAAAAATGATACTTCTTTGCCACTCCTTTGGCTTAGGCACGTACTTGCCCCCTACATCATCACAGGAATGGGAAGACTGATGAGTTAAGCTAGCCTAGATTAGGATGGCACCGTTAGTACAAGTATGTTAACGTTTCAGAAAGTGCCTAGGGAAAAAGTCTTGGGTGCCAATCCAGAATCCAGGCTGCCTGTTATCCATTTGACTTGAGTGCTTCTGCAGTCTGTAGATCTTCCTTCTTCCATCAGACGTCTGCTCCTGAAACTCCAAGCAGAGGCACGTTGGCAACACTCTCAGATGCCACTAATAAACTCCATTCTATGATCTCATTGGCACCATCCCATATGTGGTATCCTAAGATGAGGCACTTTACTGAAGTATTTGTAATAGAGCCTTATAGCTCTTCAGTTGAGAACCTTTGCATGAAGAAGGTCTCAACTTCGATCTTCATCATCTTTTCTAGGTAGGGCAAGGAATGTCCAAAATCCTCAAGAGCTGCTGACAAAACAAAAACCGATGAACCAGGGAATGACTCCGTAGGAAGCGCCTACCCAGGTCTGGGGCATACTCCAAATGCCTCTCGTATTCCAAATGCCACTCATCTAACCACAACCTTCCTCTACAAATTTGAGAGCTTGGATAGTTTCCAGGAAATTCTGGTCGACGGCACAAATCTTTTTTCCAGAAATTGATATTTTCAGAAGGACAACCATGCTAACTGTGCAACACATCCTTGGGGTCACAAAGCGGCCAAGACCGAGCAATGAACAAGGACGACCCTGGTGCAAAGAGCAGTCACGGCATCGCCACAGCCACCTTCCCGTGTGATAATAATTTGGAAGGACACAGGGTGACAAGTGGCTGGAAATCCAGAGAGAGAAATGTCAAGCCTGCTTCCTGCAGAAGATCAGGTTTTGATGTTTCATGTGCAGCAACACAAACTTCTCCACGGGTACATCTGCGATCTATGAATCTGTCCCATTTTGTATCTATACCAGTAGGTTGCAAGTATTTTAAGCAGAAAGCCAGGTTGCTTTTACAGACCATCTGTGCTGTCTTCGCAACACACACACACACACACACACACACACACACACACACACACACACACACCCTTCCTGCATTTGTCCACATCACTGTATTTTTAACAGGCTGACTGTTCCTCAATCTTCTAAAGCAGGAGTGCCCAAATCCTCACCCGAGGGCCAGATCTGGCCTGCATCAAACCCCCAATCTGACCCACATGTGAACCATCTGGCCCAGTTAAGCCTTGTAATCCTCCAGATCAGTCTCTAACTCACACTTAGATGTAAATATATTCAAATTAATTGTTCTTAGATTTTTTTAAAAAATCTGATTGTATTTTAATTATGTTTTAATCTCTATTTATGATCATTTTAATGGTGTTTCATTATGATTGATGTTAGCTGGGTGTTGATGTTAGCTTGAGCTCCCTCTTGCAGATGAGGAAAGGCAGGATATTAAATAAATAAATAAATAAATAAATAAATAAATAAATAAATAAATAAATAAATAAATAAATAAATAAATAAATAAATAAATAAATAGAAAGAAAGAAAGAAAGAAAGAAAGAAAGAAAGAAAGAAAGAAAGAAAGAAAGAAAGAAAGAAAGGGGAATCTGTCCTTTTAGAGCAGTGGTTCTCAATCTTCCTAACGCTGTGATCCCTTTATAAGTTCCTCATGTTGTGGGGACCCCCAACCCATGAAATTATTTTTGTTGCTACTTTATAACTATAATTTTGCTACTGTTATGAATCGTAATGTCAATATCCGATATGCAGGATGTATTTTCATTGTTAAAAGTGAAATGTGTGTTCTACGCACACACTGAACACAATGGGATTTGTTTCAGAGTAGGCATGCGTAGGATTGGGCTCTGAGGAGTAAAGAGTAAAGGGAGTAAAGGTCCCCCGACTACAATAGGACTTATTTCAGAGTAGGCAAGCATAGGATTGTGCCCTGAGGCTGTCAGTCAGTCCCAGTGCGCGCACAGCTACAGCCGGAGGTCTAGCACTCCTGACCTGGCCCAGGGTGACCCCTTTAGGTGACCCCAAGGAAACCTCTAGGCAACCCCCAAAGGGGTCCCAACCCCAACGCTGTTTTAGTGAGTTAAGGTGGCCCTCCTGCCAAAATGTTTGCCCCCCCAGTTCTCAGGCAATCATTGATGGTTCTTTGCAGAACCGGCTTTGTGTTCAAGCGAGTACCCATTGAACTCCGATGTACGAGGATCACTCGAGGATGATTCAGATCCTGCCCCCCACCATTTCTGGCCTGGGCTGAGCAGGATCTTCTCCTTCCAACGAAGGGTGTTTTTTTAACGCCACCAACACGCTTTCCGTCTCCTGGATGTCATTGTGACTCGTAGCCATAGAAACCACATCCTGCGCGGCTGCCATGGAAACATTCCAGGACCTTCTTTCCCTCTTTTGCTTTTATTTTATTCCATTTTGCTTTTGGCAGAAAATCAGCCCAAAAAGCAAATTATTTCTGGACCTTTGCGGGGCAAAAGTCCGATTTTAATGGCAAAAACGCCATCGCTAAATATCAAGCTATGAAATAACAATAGTGTGCAATCTGTGCAAAAAGAGATGCATCTTGTTTTATGCAGGGTGACCAGATGACCGGAAAAACCCAGATTTGTCCGGATTTTTAACCTCCTGTCCAGGTGTCCTACATTTTGGCATCAATGTCCTATATTTTGGCTTCATTTTGAAACTTCGCATTAGTACCCCATCATGCCATATGTCGTTGGATTCGTATGCAAGAGCAGAATCCAATGCAAAAATCAGTTTGGACATGTCTCCTTCCTATCAAAAGTTATGATTAAAAAACCAAAAAACAAAACAAAATAAAATACATTTTGGGGCAATTTTTTTTCAGCGGGTAAGAATTTTGGCCTGGGATTAGGAATTTTGGCCTTGGGGCTCAGGAATTTTGGGTTTGGCATCTGGTCACCGTGGTTTTATGCCTTGCAAAAACTTAGGGCGCAATCCAGAGTAACTACGGGGAGTCCTTGCTCTGGTGTAAGAACAATTTGCTCTGGATTGAAATCTGAATTTCCTTTAGGTTTGCACTAGGTGGTGCAGTAACTACGGGTACACGTAATGTCTCTTATGTGCTCCCATAGTTACTCTGGGTTGTAGGGTTAGCACCTTTTCCTTCAGAAGCAAAAAAAAAGAAGCCTCTCCACGCACCCATTTCTGGATTCTGGAATACCAGAACGACCTTGAAAGTTATTGACAGTCCAGAGGGTTGATGGACACGTTATTGATGGCATCCAAAATGGCCTGACAATTTATTCCTCTTTAGGGGAATATCCTTTCTAAGTAAAATGGACAGCGATTTGTGCTCTCGGTGTGCAAGGGATGCTCATTCACTAGCATGCAGCATCCATCCAAACGGGGTGTGTTTCCATCTGAATGCTGAAAGACATTTGGAAGAACTTCCCATCTTGTGCAACATGCACAAAATCCCAATTGGATCAAAGTTTGGATTGGTGAAAAGAAACTCAGCGACGGTTCTGCGGAGTTTTCCTCTGCCTGCTTCCATTAGCGGCTCCCGGTTTAATAAATGCCTAATTGTTGTAAATGCCCTCCCCGTGGCACACTAAGTTCAAGCTTTGGTCATTGTGCTTTACTAATGACTCATAAATTCCTAAACCATGTTGTTCTTGGCAGGCCTTTGCGCATAATTACTCCTTTTCGTGAAAACGCACCCTTCTCCAGTAGGGTTTTCTCGTCATGTTACAAACAGGGCCTTGGTGGCCAGAGTGTGCCAAAAAACCAATCTTGACCATTGAGCCCATTGATCTAGAAACGGTGAGGTTTGGGGTCTGCCAGAACATCTTTCCATGCAAAGTGCAAGCTGGTGCCAAAAGCACATTAGTGCGCAGGGCCAAACAATAGCAAATCCAGAAAGGTGGGGGAAGCCGAAAGGGCTGGAGGAAGAGGAGAAAACCCTTTTGTGCTTCTTCCTAAGCTACAATGGAGACAAATGTTTGTTTTAATTTCCCTCATGCCTCTTCTGTGCAACATGGAGCTGCTGTGTCAATAACAAGGCCAGATAAGATGACAGAACTGCATTCACACTGGGTATCGATTTACTCCAGATAGTAGTTACGAACAAGTGGGTGAGGGGGCCACCTCTCAGTCATTTGCAATACAGAACAGGTTCTTCTCCACTGATCTTGATCTGGGAAACTCTGAGTACATCTTGCAAATCCAAAGGAGATTTACCCTACAATCCAGAGTAACTACAGGCAGAGACATTACGTGCACCCACTTAATGAAAGCAGGTGCATTACGGCAACATTATGGCACCACTTAATGAAAACCTATGGGAAATTCCTATTGCAATCCAGAGTAAATTGTTCTGACAACAGAGCAAGGAATCCCTGTAGTAACTCTGGATTGTGCCCTTAGGCTGCAATCCAAAAGACACTTTGGGAGTTAGACCCATTGAACACAATGGGGCTTCCTTTTCAGTAGACATGGTTAGGATTGTGTTCTTAGCCCCACAGATGCAACATAAAGAAAGAAAGAAAGAAAGAAAGAAAGAAAGAAAGAAAGAAAGAAAGAAAGAAAGAAAGAAAGAAAGAAAGAAAGAAAGAAAGAAAGAATCTCATACAAAGTCTATTCATTCCTACTTTCTGTCATCAGTGCCAAACATGGGCACTTACAACTAAACTTAAAAGAGGAAGTGAGTGACAGCAGAAATGAGATGTCTGAGGAAAGCTGTCAGAGTATCACGAAGGGATAAAATCAGAAATAAAATAAGAAGGGAGAAAATGGGAACAGAATCAATTCTACATTATATAGAAAGACAGCAAATAGAGTGGTTTGTTCACTCGCAGTGTCCTGGGAAGCCATTCCTTATGAGGCTTACGTTAAGAGAGGAGGAGGATGAAGAGCAAAAGGTAGACCTCGAGTACGATGGAGAGATAACACCAAAGACTTACCCTACAATCCAGAGTAACTACGGGAGCACATAAGAGACTTTACGTGCACCTGTAGTTACTGCACCACCTAGTGAAAACCTATGGGAAATTCATATTGCAATCCAGAGCAAATTGTTCTTACACCGGAGCAAGGACTCCCTGTAGTTACTCAGGATTGCGCCCATACTGCAACAACATCCAATGAAATGGGAAGAGGCTGCTGGGAATGCAAGATCCAGGTCCAAACATCTACACCAACAACCAACAACGTAAAAAAAGGAAGGTAAGAAGAAGATCTCCAGTTAGGACAGAGGAAAAAAAACAACAACGGAGAGCTTCTGCTGACAATCCTGAGCTGGACAGACAAAGAGTTTGACTTCATGGCAGCTTTGTATGTTTTAAGGATTTTTATCTGCTGACCTTCCATCCTCCACTATTTGCTCTGATGTTTTTAACATTATGTTTTTATTCTAAGCCACCTGATCCTATATGAATATCCTATACTTGAGTGTAAGTCAATCTCACAGGTAAGTTGAGGGAAGGTTTTAAGCCAAAAATAACAGAATTTTCTATTTGGGCAAAATCACTGACTCACTGTGTAGTGAGAGTTGCTATTTTTAAAAGTTTGGAAAAATCATAATCTGTTTGTATCTCTTGGCATGACTTGTTTCTTCCTCTCCTGCAATAATGTCCTACGGTGTGCTTGGAGCTGCACTCCCTGGGTGCAGTCCTAACTCCCCTTCCCATAGTGATGTCGGGAGGCAAGCGCAAGTCTGTGCACTGACCTAACCCTTCTGCAGGAGTGGTGCACAACTCAGACTGGCCTAACTGGTGGTTAGGATTGCAGCTTTTATTTCAAAATCAATGATAAAAATGATTTATTCAGAAGACACTGAGAGGCACTGAAGATTTTATTTCCATCTGTTTCTCCATTTAATAGCCAACATCCACATGCAATTCCCAAGACTTCCTGATTGTATTTTATGGAGCAGATTTGGGGACCAGCCAAGATCCCATATTTCCACCAAAAAATAGGGAGGCAGGCAGCATTTCCAACACAATCTGTCTGAAATGTAGTCTTCCAGTGAATCCATTCAGATGTCCTCCTGTAGGGTTAATGGCCCTGCACTTTATTCCGGTGCTGAAAGCTAAGTGTGGGGTATTTGCAGAATTACAGGATCATATTACAGGAGGGCCTTATGGGATCAGAATACATTGGACACAGCTGATGCCTTGATCTGAGCCACTTGGTCTGGGCAGTGGCACAAACCACGTTCTGAGACTCAAGTGCTGGAACAACAGTGGTGGTCCTCGTAGTAAGCCAAAAAAGCTCCTCGCTTTCTCCGCAATAACCCATGGAGAATTAAGGTTGCCTGCACTCCAGCTCAGAAAACAGCTGGGGGCTTATGTCAGTTGCTGCTTAACCCCAACCCAAGCCTTTTGGTCAAATGACTTATTTCCTTTTCACACAACACACTCCCAAGGCTCGTTCTAAAAGGGCCCATGAAAAGGATTTCCTCTTTCTAAATAAGCCACTAGAGCTGTGGACTCTTTTTGGGGTGGGCAGAGAGAGAGAAGAGAGAAAAAATACGTTATATGTGCAGAGACTTTCAGTTCTATGAAAACTGTAATTGTTCATTATCCGGGACAGAAACTTCCATCACCTCCATGCAGAGCACAACACGTCACAAGCGGATTCAATCCTTGGCAGTGGTTCCCATTTCCCGTTAGGTTTAGAAAAATCCTACAAAAGTCTTGGAGGGTCACTATATGCCAGTCCGTGTCTGACAATGTTAAACTAGGTGAGCTTGACTCAGGGGGTGGCAGCTTCCTGTTTTCCCACAAAGGCTTATATGAAAGTGGAAATGTTTCTATGACTCAAAAAACAAAATGGGTCAGAGTATTTGGTGAGTGCCAAAACCAGACTGACCATCACCGAGCCTGTTTACGCAAAAGGCACACCTCAAACTCACATCAACGCTTTTGCACATTCAAGGGGCTGATCAGGGATGCTTCAGGCACCCGCATCACATTTTGATACCGATCCCTGTAAAACAGGGACCGGCCCACGACAAGAGACCGGCATCCTGTGCATGCATGTGCCAGAAAGGAAACAGGACTCTGGCTGCCATTTAAGGAGTGACGAAGGATTTAAAATCAAAGTCATTTCCAGGATTTCTGCAAGTACCAACACAGCACAGAAATAAAGCGCACACTTAAACTGACCCCCCATTTCCTCTACCCCATTATCACAGCTCCAGTTGTGGCGATCAAATGGGTGCACTTCCAGTTAGAGGCTCACCATGGTCCACATCTGGCTGCCAGGATGGGATTTGGAGCCGAGTATTGCTCCTTTTGGCTCACGCTACCTGGAATAGTTCCATGGGAAAGGTCCCCTTCCACACCTCCCTCCAAGGCTTACTGCTCCACCCCTCTCCAGCTATGCCACCGGTTTCCATTCACTGCAATGACGTTTACCAAGGAGACACTGCCAGGGAATTCTTCCCAAAGCACAATCCAAAGGAAAAGCACAACAGCATAAGGATCAAGAAGAGAGTGTTTGTGTGAATGTGTTTTCAGCAGATGTTGAACCACGGAGGGAAAAGTCTGGCCAAACACCAAAAGGCAAGGATCACATTTCGGCACTAGCGACTGTATCCATTTCACTCCGGAGTTTGCTCCGAGCTCGACTGACGTCTGAAGGCTTCGCACCATGCCCATAACCGCAGCCAAATTGGCCAGGCGGGCCAAGAATCTCCACACCAAAGCCAGCCTGCGTGGAAATACCCACAAAAAGAGAGGACACCTGCTGGATTCGGCCATGGGTCCAACCAGTCCAACTCCCGGGGAGCACACACCACAACAAGAGATGTGCATCCTGGCGCCACTCACTTGTATTTGCCATTCTGAGTTCAAATACATCTCAAACCTGGTTGCACCGACTCATCGTGGTCCATAACCTATGATAGACTTTTCTTCAAGAAATCTGTCAATCCCTTTTTAAAGGCATCTAGGCCAGATGCCATCTCCACATCCTGTGGCAAGGAGTTCCACTGGGTAAAGCAATTTTTTTATTTTGTCTACCCTAACTCTCCTACACTTTGAACTTTCATTTAGACTCACCCTGTTTCCTTCCTTCTTCAGCTAGTTTTTTGGAACAAAAAGAAAGCTTAAGCCAAAGCCAATGATCTGAGGCTGGGAGTGCGACTTGTACGTATATTCAATTACTAGTGAAAAGGGTACCCACACTGTGAGAGTAAAATTCCCCCATACACAATCCCCCCATGGCGATTCAATCCCTCACGCACATCAACCCCCATGCACAACATCCCCCTATGCACAACATCCCCCATGCGCATCAGTCTTCCATGAGCATACACCCCCATGCGCAACATCCTGCCATGCACATCAACCCCCCATGCACATCATTTCCCATGTTCATCCCCCATGCACAACATGCGCAACAACCCCCATGCACAACAACCTCCCTATGCACAAAATCCCCCCATGTGCATCAGTCCTCCATGAGCATCACTAGTGCAACATCCCCCCATGCACATCAACCCCCATGCACATCATTTCCCATGTTCATTCCCCATGCGCATCAACCTCCCCATGTGCATCAATGCCCATGCGCAACATCCCTCATGCACATCAACCACCCCATGCATATCATCTCCCCCATGCGCATCATCTCCCCATGTGCAACCCCCCTCATGCGCAAACCCCCCCCCATGTGCAGCATCCTCCCCAGTGCAACCCTCCCTCCGAACAACATCCCCCCACTGCACCAGGCACTGAGCACCAAATTGACTGGAGGTTGGTCAGTCTCCCATGTTAAGTATAGGACAGAAACACGTTGCCCCCTTTTCAGCCCCTGAAGGGTTAAAGTTCTCCAGATGGTTCTTGGTGGGAGTTCAGGTGACAGAAGGAACTCCCAGAATTCCATGCTTCAGGCCCAGCAGTTGGGGTGGAAAGTTGCTGAGTCAGCAATTCTCAATGCAAAGTATAGGGAGGAAAACGCGTTGCACCTCTTTTCACCCCCTTCCGGTTCTTTCCGAAAACCGGTTCTTAGTGCACCCCTCCCTCACGGAAGGAACACCCACCCCAATTTTCATGCTTCTAGGCCCAGCGGTTTTGGCAGGGTGTTGATGAGGCAGTGAGTGAGTCAGTGAGTGAGTGAGTGACTTTTCTCTTTTCTATACAGTGGTACCTCGCTTAACAAGCGCCTCGCTTAACAAACGTTTCACATAACCAGCAAAAATTTCCAAGAAATCTTGCTTCACATAACAACTTCCGCTTCACTTAAGAAGCAAGCGCACTATGGGTGCGCGTGCTCTGCAGCCCTGACGCTCCGCATGGAGGCTCTTTAAAAGGGCTGCCGGCCAGTGCTGCTGCCTCTAACTGTTGCCTGGAGGTGCCAGAGGCAGCTGCCCTAAAGTGCCCCCAACTGCCCCCACTAACCACTTTGAACCTCCAGCAGCAGCCCAGATAAGCCTCCCAGGAAAGTGTCTTTGATTGGAGCCTCTTAACCATGTCTACCCAGAAGTAAGTCCCATTGTGTTAAATGGGGTTTACTCCCAGGAAAGTATCTTTAGGATTGCAGCCTAAGTAGACTTCATAGGATCATGCACACTGAATGCATGTTTTGAATTCAATTCCAGTGTTTTGTCATCATTTTTCATCCAGTTAATATTTTAATATGAATATTTTTAGGGTTGTGGAACCAATCATCTGAGTTTCCATTATTTTCTATGGAAAAATCTGCTTCACTTAAGGAGCATTTAACTTAAAGAGAATGCCTCTGGAACGAATTAAGCTCTTTATGTGAGGCACCACTTTATATAGACTACTTAAGAAACTAGACAGAGACGAGTCCGCTAATCAAAACACTCATTACGTTGACCAACCTGAACACAGCATACCTATGAATCCAAACTTCCTTGCTTTGAACCTCACCTGAGCGGCCTTAGGCAAGTCACTCCCTCTTTGCCTCAGTTTACCCCAACTGTAAAATGGGTATCAAAGATCTCATGCACTTTACAGGGCTGTTGTAAGGCCAGCCTCAAGATAATATACGTGAGGTCCTTTACTCACTCAGAAAGCACTATATAGGTGGCCCTTGTTATAGATATGAGGGTTCTGTTTGAGAATAAAAAGTTCTATGTATAAAGAAAAAAAAATGGTATAAAGAAAAATGGTATAAAGAAAAAAATAGGTATAAAGTTCCACTTCTATGTTTCTTGCTCCTCAATTGCACCTAATGTAATAACTTAGTGCCTCAATATCTGCACATGTTGGATTCTGGGACTGAAGAACGGAATGATTGCTTGCAAGACTATCTCTACAACAGTAGAAAAGCAGTTTTTTAAACTGTGATCTCCAGTGGCCATTCATGTTGAGTCAAATCCATGTATTAAAAAATCTGTGCATAACAAGGTTGGACCTGTATAAACACTACATTGTATGTAGCCATATTTACTCAAATCTTATGCACCACTGAATCTAATGTGCACCCCAATTTTCAAAGGCCTGAGATTTAAAAAATGTTTAATTGTAATGAACAGCTGCAAAGGCGAAAAATTAATGGAATAACTTCCAAGTTATATGACAACCGTAATATGACAATGGGTTTATGTCATGATTTTAACCTAATTGCACTACTTTATACAACATTTTTATGTTACTTTTTTATTACAATACAGTAAACTGTTTAAATACTAACCTATACTTATAATCAAAGTACTGTATTTATTCAAATCTAATGCACCACCAAATCAAATGCGCACCCTCATTTTGGTAACTAACTTTGGCTGGAAAAGGTGTGCGTTAGATTCAAGTAAATATGGTATATGATATGGTATATATCAAGTTGATATGGTAAATATGGTAGTGTGGTCTACTGGTTTGAGAGCCAGACAGATGGGAAGTGCAAGTCCCTGATTACCCAGAAATTCCAATTCACTGGTGTAACTGGTCCTCCGACCATCTCCTTTCAGGGAGATTTTTCCCTGCAAGTGGTCTTGAGGTTTCAGAGCCCAGAAGCAGGGCAGAGAGACATGCAGGCAGGGTAGAAAATGCCTCCTCCAATCCTTCCTCGCAGAGCATGGCCAGAGACTGATGCTGATTCTCTGCAGGACAGATGATGCCGTCAAGAGCACGCTCCAGACTGAAGATCTGCCCATCTTGGGAAGGACCTGATGATGCACCGAAAGATCACCGACCAGGCCAGAAATAGGAACAAGGAAGCCTCAAGAACCCTTGGATCTTACTGGTCCTACCCATCATCTATCTAGCCTGGATGGACAGTGGTCTGCAGGGGGTTTGGGAAGATATTTTGGGGAAGATTCAGGGACTGGCCCAGTCCTCAGACCTTCCGTCTGCAAGTAGGAGCTCAGCTGCATCCTTCCCCCAAGCCAAGGCTATATGTGTCATTGCCTGCTGGTTCCTCTTTTCCCTCTTGGTGATCAGTTGCTTGAATTCCCACGTGGTCGGGACAGTTTTTAGGCTCACAAACAGTGGTGCAAGTCTCTTGATCCATGGGCTGAAGAGCAGCCTTCATCACTCACCCCCCCAACTTCACTGGTCAGCCAATTCCGATAAGCAGGATGGGGAGGGGCAGAGAGAGGCAAAAAAGGCCTGAACAAAAACTGCTCCACAGCTAGCAAGGGATCAGAGGCCTCCCTTTTAAAAGGTTAAGCTAATCCGCTCCTTCTTAGTGTGCTAATGCTGCGCTCTGAGGTTTTCTTAAGTGGATCCATCGAGGCAGCTAATTGCATCAAACAGGACACTTGAAAGGGGGACGGGGAGCCGGGTTCAAGTCCATTTCATTTTCCAATGAACCTGATCCAGGGGAAACTGGAGACAGACATGATGCACCTCCATGTCTACTTTAAAATAAGCCCCTTGCGTTCAATGACACTTACTCCTAGGAAAGTGTAGTGTCAGATTCCAAGATGGCCGATCCCACCCTCTTGCAGTCCCCTGGCCCTAAGTTGTAACCCCTCAACGGGGTTCCGACTCCCCACTTTGGGTACCATTGCTCTAAAACATGGAGGTCATGGCTGCAATCCTAACCATGGGAGTAAGTACTATTGAATACAATGGGACTTCTGAGTTGACATGCTTAGGATTGCACTAAATGCTAATGATGTTGGACACAGAGCCAGAGTGTAATGCACACAACAACATGGGGGGGAAGACTGGAAATTTTTCAGGCTCCATATGTTGTTACGTCCTATGTTTTTCTTAAGTGTCCTACATTTTGGGGGGCCTTGTCCTCCTTTTTTGTGATCGCATATGGTTGCCCTGCTGTAGTGGATCCTGCGGTAATCGCCACAAGTACGGAGAGATTATTCTCCTGTTTTGACAATACCTGAAAGTTTCGAATGAACCAGGACAGAAGAAATGAAGGAATCCCCACTGTGTGTGTGCAAATGTGCAGCCGCCTTGAATCCCCCAGAAAGAAAGGTGGGTGAGAAAGGTGTGCATGTCTGCACACTAACAGTGATTGCACACACAACACTGCAACAAAACAGCTGGCTCTCACACAGGTGCAGACATGTGGCTCACATTTGACATTTCTTAACTATGTATGCACTTTGATCTGGGGTGCCTGCTTTGCAAGCCACTGCAGGTGCAACCAGTGGCCCCCAAAAGTTCAAGAGCAACGAACAGAAAAGTCTACGTTGGACCATCACCACCAAAGCTGAAGGCGACTCTCCAGAATCCACCACTCTTGGGGACTTCAGAGTTTACTTGGTTCTGTTTGCTTATTGATTTACAGTCATTCTGTACTTAACTTGGCCTCCACTTTTATTAATCATTAAGAGAAAGCCTGTTGCAAGCTCCTCCGGTCCAAAAGATAAGTCACAGCACAAGGGCTTTGAGAAACCTCTGAAGCCAGAGGACGCGGGAGGAAGACTCCTGAGAGCGGGGGGGGGGGGGGGCAGGTTGATGTCTTCTTTTTCCAGGACATGTCCTCTTTTTTAGACTCGTGCCCTGGAAAAAACTTCAATGTTCTCCTTTTCCTTGTGAATGGCAGAATGGAGCCTTCATGTAATAAGTAAATTATATGTCAGAGTTTTAAATTTAATAATAAGTAATATAGTGTTAAATTAACCAGGCCTCCGTCAGTCTTGAAAGACTATGGTATTGTGCTCGGCACTGCATACGCTGCATGTGAAGCACAAAAGCCTGGGTTGGATTGTTATGGAGGATAGGCTGTTACCCAAGCAGCAAATCCCCCCTCTCCACGCCACTGAATTAGTCCAGTGGAAAGGCAGAGCCAATACGATTGGATCCAGCTGGCGTCGCAGAGCTGGGCTAAGGACAGGAGCTCACCCTGTCTTGTGGGGCTGACCCGGGTCTCGAACCCTGGCCTGCTGGTTAACAGGCACAGTGTCTTAGCCACTGGCACCACCCACAGCCCTACATGAAATTAACCTAAATTAACCACATGAAAGCAATATACGAGTGCTTTTAGCTTTTATTTTGACATGTCCTATATTTTTCTTGGCAGTCCTACACACTTTGGGGAGGTTGTCCTCTTTTTTTTGGCTATAGCATATGGTCACGGGGGGGGGGGTCACTTGTAAAGCAAATGTCTGGCATTCAGTCCAGGTTCAAACCTGGGCAATGACTAGCGAAAAATTCCTGCCTGAAACCCTGCAGAGCTGCTACCAGTCAATGCGGACACGGAGCTGGCCAAGTCAATGGTCTGACTCCATAAGTAGCAGCTTCCTACATTCCGACTTGGGGGTTCTGAATATTTTAAGAAGCTTTTAGTTTGGAGGTGCTGTGGGTGGCGCAAGTGGTTAAGACGCTGTACCAGTTAACCAGCAGGCCAGGGTTTGAGACCTGGGTCAGCCCCACAAGACAGGGTGAGCTCCTGTCCTTAGCCCAGCTCTGCGACGCAGCTGGATCCAATCGTATTGGCTCTGCCTTTCCACTGGACTATTTCAGTGGCGTGGAGAGGGGGATTTGCTGCTTGGGTAACAGCCTATCCTCCATAACAATCCAACCCAGGCTTTCGTGCTTCGCATGCAGCGTATGCAGCGCTGAGCACGATACCATCGTCTTTCAAGACTGATGGAGGCCTGCCATTAGTTTGGAGAAGACAGGCTGTTGGATTCCTCCGAACAGGCAGCTCGGTGCTTGTCCTTTGAAGTTTCTCAGCACTCTCTTCTGGGGTTGGCAAAAAGCAGACTAAATTATACAAAGTTGCAGAAAATGGATTAACAGGGTGCCAAATTAAGATTTAATGCCGTCTCATGAACAGGCAGCTTTTTACCACTTCGGTGGGAAGGCAACAACCTGGCAACAGACTGGTCGGTTTCCTCCACGTTGCATATAGGCACACTTATAGATATCTATAGGCACACCTGAAGACCATCTACAGCACAATGGTTAAAAATGGTCATAAATCAAAGTGCAAAGTCTTCCCGATTTGTTTGGAAGCTGCACCCTGAACTTCACGGCTGTTGAGCAGAGAGGCTTCATCCCCCTCCAAACACTGCTCTGCTTCCCAAGAGCTCATCTCCAAGAAACCCGGTGTGTGAAAATGAAGCAAGGAAGCTGTATAATTTCAGGAGGGTGTAGCGTGAAACTGGGTGTAGTGATATTAAATGCTCATTGATACTGACCTATTTTCCTACTGCCTCCATTCCGTATTAACATCGACAGGAAAGTACGTAAATGGCTTTTGCAGAGATGTCTGGAGAGCAAGAGAAGCTTCCTCCTTCTCTCCCTAGGAGAAGCAGGACCTTCAGAAAGGAGCCCTGACCAATTCAGGAGCCTGGGTCTCCAACTGCATACTGGAAGGGGTAGCATAGATCCATCTCAGCAATGGGCCAAAAACTAGTAAATGGAGCATAGAAGCCACCGCGAAATGTTTGACTCTGATGTATCACAACATCCATTCTTGATTCAGAAGAAGCAATGAGAGCCAACCGTCTCCTTAATAGGGTTCCTGGAGAACCTGAGGCACCCCACACACCATTCAACTGTGTCCCTCACACAGAGGTTTTCAGTAGGAGCAGGAAGCCATCCCCATCAGGGTACTGGGGTCTTTTGGATTCTCAGGGATTTTTGGATTTCCATGAATTCTCAGTTCTTGAGGTTCCATCAAACACCCAACAGAACAATTTCTGGCCACCCATCACTGCAACCTCAGGTAAATGGAGGATGGGCAGAGTCCCATATGTGGATTTGGGAACCGGGCACAATCTGGAACCAGCCCTAAATCCCAGGGGATCCATTTGCTGATATCCATGGCTGGTGGTCCCGTGTGCTCTCCTCAAAGCCATCTACTCCTTTCCCAGGAGATGGCTTCCTCAAAGCCATCCTACTCCTTTCAACGTTCATCTTGATTGCCTGCCTATTTCACAAGCCATCTCTTTAAACACACCAAAGTGGCTCTCTCAATCCCTTACTCTCAAAAGAGAGGAAGAAGCAAGCAAAAGGGAACTTATTTGAACATGTAAGTGTGAGGTTAGACCAGAAGTTTGATTTGGGTCGGTCGAGATTAGGGGAAAATGTCCAAGATCAACTCGCTGGTTTACTTTATTTCAGGACTTGGCCATACAGACTGGATGGCGTTCAAAACCAAATTACGCTTTGGCCGCAGAGAGATAGAGCAACAGAAGACATCTGGAGAGCATTTGGGACCAAGACATTCTTAGGAAATATTCCGGCTTTGCTTTTAGGACTTTTCTTGCTTTTTTTCTCTTTCAAAGAACTTGAACACTCAAAGCTGCTTTTGGGGCTGGAGGTCTAGAATGCTCCCCCAACAGGGACAGAAGGCTTGCCTGAAAAGCACTCTCGCTATCCAAGCCAAACACAGTCAAGTGACACTGATCTGCCAGTGAAGTGGGGAGCAAAGTGGTTGGCCTTACAAAGGACACGGAGCTCTGCTCTCCAAGCAAGGATCACGTTCCTGGGAGCTAAACAGCCAAAGACAGGCCTTCCAGAAGACGTGGCCGCCAAGACTGTATCAGGCCACTAATACAGTTTGTACTCCACTGAGTATTGGCAGGGGTCTTTTTGAAGGGGGACGCATCCATACGGTGTACCGGCACCCCTCTATCTGTACCAGCACACACAAACATAGACATACGCACATAGATGAGTACTTGCAGGTGCGTACCAGCACCTATTTTTCCAGAAAAATAGCACTTCGTATTAGTATGATATTATACTATTATTAAATATATTATTAATATTATAATATTAATTATTAGTATAATAGTATGCTAATAGTGTTTCACTGCTAACCTGCCACTCAGACTCCGGTGCCTGAAGCAGTGATTCATGGATTGGTCAAGTTCTGAGCAAGGCACATTCCCTGCTGACGCTCTCATACATACACGCAGGGAAAGTAGCAGGCAAGGGCAGGCACACTAAGACACACGTACTCAGACTCACCTACGACACCCTCACACTTACCTGCGCAAATTCTCAGACGCTCACTTGCAAACACCCTCACACACATACTCACAGGGAAATTGTGGGAGGGGAAGTGATGCACAAAGCACACTCATACTCACCCCCAAACACCTGCACTCACCCACACACTCACAAAACATACACAGATTTAAGAATTGGTCATGTTTTGAGCAAGGACCAGCCATTGCACTAGCCTGAGCAAAATGTTCATCTTATGCACCAAATTTTACATCACCTTCAAGTGAAATCAACTGCTGGTTATTAAACATCTTGTTCATCAGTCTGTAGCTGTCATTAACTCACTCAGTGGCCTTGGTCAAACCTCAGTCTTCCCTATCTGCAATATGGGGAGAAGACTGGTAGGGTGCAGTCCTAACCTAGGCTGGTACAACTCACTTGTCTTCCCATTCCTGTGATGATGTAGGGAGGCAAGCACATGTCTCTGTGCTGGCCTACTCCTTAAGTGTCTTAAGGCACTTTTGTGACACAGCAGGTCAGCACGGGACTTATGTAGGGGCTTAGGCCAGCCTAACTGGGCATTAGGATTGCAGCCTGACTCACCTTGTGAGGTTAAAGCAGGCCTCCGTCAGTCTTGGAAGACTATGGTATCGTGCTCGGGGCGCTGCATATGCTGCATGCGAACCACGAAAGCCTGGGTTAGATTGTTATGGAGGAGAGGCTGTTACCCAAGCAGCAAATCCCCCCCTCTCCACACCACTGAATTAGTCCAATGGAAAGGCAGAGCCAGTACGATTGGATCCAGCTGGTGTCGCAGAGCTGGGCTAAGGACAGGAGCTCACCCTGTCTTGTGGGGCCGATCTGGGTCTCGAACCCTGGCCTGCTGGTTAACAGGCACAGCGTCTTAACCACAGCGCCACCCACAGCCCACCTTGTGAGGTTACTTGTATGGATTACCATCCAGATAAATCAAGTGAAGCCCTTGGTCCATGCAAAGTACAGTATTTACTCAAATGTAACGCTCACTTTTCCAGCCAAATTTAGTCTCCAAAATCAGGGTGCACATTAGATTTGATAGTTAATTAGATTCTAGTAAATGTGGGGTTTTGATTATAGGTATCGGGTGTGCATTTAGATTCGATGGTGCATTAAAGTCGAGTCAATATGGTATATCTTACAGTGCAACGGAACTTGCAAGTCAGAATGGCTAAGCTCAAGAGGGTGGTGGGCTTTGGAGGGAGGGGTTGTCGTCAACAGCTGGATGGAAATTATCTACAATCTGCACTTCAGAAGAGACTTGCTGTGGAAAAAAGAAGAAGTTGGCAAAGAAAGTGCAGAGCCCAGATAGAAACTTGCATTAAAAGAGGAACTTGGGAGTTGTCTTTTTATAGAGAACTCCAACAAATCACATGCAGTCAGTCATACGGAGCCACTTTTTGCAACGAGGCTGCCCAAAGCTTTCCTCTCTTGGCCAAGGAGGCCCCCAAAGCAAAGCAGGGGAAGGAGAAGCACCACTCGGGGTTCTGCTGTTCAGGAGACAACAGGCACGCAGGTGGCGACCCAGAATATCGTTTGCAAGGGGCAGGAGAGGGAGCAGGAGCCAAATCCTGCAGGAATACAGGTCAAGGAACCAGGACACCGCTGTAGGCAAGGAACTCAAACACAAGGCGGTCAGCAGGGACTCCATCTGGGCCTGGCAGACACGGGACACCAGCCACAGCTGGCTCCAAGGGCTCCGGCTCGGAGAGAACGCCATGCACAAAAGAGGTGAACGTGGACACTCTGCTTGTCCACTTGAGAGGTCTCATGTTTACGCACCACAACTACCAGAGCAGGGCTGAAAGACTTCTACTGCAGACTGCACCCTGGCAAAACCCAGGGTGATCATAAGCCAAAACTGAAAAAGAGGACAAGGCCCAACAAAAATATAAGACACGCAAGAAAAATAAAAGCTAAAAAACATTCATATATGTATTGCGTTCTTGTGTTTAATTTAAACACTATAATACTTATTAAAGGTAAAGGTGTCTCCCACAGGTTATACTGCTAGTCATGACCAACTGTAGGGTGTGGAGCTTATCCCCATTTCTAAAGCCATAGAGCCAGCATTATCCGACACATGGCTCACATGAGCACAGAACACTGTTAATAAATAGGTAATGTTACTTATTACTGAACTTAAAGTCATTACGTATGATTTACTCCATAAAATGTATTAATTATAAGAATGCTCCATGCTGCCTCCTCACAAGGAAAAGAAGAACAAAGATTTTTTTCCAGGACATAAGGTTAAAAAAGAAGACATGTCCTGGAAAAAGAGGACATATGGTCACTCTGGGTGAAATCAGGTGCCGCACTTCAAAGTTCATGTCAAAGGATTTAAACAGAGGAGCCACAGCGGAGGAAAACTGAGACACTTGCCTAGGGATATATATTCACATCCAGAGATGGTAAGTAGCCCCAATCCCCCTTTACCTGGGAGTAAATCCTATTGAACATAGTGGGACTGACTTCTGATTAAACATGCTAACACTGGTGCTCACTCAATGAAGTAGAATATATCAACATTCGTAACAGAAGCAGGGAGTCCAAAAAGCCACAACCGGCACAGATTCTAAGTTGTAAGCAGAGATAGGTATGTTTGTAACTCAGCCTCCCGTTCCAGCAGCCACCGTCTCGCCCGTTCAGTCTTTGCCAACCTAATTAAATGGGGAGTCCTCCGTGATACATTCTGGAGTCTCCCCCCCAACAAGTATCAAATGATGTTGAAAACGTCTCTTTTGTACATACTCTCCAAAATACAAGTGACTTGCAAAACTGACTTCTTTTCTCCCCGCATTTTTTGCACAGAGTTTCCAGTGAAGGTCCGGCTGCAAAATAAACCAAGATAAACCAAGCAGTAAAAACTGGGATCAAGACTGGAGCTGATGCTGGAGATAATCCCAGGGCTTAGTTGCACTGAAAACAGACTTTGGTGGAAATCTTCAAGGCACTGACATCAACAGCTTCTTTCCGCGGCGCACTCATGGCCTCATCTGCCGCAAGCCCAGACAGGTCCCATTAGGCCTTTCCCCACATATTCACTCTGTTCTGCGTTATGTTCATCATATGTTGCATACTCAAGAATGGGGTCTCCAGTACAACCAAAAGAGGCACAATACTGCAAAACAGGGAGGTGATGGGGCAGATCAGATCTGCACTGGGGGGAGGCAGATTCCGCAGCAATGGCACATCAAAACTTAACCCCCATCCTGAGCTGGATCTACCTTCACGGGTCAATGCGCCAGCAATATCACTGCCAGGCAGAGGCTTACCAACAAATATTCCTTTACTCCTAGAAGTACCCCAGAGGCTGGAACTGCTGCATTGCCATGTAGGATTGGGCTATTTAATTCGAAAAGAAACCCCATGGGATATTTATTTTTCATCCTTTTATATTTCTCTTCCTCTCAGAATGATACATGATTCCTCTTCCTTTTGTCCTTACAACAACCCTGTGAGGTAGGTGCTGCTGAGTGATAGCGACTGGCATAAGGTCACCCAGGAAGTATCATGGCCGAGCAGGAATTTGAACAGGGATTTTCAGTTACAAATAAAGGTTTCTCAATAACTGTTTTTATAGGCTCAGGTTATGAAAAGATCCCACTGCTTTTATTGCTTTTTTATTTTTTATGATAAATTTATTGTGATGTTTTATTCTCACAATATCTTATACTTTTTTATGGTGTATTTAATTGTTGGATTTTGATGAAGTGTAATTATAACGGTGTTTTTAATTGATTTAATGTTACTATATATTGTGAGTGTGGGCTATGGGTGGTGCAAGTGGTTAAGTCACTGTGCCTGTTAACCAGCAGGCCAGGGTTCGACCCCCGGGTCGGCCCCACAAGACAGGGTGAGCTCCTGTCCTTAGCCCAGCTCTGCGACGCCAGCTGGATCCAGTCGTATTGGCTCTGCCTTTCCATTGGACTGATTCAGTGGCGTGGAGAGGGGGGATTTGCTGCTTGGGTAACAGCCTATCCTCCATAACAATCCAACCCAGGCTTTCGTGCTTCGCATGCAGAGTATACAGTGCCAAGCACGATACCATAGTCTTCCAAGACTGATGGTGGCCTGTTTTTATATTGTGAATACCTTGGGTCTCCAAAAGAAACTGTATTTACTCATTAAATCTAATGCACACCTTTCCCAGCTGAATTTAGCCTCCAAAACCGACATGCACAATTATAAGTAGAGGTCAGTATTTAGTTTAACGGTTTACTATATTGAAATAAAAAATGTAACAAACCCATTGCTGTATAAAGCAGTGTAATTAAGTTAAAATCACAGCAGAAACAGTTATATTATTCACATACAGCTCACTGTTGTATGTAGTAAAATTAAATTTTGCACCTGCATCTACACGTTACAACTGCAGTAAAAAAATTTAATTTCAAGCCTTTTAAAATAGGGGTGCTCATTAGATTCAATAGTGCATTAGATTTGAGTAAATATGGGTTAAATACTGCAAATAAGTAAATTAATACACAAACAAACAGGGATTTGAGTTTCCTGAGTGCCCCTCGGCTGTTGGAATTGTGGCATCAGAACGGCAATATTCCCCATAATAAGCTGCTCCGTTGCGGAACTGAATCAACGAACAAATTGCCGCTTCTTGGCAAAGCAACAGTAGAGGGGAAATGGGAGCAAGTGGGAACAGTTCCTGACTAGCAGACACCTGGGGCTCCTCAAGCGGAGAGCTGGAGATGGAAGCCAGACTGTCCCTGCCCAGGCACCCTGCTGGACAGACTCATCAGCCGGAGCCAAGGACGACAACGCCAGCCACGGGCAGGTTTCCAGGACAATGATAGATGGAGGGGGCACCCAGTGCACAACACCCAGAAAACCTTCACCATTCCCGAAGTTCACCTCCTTTTCTACAAGCAGAAAGTCCCAGGGTGTGGCATAATGTCACCTTCTCACCAGATGCACCACTTTGGGGGCCAATTTGAATGGACTGTTTCCACCACTTCACTGCTTCTGATCTTCTTAAGATAAGGTCTTAAGGGTTTCTCCTCATTTTTGACATCTGCCAGGTAGGCTTGCTCACCCTTAGGCTCTGACCCCAAATGTCCAAGGACTGGGGCCAAAGAACCAGGAGCAGAAGCAAGTCCGCCACCAATCCTTCCCAGTGAACACACATGATGGTGGTGCTCGAAGACACAGGTAGGGATGCTTGAGAGAAGGTTCCTTTGGATCTTGCCCCATCTTAGTGCTCAGCAAGAAGCAATTCCTCCTCGAATAGGAAAAGCAGTCCTGCACGTGGAAGGAGCCCTCGGTATCCTGCTCAGGGCTTTGGCTGCCTTCTGCGCATCAACACGCAATTCTTTTCCAAGATCATTTTTTCAGCGCGGAGACATGTGGAAACCGTGCAGAGCTTTGCAGCCTTGAGAAGCGCAAACTACCAACAGCACAAAGCCCTCCCGGTGCTCAAGACTGGTTTCCCCATCTTGACAGTTTTGCCTTGCAGATTCATTAATCCACCGGCAGTTAGTGAGGGTGATGGGTGCATGCGCACGTGCATGTCTTATTAGTGAGGTGAAGGCATCATCCTGCATCATCGCTAATCTGAATCTCCAACATGCAGGCGGATGCTGCCAGCAAAAATAATGGACGGGGCTGCCAAGCCACTAAGTTACTTTCCATTCCCTTCTTCTCCACTCCCTCCCCCACTTTTTTCATTTTAAAGCGATAATAAAAATTCAGAGCCGGCCAGGTTTGGCTGCCTGTAACAATCTTTCAGAAGGTTGCCCTGCTTTCTCGGTGGGTGGATTGGTGGGATCCCAGATCCAATTCTGGACAAGGCAAAATTGAAGCAACCACCAAACTCCCCACAGCAACCATGTTCTCCATAGTGTCCCATTTGGGCTTTTTTGTCCTCCTTCCACTGGATTCTCTCCAGTTTCACCTCTCAGTTCAACGGGACTTTTCGTTCTGATGGCGCTTTGACTTGCTCTTTGCAACAGGGAAGGGCACTTGCATCTCCCTTTGATTTGTGAGCCCTTTTGGGACAGGGACCCATTAGCTATTAATTAGCTATTAATTTTTTAATTTTCTTGTAAACCGCTTTGTGAACTTTTCAGCTGAAAAGCGGTATATAAATACTGTAGATAGATAGGTGTTACTAAAATATGAGCTATCCTCACAATCCCACTAGCCAAACTCTCTGGTCAAACCCTCAATCCTATCACTTTCTCTTTCCTGGTCCCCACGTCTACCCAAGCACTCCACTGTACATAGTGACCGCCTCCCTTGCGGAGCTGACCATGCCACGATCCTCCGTCACTGGCAGCCTGAACCATCCACAAGCTTCTTACCCTGACCTCTGAAGCTCTCCAAAGACATGCCTTGTCTCTCCTTCTTCTCTTTTCTCCCTTGAATCTTTTTCAGATTGTGATCTCTATGGGGCAGAGATCTGAAGAAGATTTGGCAGTTTTTTTTTGTAATGCACCACACACAAAAGTGTGATAATAATAGAAATAGTGCTGGATGCAGGGACGGAAATAAGTGGTTTTACACAATTTTTCAGATGTCACTTGGAGATTTAGGATCCACACAAAAATTGCTCAGAGCTGCCCCCCTCCCCAAAAATGAAGACTAAATGTATGTGTTCTAACATTTGAAGATGCGTTTTCTGAAAATAGATGAGTCACTTGATGCTACTGGTTCAAACAGCTGCATTGGAGAGAAGCCCATGGTTTGCATGTGAAAAATTCTGGGCTCCAGCCTTGGCATCTCCCATGGATAAGATCTCTGGCAGAAGATGCTCAGCAAATCCTGGGGTGCTGCTGCCAGTCAAAGAGGAGACGGAGCCAACAGCCTGTCTCAGCAGAGGAAGGTTTCATAGAGAGGTGAGCTGCTTATTTTGAGAAAAGGACCAGGAGTGGGAAAAAATTCTGCATATAGGAATTCTCAGGTTGAGTTCCTGGCATCTCCTCTTAAAAGGACCTGAAAATACCGTATTTACTTGAATCTAACGCTAACCTTTTCCAGCCAAATCCACTTTCCAATATCAGGGTGCGCATTAGATTCGATGGTTAATTAGATTTGAGTAAATGCAGTATTTTGATTATAAGTATAGGGTGCATATTAGATTTGATGGTGCATTAGAGTCAAGTAAATATATCATTCCAAGAAGACAATATATGGGGCTAGACTTAGGTCCAGGGCCAGATTTCAAACCCTTCTATGTTTGTAAGAGCCAGACAAGCATAGGAGAATATAAAATTCCATTCTAAAATAAGTCTTTCAAGCCTCCCCTGCACAAATTCATAGATTTATAAATTTATAGATAGATATAAATTTTATAAATTTATAAATTTTTATAAGTAGATTTATAAAAAAAAGATTTATAACTTTTCAGCTACAGGGTGGGACACACATCAGTTTAATCGGCATTAATTTATGCAGACTGCAGAAATTATTTGCTGGTACACAATGTTATTTTCCGTGGGGTCATCCTCTAAGTACACATGCACAGGTTTGCCCTCAAATATATATTTGAGATTTAGTGGGGTTATTTTTATTTCACCTTTCAGCTGTTTCTCATTTGTTTTAGAATTACAGGTCCAACCTTGATATAGACAGATTTTTTATGCACAGATTTGACATAACACGAATAACCACAAAAAAAACCACAGTTTAAAAAACTGCTTTTCTACTGTTGTAAAGAGGTAGTTATGCAAGCAATCATTCAATTTTTCAGTCCCAGAATCAAACCACTGCAGCTTTTGAGGCACTACCTTATTCCATAGGTACAGTAAAGGAAATGGGTCTTTAAACTTGTTTTCTTTATGATTTTTTTCTTTATGATTATGTTTTTTCTTTATGATAAAAAAACAGATTTTTGTATCCATGGGAGGTTCAAGGGATGCCTATAATCACAACTCACTCAAAGGGTAGAGGGTGAAATGGACAACATCATTAAAGGAAAGACATCAAGCAGAGGTTTGATGAGCAACTGTCAGACATGTGGGAGAATTTCCTGCTACGGGCAGGGGGTTGGACTAGATGACCTACTGGGTCCCTTCCAACACTAGGATTCTATGATTCTCTGATCAACCATGTAGAAGTAGCTGGAAGAGAGCACACAAATGAAAAAACATAAAGTTGATTTGTGTGCTTGTCTGTCTGTGCAAGCATGCACGAGTGCACATGTCTTAGGGAGGCTGTTGTCGTGACACGCTCCTACACTTCCAAATGTGCTACTACACCACTGGGTACAGTCCAGAAAAAAGAGATTTCCTGCTTGCAAAAGTTCTGCTACTTGTACAAACTGGCCCGGATAAAGTGCAGCAGAAAATTTTATGTAAAATCAGCCACCGTAAGAAAAGAGAAGGGGTAAGAGAGGAGCTTCCCTCAAAAAATACATAGGCTGGAATGGTCCCGTTTACCTGCTCAGTAAGGCAAGAGCACATGCTCAACAGGAGAGCAATGAATGCTCCATATAACCATAGAAAGCTGCTACCCATTGAGTCGGAATATGGGCTTATCCAGGTGGGCACCGACAGGCACTAACTAGCGTCTTGAAGGTGCTACGAATCAAACCTCAGACTTGATGCACGTGATCCATATGCACCGAACGACAGCTCCTTCTCTAATGGATGTGGCTATTGCACGTTATCTATTGTGCAAATGTTTCTTATGCTTGAGCGTTACAAGCAACAATAAAAATATGAACTGGGATGGTCAACAGAGGAGACCAACAATACAAATGGCACCACCATTACTGCCACCCCTTAAGCAAAGGTTTTGCCCAACTTTTGCTAATTAAAAATGGTTCCACTGAGCGTAAGAAATGAGCATAAGAGATCATGCGCACATGCAGTACATATAAAGCTGGTGTCCTGCGCTCTAAAAGGAAAGCATTGAGAAGGCCAAGCACTGGTGACTTGGGGCTGACTTCATTCCAACAGCCTGTAAATCACAGATCTACATGGATGCAGTTTCACCGCCAGCTATTGGAAACCAACACGCACAACCAACCCAGTCCAATGAGCATCAGCTCCTTGAGCGCAAATGTTTATTACATGTTTATTACACACATTACTTCTCCTCTGATCTATGTCTTATTATTGGGAGTGAAAACACTAATATCAAAAATAAAGAAAGGAAGTTTGGACCTTTGATCACCAATGATCACCAATGAATACAACACTGTTGACTGATCTGTGATTGGCACACTGAGCACCGATCTAGACGACAGGCACTCCACATGGAAGACGGCTGCGTGCGGATAAAACTTAATCACTCTGTGCAGTGGGAAACAGCATGAAATTTGTTTTATAAAATATATAATATAGTTTTATAAAATATTTGTTTTATAAAATATATGATATAGTTTTATAAAAAGCAAGCTGTGGAAGTTGTTTAGAGAAACCCAAAACTAAAAGTTCACTCCTGAAGTCCGCTGATGCCTGATCGTGTGACACCTACAACCCCTCACAGATGCCCTCATAGATGTAAGGGTTAATTTCTTGAGGCTGCTTAACTTCCAATGTAGTGTTGCAACAAAATGGAACAGAACAATAACTAGCAATAATCTTCTAACAATGCAATGAATGGTGATTTTCAAAAATGAACGAACTCACGCACGCCAACAACTCAAAAGGGCAGCTGTGTAGATGGTTAGTAAAATACAAATACAAACCTAGGTCAGTTAAAAAAGCAATAAAACAATGCTGCACAAAGATTCATATCTACTCAGAAGTAAATCCCACATAAGGACATACCCCCAGGAATGTCTGTTTTGGATTGCAATCTCAAATAGCAACAGCCAACATTCCTAGAAGTTAATATATGGACATAAATTATACATAGCACATCTAGGGAGAAACGAAGAGTTAGTCAATCCTTGGGAAGTACCTGAAATTAGGTACTTGTTTTTCCACTAGTTTTACTAAGAATACTCTGTAAGCCATCCACACCCCAATATTTCATGTCTACCCCCCAAATTTGGGAAATTTCTTTGGAGTACGTTTCAATTTTTTTTTCAATTTCTTTGGAGCAGGTTTCAATTTCTTTTTGCAGAACGGGAAAAAAACACCTTGGAAAATTACTACACATTTCCTCCTGTGCAAGGAACATGGTGTATCATTCCTGGGCTCCACTTCCTTCAGGCATTGTTTACTGTATCATGGGGGATGTTCTAGTACACCAGGTTTTACAACCCCCAATTCCTACAGGAACATTTCTGGTTTTCTGGTCTGAAAGAAATCTCTGATTCAGTTTCTTTATCTACCAGTACATACCGGCTCTCAGGTTGCCGCAAAAACAGACAGACTGTCCAAGCCCTCAGTGCTGGTGGGCATACAAAGCAAGAAAGCAAAGCAAACCTTGCAGATTTCATAATCTGAGCAGAGCCAATATTTCCACTGGTGTGGGTGGCGCAAGCGGGTAAGACGCTGTGCCTGTTAACCAGCAGGCCAGGGATCGAGACCCGGGTCGGCCCCACAAGACAGGGTGAGCTCCTGTCCTTAGCCCAGCTCTGTGACGTAGCTGGATCCAATCGTATCGGCTCTGCCTTTCCACAGGACTAATTCAGTGGTGTGGAGAGGGGGGATTTGCTGCTTGGGTAACAGCCTATCCTCCATAACAATCTAACCCAGGCTTTCGTGCTTCGCATGCAGCGTATGCAGCGCCAAGCACGATACCACAGTCTTTCAAGACTGATGGAGGCCTGCTTTTTGCTGGATCATTCAAGAAATTCAACAGCAGCTTCTTACATGGACAAATCTATATGCCAGAAAAGGCACCAGTATCTCTACCTATTTCTTCCCAGGATTTCTGATCCAAACTAGACAAATGCCTTTGCTAGAACCCACCAGGATATTACAAGACACAAGCTTCTGAATCCCATAGCCATCTTCGTAAGCCAGATGGCTAAATGAGAGGGGGAAGGAGGGAATCTGGACATTCTGGTTTCCCAAGATCTGTGGCCTGTGAAAAGAAATTTGGACCTTGCACCCTATGCATCTCCTTCAAACTTAATTTGGACTTCAGATTCAAGGTCTGCCTGAGATATCCCTTGAAACTGCTTGCAAGTGACAGAACATGCAAATGCGTGACCACGTCAAGCCCCAGCTGTACATATGGACAACTCTCAGAAGGACCACCAACTCCCATATGAGACCAAGATCAGACTCAGTGCCTGGTTTGTGGTTTGTGTCTCAGAGTCTTTGAGATTTCCGGTGCTGGTGCCGCTCTTGCAGAACTCCTTGCCAAGGAGATCCAGAAGGATCTCTCTTTTGCATCTCTTAAATACAAGTTTAAAATACTACCAGAAAGTCTTTCTATGTGTTTAAATGTAATCAGCAAAAGCAGCTAGTCTCAAGTCAAGTCATCAGCACATCACAAGCCTGATGTAGAGTTGTCATTCACAGACACACACCTGCAAGAGCATGGTAGGTGGCTGCCACTCACTGCTGGTCAATGCAACACTCTCCTGGCTCTGTTCCATGCGCAGGATCTCATTTTCAGGAAACAATGTCTGGCTCGCTGGCTTATGCAAGGGGTCCTCTTTCACCAGCTGCGTATTTCAGCCAACTGTAGTATCCACATTAATCCTGAACATTCAATATCGGGAAGCTAGCTTAGGAGGCCTCTTTTTGCCTTAAATGCACCCCAAAAAACCTTATCTAAATTCTCCAGATGGTCAATCATCAGTGGTTTGTAGCGCCAGATCCTACTCTTTTTGAATGACCATCCATTGGGACCCACCAGATGTGGTGTCGCTAAGTAGAAAGTGAGAGTGACCATATCAGTAGAGACATCAAACCTAAGCCACAAAGAGCCAAAAGGGTCTATATTATTTCACACAGCTCAGATTTAAACATCCCAGCTTGGAAATCAAAGCAGAAGGCAGACTTGGAAACAGACCTGCTTGCTGTTTCTGGGCATGATGCTGGCATACACTGGAACATGTATTCTCTCTGAAGCATGGGGGAGAAACATCCTTTGGGGGTTTCCATGCAGGGCTTTGGCCCCAGATCCCCCAAGAATAGTTCATTGCTAAAAGTTTGATGCAGTTGCATTGATCCTCCACCACCTTAAATGTAAAGGCCAGGTATAAATCTTTAACCAAGAGGCTAGTGCAGCACACAATATACAACCTTACAGATCTCCCTTCTCCGGTTACTAGAAATCATGGCAGGTTTCACATTTCCAACCAAATCAATTGATCAGGGACTCGTGATTCAGTGAAAGCTGAGCTCGTGCGAGCTGCTTTTTGCTTGTAAAGAAAACAAATGAGCTCATTGTCCCCATGAGCTCTGCTCCCTCCATCCATCAGATATGGAGGTAGTCAGGATGAAAACCAGCACTGCTAAGGCTGGGACCCCAATGCTTGTAACCCCCAGGCCAGATAAAGCTCCAAGACCCAGAAATGTTCAGGATCTCTTGGTTAAGATCAGGCAGGAAAATCAGGTACAAGTCATGCCTATGCAGGCTACTTAGTTGATGCTTTAGAAATCCAGAGAAATTCAATGACACAAGGATGTATAGCCACGAAAGCATCCACATCATATCACCTTTTTAATCCCACCAGAATTCAGACCTGTCTGCAAAACACGTGAGCAGGAAAACAAGATAATCCAGCTAAAACCCATACAATACTGAAGACAGAGAGAAAAAGATTTCGTTAAAGAAAGTGTGAACCCTAAGAGAAGTTCACACCTGCAAGTTAACCACCAAACTTAACTACGCATATTCCTTAACTATGCAAGGAATACAGCTGAGTTCTGCAGACAGAACTTGTTGGAATATTGATGCTTTCCCAGCAGAACTTTCCCATCCTAAAGAACTCCAAGTGTCCATATTTATGGTTGTCACGGTCTGGTCCGAGTCTCTAGATCAAGTATGTTCTGCATTTGGGACCACTTAAGAAAATGTTGCCGTTCTTCAAGGCTCAGTTCTCTAGAAGTGGAAATCTCTGCATATACAGATAGACACACCTTGTCTCTCGGATGCATGTAGGAAAATGCATGCACACAAATCCCAGAGCATCATGCAAAGCACATCTTGCCTTGCCACGTACTACTGCTGCTAAAATACGTGCTAGTGCAAGGGCAGGATAATTATAATTACTGCTAAATATTGACCAAGATGGATCACCTCCCTCTCGGCTTACAAATCGGTGCAGGACAGGGGCTATTACAGAAGAAATTGCAGTATAGCCAGGAGATTAACAATCTCCAACAATTTATACTTCCAACTGCTCCACTGGGGCATCTAGTTAAGCACCGTCAGCGGGGAGGTTTTGAGGTTTCAGACAAGGGTCTCCCGCAGCCTTACCTGAAGATGCCAAGAAATGGACCAGCAGCCTCAACATGCCAAGCATGTGCTTTACCCGGTGATCAGCAGCCCCACTGCACAGTGGTGGAGCAGGTGGGATTTGTACAGGGATCCTTGTCCATTATTGCGGTGTTAGAAATGTGAACTATTTTCACTTGTCACATGCTGGTGGTCCATTTTTATCTCAAAACAATTCTGGCACAGTCGCTATTTAGGCATGACCTATACGAGTGTGCACATCTAACCGTGCACCATCCATGCACATCTCACCGTTTGACAATCTTCAGTCGAATGTGCAGACTGAATCATCAGAAAAGAATCAGGTTGGAGGGGAACAGAAAGGTTACATTTGTGGTCTTTGAAGCTATATGAAACAGGCTGTTGATTTCCAGTAAGTGAGCACCAAGGAAACCATCATATCCACAGCTGTGTGAACCAGATCCGAGAAGCAGGACCCACCAAAATGTTTGTACCATACTGGTTAAAGTGAGAGAGCGCTGCACAAGAGCTACAAGGAGAAATAGAAAATTTCCTCCGTACAAACACTGCCCCTGCCCTGGTGACCTGGTGACCCTAACCCTTTTATTTTAAATTGTCTAAAATACAATTATTTTATTTCAGGTCTACTTTGCAGGTCTACATTTCTACCTGAAATGTCTACTTTGTAGGCCTGAGATGTCTACTTTGTAGATGATTGTAGGTTGCGGTACTCCTCTCCGACTTGAGGCTGAAAAGATCAGTGTTGTCTGGTGCAATCCTAAAGACACTTTCCTGGAACACTTTCACAATCCCTAAGACCCACTGAACATAATGGAGCTTATGCGTAAGTAGACATGCCCTACAATCCAAGATAACTGGATTAGCTGTTAGCCGCCTTGAGCGCCCTCTTGCAGGTGAGGAAAGGCAAGCCGTTCCCTTTTAGCCTCAGTCTTCCCCATCTGAAAAATGGGAACAATGTATATCAAGCACTCCAAAGATTGGAAAGTGCTATCTAGGTTATTTCAACCCACTGGTGGCAGCAGCAGTTTAGTGTGCCACAAATGCTCTGAAGATATGGCAAAGGTCTTAGGGTAAGATCATTTATTAGGATGGCCATTAGGGGTGTGAGCCCTCCACTAGCAGCATGGTGTGCCTGGTCCGTTGTTCCAAAACTGATAATGTGCCTTGATGTGTTACTCCTTGCAAAAATTGGAAGAGGTTGAAAATTGCTGTGCTGTACAAATGCTGATCACAATTCTTAAACTGAGAATGATCAGTGGGATGGAAGGGAAGTCTTACAAGGAAAAGTTGGGGGAACTTGGGATGTTCAGCCTGGAGAGGAGGAGGCTGAGGGGAGACCTGATTGCCATCTTCAGATACCTGAAGGGCTGTCATATGGAGGAGGGGGCTCATTTGTTCTTAGCTTCTTCTGAAAGCAGAACTAGAACCAATGGGGACAAACTGCAAGAGAGGAGATTCCGGTTGGATATCCTGAAAAGGTTCCTGATGGTTCAGACAGTTCGGCAGTGGAAGAGATTGCCAAGGGAGGTGGTGGACTCTCCCTCACTGGGGATCTTCAAGCAGAGGCTCAAGGAGCACCTGTTGGAGATGCTCTCAGAGGATTTCCTGCTCCAGGCCGGGGGTTGGACTAGATAACCTACTAGGTCCCTTCCAACTCTAGGATTCTATGATTCTAACTGCTGCTTTTGTTTGTGCCACAGCTGTGCAGATTTATGGCTACTGCATTGTATGCCAGAAGCAGCAACTTCATTGCCTAAGTAAAGGAGAAAAAGGAAAACGAGAGCACGTGGAAGGCACTTGCAGGACAGAAAACAGTGATAAATTTCTATTCCAAATTATGCTACCATCAACCAATCACAAGAATCAAACCTACCCGATTTCCAAAATAAATGTCAACATTGACTAACAGACTATTGTTCTGACAAAACACCAGAGTGGGTTGGGGGAGAAACTGAGAAAAACAAGAGTTAGCAATGGCATCAGATGTCCTTGGTTGGGATTCTAACTATCTGTGGGATGTGCACACTTACTCCTCTGAAAGTGCAAGGGTGTGGGCTCTCTTGCTTGTGCATGTGCCCCTTTCTTTCCACTCAGCCTCAAGGCCAAACTACACATTACACACAAAAGCAAGTCACTGATTCAAAAACAAAAGAGGGTGCAACCAAGAGGACAAGAGGCTGCATTTGGAACATACAGCCTGCTACATGCTTATTTCTACCCCCTTGTTCAAAACTACCCCCAACTTCATAGGAGAGATCAAATATGTACACCTATGGACTGGGCAGAAATGGGTTAAATATTTGGTTGCCCTATAGGTCATCATAGGTTTAACCCATTTAAACTAAATATTTAGGTCATCGTAGGTTTAACCCATTTAAACCAAATATTTAGGTCATCATGGGTTTAACCCATTGAAATAGGTCATCACCTATAGGACTTCGTAAGTTTAACCCACTGAAACCAAATATTTAACCAATTTTCGCCCAGTCCATAGGTGTACACATTTGATCTCTGCTGCAGTTTGATCTCTGCTTTAATCTGCAGGTGTCCCTTCAGCTTGCACACTTTCATGGATTGGCACCTGTTATTTTTGTGAAGTTATACCTATCAATTGGGGGGGGGGTTATACAAAAAAATGCATCTACAATTCCTAATTATGTTACCTTAAAGCCTGAAAATGATATAAAAAATTCCTGTGTGCCAGAAATGAGGCTCAGGAGGACAAATTCATGTGCAGTCGACTCAAATTCAGAGCCTGCTCTATGGGGGGAGAAAACCTATTGTTAAGAAAGGGGCCAGAGAATCAACATCACCTTTAAACTAAAATGAGAGAAAGCCATGGGGAAGAAAAAAACAGATCCAGAGCAGTCTTACAACATTTTGAGAACAAAAGGCTAAAGCTAAACCTTATCAACTGTGTGAAGAAATGTGCCCCCCAAAGAAGTTGTGCAGCTCTAATTCTTATCAGTCCATAAATCCACTGAGGGCAACTGACTTCCAAGTAAACATAGAAAGGATCAAAGTTCAGCCTGAAAGTGTGCCTGGCTGTATTAAGGCTGTAATGATACCTGTAAGTAACTCTAGGTGAAATTTCAGGAGACTTACTTCTGAGTAAAGATACTTAAGATCATGCCACATACATCTTTGAAAACTCTGGGGAAAACTAGTGACTATAGTTGTCCTTTTTGAAAACCAAATAAATACGATGAGAACTTTGACCCCAGCGCACTGAATCCACAAAGACACCACGTTCACCGGTAGGGACACTCTTATTTAAAGAAACCAACCACCATTTAGAAAATGGCAGCATTTAAGACTCTGCACTGACTTACCTGCAAAATGAAAATATTTTTTAAAATACTAAACAGAGAGCTTGCAATCAACTGGAAGCCATGAACTCAGATGACACAAACCCCACCCAGAGCGCAATGACATCCTAAAGACTAATTTGTTTCAGGATAAACGATCCTGGGTTGTTGTCCACTTCGTCAGATGGAAACGGCCTTGTGTCGGATGATGGATCGTGGCCCAAGGAACGCTTTTGCTGAAATAATTTGGAGAGCCACAAGCCCTTTTTCATTTTTGCTCCCATCCTGGCTGTCAATACAACAGGTGTTTTGTTCTGCAACCATCTGCTATGGAAAATAACATTTTAAACATCCCAGTGAGCACGGAATTGGAACCTCTTCATCAACCACAGGAGAACTGCCAAACTGGACGGCAACAACGGTGTACATGATCCACACACATTGTCTTCCAAAAGAAAAAGGCAGAAGAGAGTTACATGCACCCCACGTCTCTGTCTCCAGTAGTGGATAAGCAGCCAGTAGGACATCTACCATCCATGGACGCAGCTAATCCTTTTGCAAGAGGAATTGCTGACTGTGCTCTTCAAAACATCCACAGCAAAGTGTTGCAAAGTGAATTAATGTCTTATTCAGTGGTTCTCAAACCTTTTACAGTCACTTTTGAGAATGTCAATCTGTTGGGACCCACTGGAAGGGATGTCATTAACGTGGAAGTGATGTCATAGGCTGTGGGTGGCACAAGTGGTTAAGACACTGTGCCTGTTAACCAGCAGGCCAGGGTTCGATTCCCGGGTCGGCCCCACATGACAGGGTGAGCTCCTGTCCTTAGCCCAGCTCTGCGACGCAGCTGGATCCAATCGTATTGGCTCTGCCTTTCCATTGGACTAATTCAGCGGCGTGGAGAGGGGGATTTGCTGCTTGGGTAACAGCCTCTCCTCCATAACAATCCAACCCAGGCTTTTGTGCTTTGCATGCAGCATATGCAGCGCCGAGCACGATACCATAGTCTTCCAAGACTGACAGAGGCCTCCTTATAGATGTCATGGACAGAAGTTATATCGTTAAGCAGGAAAATTTGATTTGATTTTGCATCAAATTAAAAATTAAGTTAGGGTGCAATCCTAACGTAGGCTGGCATACCTCATCAGTGGTCTTCCTGTTCCCCTGGTGATATAGGGAAGCAAGCGCCAGTCTGTTCACTGGCCTAACTCTCCCCCAAGAGTACCATAAAAGGGTCATTCAGCACTTTTGTGACACCCACAGGTCAGCACAGGACTCTTGTCAGGGCTTAGGCCTGCCTAACTGGAGCTTAGGATTGCAGCCAAACCCTACAATCCAGAGTAACTATGGGAGCACGTAAGAGACATTTATGTTGATGTAGTTACGGCACCAGCTAGTGAAAACCTATGGGAAATTTATATTGCAATCCAGAGTAAATTGCAATATATGTCAGTCCTTATGTCAGAGCAAGGACTCCCTGTATTTACTCTGGATTGCGCCCTTAGTAATTAAAAGTCTACAACTGTAAGTTATTTAAAATCAAGAACCCTCCCAAGCCAATGCTGATCTTTTTTTTCATTCCCCAAACTTTCTAAAGACCTATCCGAAATTAAGTCAGTCCCATTGATTATAATTTTCAAAAGCATATACATAGCAGCCTGTGACAATATAGATCTGACACATTTCCTCAATCGTCATCACACGTCATGGCAGCATCGAGTATGTTAAAAAATAAAATACACAGTGAAAAGGAGGGGGACCCACCTAAAATCAGGTCAGAATCCACTTAGTGGGTCCCAACCCATAGTTTGAGAATCACTGCCTTATATCAAGCATAGGTTCTCCACTGCTTGATTTTTACCTTCTTCCTCCAAAATGCTCCAGAACAACTTGTTAAGAGGAAAAAATATGGGAAAACTCTGTGGAGAGCTTATTACCTCGAGATCAAAGCCTTACATGACACATGCATACCTGCTTTGGAATACATTTCCACCAAGCACAAGCAAAAACATGCTCCTTCCTCATGACATCACTGTTTTGTTTCCACATCCGTCCTCTGGTGACCACGAGCCAAAAAAGCTGCCTCTTTGGCTGAGATGAGATGCGTCTTGACTAGGATGTTCTTTGCATCCAAAGACAAGAGACTATTTTTAATAATTGCGCATTTAAATAAAAAGTTGAGCAACAGTTTTGGAAAACTCATCTTCCCTCTTCCTTTCTACTGCGAGGTCAGGGTTTAACACATTTTTGGATGAAGACTCAAAAGCACACATGATACTCAAAAGTCCTTCCCACTACACCATCCTGACTTTCCATATGAAGCAGACAGAGGAAAGGGGGCTAAAAGGTAAAGGGGTTCCCGCAGCTTATACTGCTAGTTATGACTGATTGTAGGGTGCTCATCCCCATTTCTAGAGCCATAGGTTAACCACAGGGCCAGGGTTCGAGATCTGGGTCCCCACAAGACAGTAAGACCTCCTGTCCTTAGCCCAGCTCTGTGACGCCAGCTGGAACGAATCGTATTGGTTCAGCTGTTCCATTGGGCTATTTCAGTGGCATGGAGAGGGGGGATTTGCTGCTTGGGTAACAGCCTATCCTTCATATCAATCTACCCAGGCCTTTGTGCTTCGCATGCAGCGCTGAGCACAATAACATAGTCTCTCAAGACTGGCGGATGCCTGCTTTGGAGCCAGCATTGTCCGACATGTGGCCCACATGTGCACAGAACATGTACTTGAGTACTACCTTCCCCCCAAGTACTTGAATTTAAATTATTTCAAACTGCTAAGTTGGCACAAGCGGCTAAGGACCTCATCTTGTAGGACTCCAGATGATGGAACACCCAGCCTAGACCAGCTCCATGCAGTTCCAGCCTGACTCTGACACCAGATTTGTTTTCAGCACCTGCATTAGATCTTATGAAACGAAGCATGCCTTATGTGTCATTGACCACCCCAACGGAACAACTCAAAGCAACAATAAACTGTTGCATTAGTTGTGGCAGCTTGTTAAGCCTGAGAACAAACCAAGCTTATTCACAGTGCATCACTGGAGCGCCACAGTAAGAGGACAGCGTTGAGTCACCTGCTTATGCAAAGACACTCTAATCTGTAAGCACATCACTGATGAGAATGAAGGTCTTCAGGAAATCATGGAGAAAAACACACCCAACAACCACACCAAGATTCCTGATTTGGTACATGAAGAACCAAAATTGGGCCTGGGCGGATTTTTGTAAGGTACGTAAGACCAGATATATAGGACTCGGATGGAAGCAAAACTTACTTTGGGTTACACATGCACAGGTCTGGGCAGAAAAAGAAATTTCATGTCACATGTTTGCTCAGTACTGGAGGCCTTTAGGGTTTTAAAGATGTTGGTCTGTATACTATATGACACACGTCGCATTACATGTTACTGAGAATAATTCCAGTATATCATACTAGAGCACAGCACCTGGCACATCTGTTGTGCAAGGCATGTGCCAATGAATGGGAACAGGTAGTACTGAGCATCATCCATTCCTCTCAATGGAGTGTATGCTGCAGACCTCCGGAAGAGCTTGAGTCTTGTTTTAGATGCGTATGTTTCAAACGTATTAAATCATATTTTTAAAAAACACACACACAAAGCAGGTGCCCCACAACCCTGCCCCACATCAAGTCAACCACCATGCGGCTCCAACAAAATTCAATTCCAACAGTTCCAACAAACTACGATCTCTCCCCTCACCCCAAATCCAGGCCTAAATCACCATAAGCACAAGCGTCAATGGACACGTCTACAGTACGAATGTCTTATGGTCCACCCTAAACCCTAATATTATTTCCCCCTTTCCAATACAGCAACTTCTAAAGACTGGCTGTTAATTTTATATGGCTGCACACATCCAATCACCCCCCAAAACCAATTTAAACAAATTGTTTAACAAATTTAAAAACAAACCTTCATTAAAAAACAAGAATATTCCATAACAAGTGTTAATAACCACTAATTACCTCTGGAATAAAAGCTTCATCATCCTCCCCATTAAAGGTTTGGTGGCCTAGTTTGGATTGCTCCAACTGTTAATTGATTTCCAGAGGAAAGGCTGGTTTCTGCCCTCAGTTTCTACTCTGGTCTGGTGAAGGAGACCCTCTCTTGGGTTTGGGGTGGGAAAAGTTGATCTGCGCTTGACCAGCGCAACAAGATCCATCCTCCAAGTTGGGCTGGACTTGGCTTGTCAAACCATCCCCAGGCACAGCCGCGAACACAGAAATGTGCATCATCTGGTCACGTAAGGTGGGAACTGCCCTATAGATAAGAACATCAGAAGAGCATCTCCTGGATCAGGCCCAAGGCCAGTTTCCTAAATCTCACAGTGGCCCACCAGATGCATCCTGTGGCAAGGAGTTCCACAGACTATTCACATAGAAACAGCCTCACTGGATCAAGCCAGATGCCCATATCTGGCTCTCTTCCTGCATCTCACAGTTGCCCGCCAGAGACATACCTACTCCAGTGTGGCTGGGCAGATGCACACATCTTGGTCAAGCAGGCAGTGTGTGCTTATGTGTGTGTGTGGCTGCTTTGCTTTACCCCACATACACACATCCATGCCTGCTTGTCTGGGACTGCACATCTGCCCAGCCACACTGGAGTAGGCCATTTATTTGTCAGATCTGTACTCCACCTTTCTCCCCAAAGGGCACCCAAGACCGTGACAATCAATGACTATCAATCAATAACAATCAATCAACAACAGCAACGACAATTTATGCACCACCAAAGGTTTTTCTTCTTCTTTTATTCAGTTTTTTCATATCTAATTCTCAGTTTTCATCGCAAATTGCTGACTTAGGAAGAAAGGCAGGATACAAATCAAATAATAATGTACACAAATGGTGCACATTTCCTTGTGTGGAGCTTTGCCCCACATTCACCCACCCATGCCTACTTGTATAAGATGTGCGCATCTGCCTGGCCACACCATAGTTTATTTATTTGATTTGTATTCCGCATTTCTCCCCAAGGGCACCCAAGGCAGCTAACAAACAATAACTGCTTACACAGTTATTATGTGTATTATTATGTGTATTATTACAGTGGCTTATGAGCCACCAAGGGTTGTTTTTTTAAAAAAATGTTTTTATCCTGCTTTTAATTGTATCTTATTCTTGGCTTTAGCCATTATTTCATTTCTTTGTAAACCTCTTTATGAACTTTTTGTTGAAAAGCGGCATATAAATCCTATTGATCGACGGGTTTTAATTGCTGTTAGCCATCTTTGGGGGGGGGGGTTTGAGACAGGATATAAATCAAATAATAACAATAATATATGATACCTTTGTGATTCCTAGTAAATTGGATAGGAACCAAATTACAATAGAACCAATTCCAGTCAAACACCTGGCAACTGATATACAACATACTACTACTACTACTACTACTACTACATCGTCATCATCATCATCGGTGCCAGTCAATGATTTAATTTTTGTGATTGTAAATGTACAAATGTCTGTGTTTCATGCCTTGTGAATAATAATAATAATAATAATAATAATAATAATAATAATAATAATAATAATAATAATAACAACAATAACAATAACAACAATAATAACAATAAATCACAATAGAGCCAACTCCATTCAAACACCTGGCGACTGTGAAATAGTACATAATGATGATGATGATGATAATGATAATAGGACAGGAACCGAATCGCAACAAAGCCAGTTCCAGTCATATACCCGGTGACTATGAAATAGTAGTATAATATTCATAATCGTTATCATAATCAATGATATTTATGAATGCAACAATATTTATGAAATCAAAATAGAATAGAAAGCAGGCATCCTTGGTCCTTGGGAAGGACGCAATAAAACAAACCAGTCAACAACATCTACCTGGCAGTGTGAAAATCAATAATAATAATTTGCAATATTTATGAAATCAAAATAATAATTTTGCAAAGATACTCAGTTTGATACTTAGGGTTCATATCTTCTGTTGGTGCCAGTTGATGGTTTTTACAATGTATTCTTTAATGTTAATGTAACCATTTGTGTTTTATGAATTAAACAATGATTTCAATTATGGCAACCTGTGCCCAGGTGATACATGTACCCTTGTGCAGGGCTGTGCTGGGGGTGGGTTCGTCAAGACGTGTCCACTGGAAAACAGCTTCCAGTGGTTAGATGGTGAGGTTGTCTGTGGTTAGATTGGGGGGGGGGGGATCGTAGTAGTGACACAGGTGGTGTAGTTAGATGGGGTGTGTGAGGTTAGATGGGGGGGTCATAGTGGATATGACAGGTGTCTGCGGTTAGACGGGGTCATAGTAGTGACACGGGTGGTGTGGTTAGATGGGGTGTCTGTGGTTAGATGGGGGGGTCGTAGTAGTGACACAGGTGGTGTAGTTAGATGGGGTGTGTGAGGTTAGATGGGGGTCATAGTAGTGGATATGACAGATGTCAGTGGTCAGATGGGGGTCATAGTAGTGACATGGCTGGTGTACTTAGATGGGGTGTGTGGTTAGATGGGGGTCATAGTAGTGGTTATGACCAGTGTCTGTGGTTAGAGGGGGGGTCATAGTAGTGACATGGGTGGTGTGGTTGGATGGGGTGTCTGTGGTTAGAGGGGAGGTCATAGCAGTGACATGGGTGGTGTACTTAGATGGGGGTCGTAGTAGTGTTTATGATGGGTGTCTGCAGTTAGAGGGGGGTCACAGTAGCGACACGGGTGGTGTGGCTGGAGGGGGGCTGGGTGGCCCGGTACGGAAGGAGGTGCGCAAAGGACCCCCTTGGGAGCGGTGCCAGTGGGAGTGCAGGAGGGACCCCCACAGAGGCGCCTGGCATGGCTCCGAAGGTGGGCTGCGCTCCCCCCCAGCCCAGCAGGTGCCCCTGAGAGCGGGGCTGTGCCTGGGGAGCCCCGGGGCGTGCGTGGCTGTCCCGTCCCCCCGACTCACGGTGGCGGAGGCGAGTCCGTTGTGGGCGAGGGCGAGGCGGTGGGGCTCCCACCTGCGCAGGAACTTGGCGGCCAGGATCTTGCTGAGGAAGGTGCGCGGGTGGCGCAGGAGGCAGAGCTGGACGTCGCCCTCGTGGAGCAGCTTGTAGCGCATCCCGGCGGCGCAGTGGGGGCCCCTCCGGCACTGCTGGGGCTGCTGCGGCTGCCGCGCTCCCGCCTCGGGCTCCTCCAGCAAGGGCAGGCTCTCCTCCGTCGGGCCCCGCTGCAGATCCATCCCCCGCCGCCCGACAGGCAGCCCTAACTGTGCAGCCGGACTGGCAACATGCGCGGGCGGGCGGGCGGCGCAGGAGACACTAAGTAGCAGCCGTCGGAGGGAGGGAGGGAGGAGAGGCGCGCCCTCGACGGCCAAGGACACCCCGGCGCACCGGGGGGAGGCAGGCACGCTCAGGCACACTCACCCGAGGGCGCACTCACACTCACCCACGGGCACCCCGACACACTGACACCGACGTGGCGGACACCCCAACACACAGACAGTCTCGCGGGGAAGTGAGGAGGAAGGGGTGGGAAGGGGGAGGGCACTCGCTGGCACTCACACTCACCCGAGGGCGCACTCACACTCACCCACGAACACCCCGACACAGCAATCGACGTGGCGGACACCCCAACACACAGACAGTCTCGCGGGGAAGTGAGGAGGAAGGGGTGGGAAGGGGGAGGGCACTCGCAAGCACTCACACTCACCCGAGGGCGCACTCACACTCACCCACGTGAGTAAACTCACCCCGACACAGCAACCGACGTGGCGGACACCCCAACACACAGCGGCGGACTCCTGAACACACAAGGGGGGGAGGGAAGGGCGCACTCACACTCAGCCACCCCAACTCACAAGGGGGAAGGAAGGGCGCACTCACACTCAGCCACCCCTACACACAAGGGAGGAGAGGGGTAAGGCACACTCACGCTCAGGGCGGACTCCCCAACACACACTCCGGACACCCGGACACAGACACCGACGTGGCGGACACCCCAACACACAGACGGTCTCGCGGGGAAGTGAGGAGGAAGGGGAGGGGAAGGGAGAGGGCACTCACAGGCACTCACACTCACCCGAGGTCGCACTCACACTCCGGACACCCCAACACACTCAGCCGTGGGGGAGGGAGGTGGAGGAGGCCCCGAGGCAAAAGAGAGTCTGGCTGGGAAGTGAGGAGGAAGAGGGTGGGAAGGGGAGAGGCGCGCACTCACACTCGCCCGAGGACACACTCACGCTCCAGGAGTGTCCCCCCACAGACACACTGACAGGGGAGGGGAAGGGCACACTCACACTCAGAGAGACAGACACTGGGGAGGCAGGCGGGGGAAGGAAGGAAGGAAGGAAGGAAAGAAAGAGAGGGGAGGACAGTCCAGCCCAGGCTGGGGGAGGGGGCGTCTGGCGGGGGCTGCGGCTCCCTCCTCTTCCTCCCTTCCTTCCCTTCTGGGTGCAGCTCAGGCGGCCCCGTCCATGTTTCCAGAGAAGGCACAGGAAGCGGAGACAAAAGGTGGCTCCGTCCAGGGGGAGGGGAAGGGAAGGGAAGGGAAGGGAGGGCTTCTCGGGGGGAGGAGCAGAGCAGGGCAGGGGCGGCGCTGCGGCCCCCCCGCACCTGTGCTGTGCTGTGCTGTGCAGGGAGTGGGGGGCGCAGGGCTGGGCGCGTGCGGGGCGGGCGAGGGTCCTGCTGCTCAGCTGCGCCCCCAGTCCCTCCCCCTGCAGCTGCTGGACTGGACTGGACGGGGGGGTCCCGCCTGCCTGATTGGTCCCCTCGGTCATGTGCGGCCCCAACTGACGTCAATGGGAGCCATGGGGGGAGGCAGGCCCCCCACTCCGGGCAGGGACAGGGAAGCAGCTCCGCCAGCCGCAGCCCCCCCCCCAGGATCCAAGGGAAGGGGACCCCTCTTGGGCACCCCCCTCCTCCGCCAGGACACCTCCTCTTCTGAACCTCCCTCTCCTCCTTTCCGGGTGAGCCCTCCCGGAATTAAGAAATTATAGGGAATAGTCTCAAATTTCATAAAGATAACAATAATAACAAGTTATAGTAATATAACTTATAATAATAAGTAATATTAGTAAGTAATAATGTTAAGCAATAATACGTAATATTAATAGGTAATAATGTTAAGTGATAGTATTAATAGTAATAATAATATTAAGTAATAATACCATATTTTTAGATTGTGAGCCCTTTTGGGACAGGGACCCATTAGCTATTAATTAGCTATTATTATTTTTCCATTTCTTTGTAAACCGCTTTGTGAACTTGTTAGTTGAAACGCGGTATATAAATACTGTAGATAGATAGATATTTACACAAATCTAATGTGCCATTGAATCTAATGCACTCCATGTACTTACAAGTCAAAACACTACATTTACTCAAATTTAATTAACCATCTAATCTAATGCACATCCTGATTTTGGAGACTGACAGTGCAACCCTATCCATGTCTCCTCAAACGTAAGCCCCATTGTGTTCAGTGGGTCTTACTCCCAGGAGAGTATCTTTAGGATTGCAGCCTTAAAGCACAATCCTAACCATGCCTACTCAAACATAAGCCCCATTGTGTTCAGTGGGTCTTACTCCCAGGAGAGTATCTTTAGGATTGCAGCCTTAAAGCACAATCCTAACCATGCCTACTCAAACATAAGCCCCATTGTGTTCAGTGGGTCTTACTCCCAGGAGAGTATCTTTAGGATTGCAACCTTAAAGCACACTCCTAACCATGTCTCCTCAAACATAAGCCCCATTATGTTCAATGGGTCTTACTCCCAGGAGAGTATCTTTAGGATTGCAGCCTTAAAGCACACTCCTAACCATGTCTCCTCAAACGTAAGCCCCATTGTGTTCAGTGGGTCTTACTCCCAGGTGAGTATCTTTAGGATTGCAGCCTTAGTTTGTCCTAACCACACTTTCCTAGGAGTAAGTACTATTGAACACAATGGGATTTCTGAGTTGACATGCTTATGATTGAACTATAAATATGACTGGAAATGGGGAGCGTTAGATTTGAGTAAATACAGTAGTATTAATAAGTAATAATATTAGTAGGTAATAATATTACTGTCATTGAAGCATCTGGTAGGTCACTGTGAGATACAGGAAGCTGGAGTAGATGGGCCTTTGGCCTGATCCAGAGGAGGCTTTCATTATTACTTGTAATAATGAAAATAATATTACTTGTAGTAGTTGTAGTAGTAGTAGTAGTAGTAGTAGTAGTAGTAGTAGTAGTAGTAATAATACAATATACAGCACAATATTAAGTATGTCTACTGAAAAGTAACACGGCAATCCTAAAGACACTTCCCTGGGAGTAAGACCTATTGAACACAATGGAACTTACTTTTGAGTAGATATGGTTAGGATTGTGCTCTAATAAGTCCCACTGTAAACAGTTGGGCTTACTCCTAGGAAAGCAGGTTTAAGATTGCAGCCATAGGTTGCAATCCAACCCTACAATCCAGAGTAACTACGGGAGCATGTAAGAGACATTACGTGTACCCGTAGTTACTGCACCACCTAGTGAAAACCTATGGGAAATTCATATTGCAATCCAGAGCAAATTGTTCTTACACCGCAGCAAGGACTCCACGTAGTTACTCTGGATTGCAGCCCTAAACACACTTTCCTGGGAGTAAGATCCATTGAACACAGTGAGGCTAAATTCTGAGTAGACATGGTTAGGATTGCAGCCATAGTGTATAAATATACTAAGTGCATAATCCTAACCCTTCTACTTCAAGAGTCAGCCCCATTGTGTCTTACAGGTCTTATGTATATCCATACTCAGTATAGAACCCAGTGGCTCTCAAGCATTTCATCCCAGGACCCCCTTCTGAGAATGTGGGACACTCACCCCAGAAGTGATGTCATCAGCCTGAAAGTGATGTCATGGCCAGAAGTGTCATTGCTGTGATGTCAGAGCTCCAGCATCCCTGCTCAGGAGTAAGTCCTATTGTGTCCAATGAGACTTCCTCCCAGGAAAGCATGGATTGCAGCCTGAGTGTCCCATTCTACAATGGCAGCACCCAGATTTATGTGACCCCTGAAGTCATGAAGACAACCAGGGCACAAGGCAGGCCCAAAGAGGCCTGGAGCACATGCATCTCCTGATGGCTGCTCCTCTGGTTTCCCTGCACCTGGCTTGATAGATTTATAGTGCAATCCTTAGCATGTCTAATCAGAAGTAACCCCCACTGAGTTTAACAGCACTTACTCCCAGGAAAGTGTGGTTAGGGTCGCAGCCTTTACTTACTTACCATACTTATTTGATTTATATTCCGCCTTTCCTCCTAGAAGGAAACCCACAGCGGCTGACAACAAATACCATAGTAAAAAAAGTTAAAAGCCAGATAAAAACATTTTCTCAGTGTCCAAACAGATAAACTGTATTTACTCAAATCTAACGCTCACTTTTTTCAGCTGAATGTAGTCTCCAAAATCAGGGAAACCATCATTAGATTTGATGGTTAATTAGAGTCAAATAAATGTGGTATTTTGATTATAAATACAGGGTGCACATTAGATTCAGTGGCGCATTAGAGTTGAGTAAATGCGGTACTCTTAAGGGTGGTACTAAACGAGGGAATGCATGCGAGATGTTCTGCATGCCAGGCCTAGCGAAAGCCGTTGCTCCTCCCCATCTGTCCATCACAGACAGGGAAGAAAAGTCATGCAGGTCATGAATCAATAGAGGACAGGTCAGAAATTAAGGACAGAATCAACAACAGAGGACAGGTCAGAAATTAATTAACAGTAATTAAGTGCTCCTCACTCACATTAGTGGAACAGGTACATTCAGCACATGCTCACCCGTCTTGTTTCCCAGCCCAGTGTGACCTGGTAGGGCCAGATGGATGGAGAGGGCAGAAGACAACCATGTCCACCAAGGAGGAGCGCTAAGGGCACAGTCCAGAGTAAATACTGGAGCACGTAAGAGACATTACGTGCACCCGTAGTTACTGCACCACCTAGGGAAAACCTATGGGAAATTCATATTGCAATCCAGAGTAACTTGTTCTTACTCCAGAGCAAGGACTCCCTGTAGTTACTCTGGATTTCACCCTAAGACTTCCTTATTTTGAGTGTTATTTACTCAGAAGTAAGCCCACTGTGTGCTGCAATCCTATCTTACAAACCAGTCCTTTGACTTATTTCATGTGATTTGATGAAGGTTTCAGGAGTCACAGATGATGGAAGTGTAGTAAATAAAATTTACTTCTAACGTCAACATACATTGGATTGCGTGTAATATATATTTTATGTGTATTTGGAATATATCTTTTGAATTCATTTGGGATTTTTTGACACCGCATTTCTGTTTTTCTAATGCAATACTTTTTTTAATGCCATACACTTGATGGAAGAAATGGGAAGCTGAATTTCTTCCATGCTTGCAGTGTGTGGCAAGAGGGGGTGTCAGGAAAGGAGCACGGGGGTCATGACAAAATCCTCCCAAGATGAGCAGGACGGTGTGATTCAGGACGAGGAGGGTTTTTCATCCAGGCTAGAACCAAAACATTCATGGACTTCCTGCACATAAACAGGAAAACGAATCAAATTATGAATTGGACGCATTTGAAATTAATATACAATTAAAAAAAATCTTCCTCTCATTGATCTGCTCTGCTTCATTGAAAATGTATTATAAATTGTCTAAAATACAATTATTTTATTTCAGGTCTACTTTGTAGACCTGAAAAGTCTACTTTGTAGACCTGAAATGTCTACTTTGTAGATGATTGTAGGGTGCGGTACTCCTCTCCGACTTGAGGCTGAAAAGATCAGTGTTGTCTGCTGCAATCCTAAAGGCACTTTCCTGGGAGTAAGACCCATTGAACATAATGGAGCTTATGTGTAAGTAGACATGCCCTACAATCCAGAGTAACTGGATTAGCTGTTAGCTGCCTTCCTTGCAGGTGAGGAAAGGTGGGATATAAATTAATTAAATTAACTATGGGAGCACATACGAGACATTTACAGCAACGTAAAGCGCAATCCAGAGTAACTATGTGGAGTCTTTGCTCTGGTGTAAGAACAATTTGCTCTGGATTGCAATATGAATTTCCCATAGGCTTTCACTAGGTAGTGCAGTAACTACGGGTACATGTAATGTCTCTTACGTGCTCCCGTAGTTACTCTGGATTGTAGGGGTAGTTTCATGGCATCACCTAGTGAAAATCCATGGGAAATTCATATTGCAATCCAGACTAAATTGTTCTTAAGTTGGAGCAAGGACTCCTCGTAATTACTCCAAATTGTGCCCATGTTTAGGATTCTGCTCTAAATTAACTAACTACTAAAGCTGCAATCCTAAAGGCACTTTTCTGAGAGTAAGACCCATTGAACACAATGGGGCTTACTTTTGAGCAGACTGTTAGGATTGTGCTCTTAGAGCATAATTAGTAATTAGCCATAGAGGACAATCCTAACCATGTCTTCTTAAAAGTAAGTCCCATTGTATTCAATGGATTTGACTCCCAGAAAAGTGTCTTTAGGATTGCAGCCTTACTCCTGAGAGTAAGACCCATTGAACACAATGGGGCTTACACGTGAATAGACATGCTTAGGATTGTCCTCTAAGGGTGCAATCCAGAGTAACTATGGGAAGTCCTTGCTCCGGTGTAAGAACAATTTATGCTGGATTGCAGTATGAATTTCCCATAGGTTTCCCTATGTGGTGCCATAACTATGTTGACTTAAATGTCTCTTACGTGTTCCCATAGTTATTCTGGATTGTAGGGTAAGGCTGCAGTCCTAAACACGTTCCTGGAAGTATGCCACACTGAATACAATAGGACTTACTTCTGAGTAGGCAGGCTTAGGATTGCACTGTATAGAAATGTAAATTGAGAACTATATAACTTCCAATATTTTTCTTCTTTTCTCTTTTTGTATCGTTTCTGGTTTTTCTCTTTCTAAAAAAAAATTTTAAATAAAAAATAAATAAAATTTGCAGAACCGAAGGTTTTCAATGGTCTCCGCACTGTGAGCCCTGCATGACTTCATGCTGTTGTTTGTCAAGTCAGATGCACACGTCTTCAGCTCACCTCAGCCCTTTGGTGGACTTCAATCTGGAACTGCCCAAACTGGTCTTGTGGGGCCATTGCATTTCCCCAAATGCAGCCAGTTTCTCAGATTTTAGGAGAAACTTTGGAGAAAGTCTGGAGTCTCTGGGCACCCAAGAGCAGGCCTCCGTCAGTCTTGGAAGCCTATGGTATCGTGCTCGGCACTGTATACGCTGCATGCGAAGCACGAAAGCCTGGGTTGGATTGTTATGGAGGATAGGCTGTTACCCATGCAGCAAATCCCCCCTTTCCACGCCACTGAATTAGTGCAATGGAAAGGCAGAGCCGATACGATTGGATCCAGCTGGCGTCGCAGAGCTGGGCTAAGGACAGGAGCTCACCCTGTCTTGTGGGGCCGACCCGGGTCTCGAACCCTGGCCTGCTGGTTAACAGGCACAGTGTCTTAGTGTCTTAGCCACTTGCGCCACCACAGCACCCAAGAGCACAGGTTGTGCATTAGTGGAGGCTTGTTGGAGCCATGAGAAGCCTGGTTGGGGCCAAATGTGTGTAGCCAAAGGAAATCCGGCTGCAGCCGCGCCAGGCGGAGAGCAAGAAGCCCTGACTAGGAAAGTGAGCGCCTGGGACAAGGAAGATCCAATGATCCTTGTAAATGTGGAAGGTTTCCGAAGGCCTGGAGTGTAACCTGCCCAGCAAAACAAATACATTGGCTGGAGTGGGAGGAAGTGGTGAAGTTGTAGGGTTTGTTTTACTTGTCTGAGTTTACAGACCGTTAGCCCCAAGGACGCAGGCAAATAAAATCCTTCACGGTTTAGTAACAATATCTGGGCAAAGGGAGACGTGTGCATTACCCCATTTGTTCCTGGCCAACGAAAAGCTATTCTGAACAATTATTTTTCTGGACATCAAAAGCAACATTTAAAATTTTATACCTTTTTTATGCAAGACGTTCTGGGCTCAGCAAATAAATAAATAAATAAATTTATTTTCCCGTTACGGCCTTTGTGGCCACAGCTTTCCAGATCATAATTGTTTAGTCCCGAGTATGGTTTTGAGTGGTGCTGATGCACGCAGTGCCATCTAGGTTTGTGGTGCTTCCTGCACAGTGAAAATCAAAGGCAGTGCCTTGCCCCAAGGGGCTTGCGATGGAAAAGATGGAGATGAGAGTGGAGGGGGGCACGGAAAGTCTGGGGGAAAAGAAGGAGTTGATTCTATAAACTGCTTTGTGAACTGCTTTGAAAAGTGGTATACGGCATACAAATACTGTTGGTTGATGGATGGATGGATTCTCTCGGACACTTGCTTGGGCGCTTGAGTAGGTCGCTTGTTTGGGGGCCCTCCCAGATAAGAGATAGTTTACCAAGGGCCCACTGCTATCTCGATCCTGTGTAATCACCTTGAGCAGGATGTTCCCATTCATTTCAATGAGGCATGCACAGGACAACCATTCATGGTTCTCCTTATTCATTCTTATTCTCATGCCAGCTGAGTCAGAGATCTGGTGAAGGAAGCAAGGAAGCTGCAAGCAGCGGGTAGGCATGATCCAGCTTGCCAGGCAGGTACACTGAACCTCACCGAGACTGAAGCCACAACTACGTCATCAAAGCAAACCATGAGCAGTGGGAGGAGGGCATGGATTAGGAATCTTCGCGGAGGAACAAGTCATCCGAAGCAGAAGGAAAGAACCAAGACAGACCTTTGCAGCCTGGGAGTGCAAGAGAGTAATGATGGATCTACAGTGGAACCTCACTTAAAGAGCTTAATTCGTTCCAGAGGCATGCTCTTTAAGTGAAACGCTCTTTAAGTGAAGCTGATTTTCCCATCGGAAATAATGGAAACTCAAACGATTGGTTCCACAACCTAAAAAATATTCATATAAAAATATTAACTGTTTATAAAAATGATTGCAAAACACTGCATTATAACACTGTACAAAACACTGTAATATAGAGTAACACACAACACTGCAATAAAGAAAATACTGTCCAGTACTGAACTGTACTGTACCTTTGAAAACCTTCATGGCTGGTGTGAGGGTTACAGAGAGGGGATGACTTTGGCTGCAATCCTAAAGACACTTTCCTGGGAGTAAGACCCATTGGATACAATGGGGCTTACATCTGAGTAGACATGGTTAGGATTGTGCTCTTTCACAATCACTAATGGAGTCACTGCTATCCGTTGGCTCAAAGGAATCTTTGTCTTTTTGTGCAACTTTAACATTCCCTGCTGCTGACGGGGAGCAGCACGAGAACATGGATCAGGCACACTTTCCATGCTGCCACACACAGATCCCACATACAGACCTGACTCAGGCTGCTCCCCCCAGAGGTCCCATGAGTCCCCTGGCAATGGAAGCCTATTCCCAACTTTGCCCAGGGCCCCACTGGAGCTCAAGCTAGTCTCCTTGTCCTGCCTGTGAGTTCCCTTGCCATGGAAGCCTCTTCCAAACTTCCTCAGAAGTGCTCTTTATGCAAGACAGTGCTCTTTAAGCAAGTCAAAATTTTGCTCTTTATACAAAACGCTCTTTATTCAAGACGCTCTTTATTCAAGGTACCACTGTACTCAAATCTAACACTCATATTTTCCAGCCAAATTAAGGCTGCAACCCTAAAGGCACTTTCCTGGGAGTAAGACCCATTGAACTTAGTGGGCTTGCTTCCGAGCAGACCTGGTTAGGATTGTGCTCTTAGTCTCTAAAATCAGGGTGCACATTTGATTTGATGGCTCAGATTTGAGTATATATGGTATTTTGATTATAAGTATAGGTCAGTATTTAGTTGAACAGTTTAGTATAATAAAAATGTAACAGAAACCCACTGATGTATAAAGTAGTGCAATTTGGTATAAATCATAACATAAACCCCTTATCATATTATTACTGTCATATACCTCATCGTTGTAAGCAGTAAAATTAAATTTTGCACCTGCTTTGCAGCTGTGTGTGACAATCACCAGTTAACATTTTTTAATTCCGAGCCTTTAAAAATTGGGGGTTGCATTAGTTTTGAGGGCGCATTACATTCAAGTAAATATAGTAGCTACAAATGAAAAAAAGCTGAAGGTAAATTAATTTCAGTGGCCACACATTAGACAGTGCTCAGTCTGTGTGCATAGAAGTGATCCTGTGAGTTCTAGTGCAAGTGGTGAGAGGTTCCAGGGGTGCGGCATGTCCTGAGTTTGGGCTTCTTTTAACAGAAGAAAGAATCGGGGTTTTTCTCCTCGTACTGGTGTTTTTTACAGATATTAAAAGTTTGAGCCTTGGATGGAGTTAGGTAGCAATAACATGTATTGATTCCCTCACTAAGGATTAAATCCTACACACTCTTTCTTGGGTGTGAGCCCCATTCAGGGTGAAAAACGGGGACAAGACCCCACAAAATGTAGGATGCCCAAGAAAATTGTGGGACATAAAATAAAAGCTTGGATGGATGGAGACAACCTCAAATACCTGATGCAGGGGAAGGCACCTAGATGCAGGTGTCTGGTTGTTTTGTCTGCTCCTGGAGGCATCTGGTGGGCCACAGTGAGATCCAGGAAACTGGACAAGATGGGACTAGATGGGGCATAAACTCTTATGTTCTTATATGATGCTCATCCCTTTGATTCTCCTGTCACATAAGTCTCATTGTGGTGCAAACTGCACACAAAATAGCACAAAAGGCCACCTTATTTCCATCTGTGCCTCTTAGGATGCCGTGCCATGGATCCAAAGACGTTTTGGACATGCTGCTCCAGGCCTGACTTGACCAGACTCCACCGTCTCCTGAACAGCACTCCCCAAAATCACTGCAGCTCCAGGTGGGAGACATGCTGGGGGCTCAGATCTCACCATATAGAATCATAGACTTGCAAGGTCCCTTAAGGTCATCTAGTCCAGCCTCCTGCCTGTAGCAGGAAATCCTCCTAGAGCATCTCTGACAGATGCTTCTCTGCTCTCCTAAGCCAGCCTGGACATCAGCAACTGAACTTTAGGGCTTCCACCACTGAGTACAAGATTCAGTCCCTGGTTCTGCTGTTAACTCATTAAGCTGTAAGACATCAAGGCTGGAGTTGGGGAATCCGGGTACAGGACCCAGGCTCATTGCTTGCTGCACTGCCAGGGAGTGGAGGAAACCACAGGTGTGGTGGAATGCACAGGAAACCACTGGGCCATTCATTGCTGTTCTAGCACCACCTCAGGGTGACCATATATCCTGTTTTTTCCGGGATATGCCTTGTGTCCTAGAAAAATTATTTTCATTATCCTCCTTTTCCTTGTATGTGGACAGTATGTCACCATCTTGTAATTAATAAGGATTGAGCACAATCCTAACAATGACTACTCAAAAGTAAGTGCCATTGTGTTCTACGGGTCTTACTCTTCAGTATTGCAGCCTTAATATAGTAAATTATATGTGGTTTATTTTTAAGAATGGGCTGTGGGTGGTGCAAGCGGTTAAGACGCTGTGCCTGTTAACCAGAAGGCCAGGGTTCAATTCCCAGGTCAGCCCCACAAGACAGGGTGAGCTCCTGTTCTTAGCCCAGCTCTGCGACGCCAGCTGGATCCAATCGTATGGGCTCTGCCTTTTCATTGGACTAATTCAGTGGCGTGGAGAGGGGGGATTTGCTGCTTGGGGAACAGCCTCTCCTCCATAACAATCCAACCCAGGCTTTCGTGCTTCGCATGCAGCGTATGCAGCGCATAGCACGAGACCATAGCCTTCCAAGACTGACGGAGGCCTGCTTATTTAAATTTAATAATAAGTAATATAGTGTTTAAATTAAACACAAGAAAGCAATAGATATGAGTGATTTAGCTTTTATGTTGTTGTTTCTTACATTTTTCTTGGATGTCCTACATGTTAGGGGTCCTTGTCCTCTGTTTTTGGTTATGATAACTGGTCAATTTATGGAAAGTGTAATGCATTTTGTCAACTCAACCTGATCAGGTCTAGGAAGTCAATAGGTGCCCTGTTGGTTAAGGTCTCTCTACCTCCTCTGGCTTGGATCCTTGTCCAGATAGCCTAGTGCTAGGACTTGCGGTTCTACAGGTTGTCTTGCCTCTGTTGGACTGTCACCTGCTTCAACCCATTTGGACTCGCCTTGAGTATTCAACCTCTTGCCTCTTTGCTTCTGATTTTTTGAAATGATAAACAGTACCTTGGCAGATGGGAAATCTGGCCACTCGGGAGCTTGACTCCTCTGAGCCCATCTCTGCAAGCAGAGCACTCCGCTCTTGAGACAACCAATGCACATGCAGCAAAACATGACCAGTTGGAAATGGGAGAAGAGTCTCTGCTTTCCTAAACATCTCCTATAGGTTGAAAGAACAGAGCACTTCATTTGGAGACCTGCCGTAGACCCAAGGTGGATGACAAACCCATGAACGATGATGATACTGCCAGGGAAACCACGTAAAACCAGTGATGCCAAAACATGCTCATGGCCACAAGGAAAGCTATGGCAGGTAACCCAAAAGGGTTAAGCACATGTTATACTGTGCCCAGGACAGTATAAACAGTCTAGAGCAAGGCATACTTTTCCATGTGGATGTCTGGAAACCAAGATCAAGTTTACATATCAAGAACATGCCAACTGTACTGAGATGCATTGAATGGAATGTGGGAGTACAGCTGCATTCCATGGAGTACAGATTGCTCCATCACTGTTTCAGGGTACATAGATGTATGGTTTCACATAAGGAAAATGTATAGACTAACATAGGGAATGCTTCAACATACCTATAGACTAGGCAAGAGATCTCCAAACCCTGGCCTGGGGGCCAGATGCAGCCCCTAGCAAGCCTCAATGTGGCCCCTAGCAAGATCCGTCTATTCAGCCCGAGGGCAAGCCCTGTAATCCACTCCAATACATTCTTATATGTAAATTTATGTAAATGAACTGAAATTTGAAATGTAAATTAGTTTTCCGGCCCCTGACACAGTGTCAGAGAGATGATGTGGCCCTCCTGCCAAAAACTTTGGAGACCCTTGTTATTGGACGGTGATTTTCAACCAGTGTGCCATGGCACAGTAGAGTGCCGTGGATGGTCCTCAGGTATGCCCTGGAAGTTGGAGGAGAGTCCAATTGGTAGGACAGTTGGGGGAATTGAGGCCCAAACCAACATCATGGTGTGCCTTGTTCATGGTCAAACAACTGAGGGTATGTCTGGACAATTTCAGTGCCTTGTTAACGTGGCATGAGATGAAAAATGTTGAAAATTCATTGCTCTAGGAATTTCTCTAAGCCCTCAGTAAAGTCTGTAGCAGCTCTGCCTGCTCTTTGCCCAGAGTAGAATCCAAAAATCTTTATGCAAATCCGGTATTCATTCATTCATTCATTCATTCATTCATTCATTCATTCATTCATTCATTCATTCGTATCCCACCTTTCTTCCTAGGAAGAAAACCCAAGGTGGCTAAAAACATTTAAAATACCAGAATAAAGTTCAGTTAAAAGGTAGATAAAAACATTTTTTTAAAAAACTAAACAATAAAATAAAATACAATCGCACTTGCTCTCCTCCAGCAATGTTTTTATCCCTATCGGCTGTTTGGGACGTCCTGTCCTGAGTCTCTCCTCCTCTCCCCTGAATGAGGAAAGTGAATTGATTTTTATATCTTATCTAATTCTGATCAGCACTTAAAACTATGCCTGATCAGAACTGAAAGGGGTTTGATGGAGTCCAATTTCTTTTGAAAGACAGAGATGCTGCAGAACTTTCCAGAAGCAACCCATGTGCTCTAAGTACTGTCAGAGTCGGTCAACCCAAGGGAGAAAGCCGGGCTGTTCCCCGGAGCTCCCTCCAGTCGTTAATGATGCACAGCAAATGACATGTTGATTCAGGCTGCTCTTAATGACCACATTTCACTGCATCAGTGATGAGTCCCGTTGTTGCTCTTTGTATGTGACAAACATATGTGCGTGTGACAAACCATGCGGATATGGTCACCCGGAGTAATGCTCTCCATAATGTGTTTTCCAAGGAAGTTGTGGCCCACATGCTGCCATCTTGGCCAACTAAGGCCACATGCTCCATGTTGACCACTGTCTTTGCTTTTGGTGCCATCTGTTTTGGCACAGCACATGGCAAACCACCTGGGTGCCAACCACCTAGCACTCTCACTTTGGGGAAGGGATTTTCATCGGGGCCGCAGCATGAGGGATGCTGACATCAGTTCTGAATTTGTAGCCATATTAATCTCACCTTTGAAGCTCATTATGAGATCAGGTTTGTTCCACTGACTCTTACAATGTACTCAGCAGAACTTGGTGATTGCTTTTTAATTCTCTTTTTTATGTTTTTACATGCCCAAGACCAAGACCTGCTGCCGGAGGTGCCAAGAGTGGGGTGACCATATGTCATAACAAGGCCCCCCAAAATGTAGGGCACACAAAAAAAACGGAGGACATAAAAGCTAAAAACACCTATATATTGCTTTCATCTGGTTAATTTAAACACTATATTACGTTGTATTAAATTTGAAATTATTAAAATAATTTATTAATTACAAGAAAGTTACATGCTGCCTGCTCACAAGGAAAAGGAGGACATTGAAGTTATTCTGGGTTATGAGATTTAAAAAGAGGACATCACCTGGCCACGTGCTGCCCCCCTTCACCTGCTGATGTACCAGACTTCCCTATGCTAGTCCTCTTTTGCTACGTTCCTCTTCCTCCTTTATCTAGTCTGAGGAGGGAAACAGGTGAGCATCTCTGGCCAGAATTTGGAACTCTTCTTCCTCATGTGGCCTAGTCCTAGGGCTGGAAAACTCATTTACATTTCAAATATGAATAAATTCCCATGTAAGAATGTATTGGAGTGGATTACAAGGCTTGCCCAAGGGCCGGATAGAGGGGTCTTGGCGGGGGCCACGTTGAGGCTTGCTGAGGGCGGCATCTGGTGCCCACGCGGGGTTTGGAGACCTCTGGCCTACTCTATAGGGTTGTTAAATCATTCCCTGTGTTAGTCTGTGTAAATTCCTGTGGTGGTGTGGGGAGGCCTACGAATGCCTGTGCACTGACCCAACTCCACCAGGAGCAGGGCACAGCAAGCACCAGTGTCCCGACACCACCACAAAATGTTATGCCAGGTGCATTATGCAGGGTGACCAGATGCCAAACCCAAAATTCCTGAACCCCAAGGCCAAAATTCCTACCCACTGGAAAAAATTGCAAAAATGTATTTTTTTGTTTTTCTTTTTCTGTTTTTTGACCATAACTTTGGATAGGAAGGAGATATCAAAAAACTGATTTTTGCATTGGATTCTGCTCTTCAATACGAATCCAACGACATATGGCATGATGGAGTACTGTGCACTATTGCGAAGTTTCAAAATGAAGCCAAAATGTAGGACAATGAAGCCAAAATGTAGGACACCTGGACAGGAGGCTAAAAATCCGGAGAAATCCGGGTTTTTCTGGTCATCTGGTCACCCTGCGACTATGCTGACCTAAATTTAGGATTGCAACCTCTTCTTCCAAGCCAAGCCAGGTTGTCCTTCATCCTTCTCAAGAGCCATCTGGAATGTCCTTCAGAGGTGGCTCCACAGGTGGGTTCATGTGGGACATGCACTTGCGCCTGTCCAACTCACTGTTCCCCACTTGGGGCCAGGATCACGGGATTTTTGCATCCTCCAGCATTGGCAGAGGGCAAAGACTCAGTGGCACAGACAACGGTAACTAGTAGCGCAGGCCTCTACTAGTGCAGGAAAGAAAGAAAACTTGTTTTGACTTGCAGTGGGGAGTAAACATGTCAGAGGACTGATGGAAGTCCTCTTGGCTCACCAGCCTCCTCATCAGATCCTGACAACAGCACCGTGACTCATTCAGCTGGAACAAAAACATCTTTTTCCCCCAACTGGTTTTTGAAGACAGATCCACAGAGGAGGAGGCAGTGGGGAGTCTGGGGCAAGAGGGATTCCACATCTATTCCAGGAATTTGGCACTGTTTTCTCAGAACTGCTGTCACGCCACAGGTCAGCCACAGAGCTGCACATCAGGAGTCCTGCAGTCAAATCTTTCCAAAGCCGGCAACAACATGCCCTTAAATCAGTCCTGCAGTCTCAATTCCCTGCAGTGTGAATTTAGGTGCATCTGAAGAGTCACACATGCATCCCCCACTTTATGATGGTGCCACTCTTTCAATTATACCCAGGACTCATTCATTCAACACACGCTCCACTCTTTCAACCTATCTCTGCTTTTTAGACCAATGGTCTTCCCTGATGTTGATTTGCATGCGATATGGTGATCAAACTGTTTTTGGCATTTCCTTATGACTTGCTTCAGTAAATAACCATCATTTACCAGTAAATACATAAGATTTTCATTGCCTACAGATGTTATTGTTCATTTTACTGTAATTTGTTATGTATTTTTTTCTATGTGTTAATAAATAAGTGTTATTTAGGATTTTGCAAGTGATATTTATGTATTTTGGTAGCCAGTTTACATTTGCAAGCTCAAAAGGACGGCGTTCCACTTTTCAACAGTTTTCACTTTTGGACAGTGCTCCAGTAAGTGGGGGTTGCCAACCAATAAGTGGGGGGGTCTTTCAACCACTGGCACAAACCTTCCTTTGGCAGTCCTCAGAGCCCAGCTGCCACTCCATCTCACCTTCTTCTAGTACTAAACTCCATCCCGTGCATGACACGCACACCAGGACCTCTGCGACACCATCCTCTAAAGGTGAGGATGGCAACTGCCATGTCCTGATGCTCAGCAGTGGCCATGGCAAGAGGGGGTCAGCTCTGCTCAGTGGTGTTGATGGTTGGGGTGGCTCATCAGCCACTCCACAGCAAGGGGGAGACATGGGTGCAGCGGGCACCAGATAACGGCACTTTTTGCGACACCCCCAGGGCTGAATGGGATTTGTGCCAGCTTAACTGGGGGTAAAATGGCAGCCTCAGTCTGTGTTACCTCTGATCTGATGATATGAGCAGAGGCAGCGCTGAATTTCAAATACATCAACACTTTACAACATACAGTTTTTCTTCCTCAGCCTCAAGTTTTCCGTTTCCAGAGCACATTGGAAGCAATATTGTATTTGTACAACGGATCTCCTGTCCGCCACTTGCACACCTTGAGGGAGCTGAATGGAATCCTCCAAAGGTTGATGCAATGACTTAAGAACATAAGAAGAGCCACTGCTTGATCAGGCCAGAGCCCCATCTAGTTCCACTTCCTGGATCTCACAGAGTCCCATCAGATGCAACCTGCGGCAGGGAGTTCCACAGACTATTCACATAGCAATAGCCTCACTGGATCAGGCCAGAGACGCATCTCGTCCAGCTTTTTGTATTTCACAGCGGCCCATCAGATACCTCAGGGATCACACAAGTCTTCAGAGAGAGCAGTTTAATTTATATACAGGGAACCATCCAAAACACTGATTGGTCAAAGACTCATAGAAATTTCTAGGAAGGTAAAGGGAGGAGATCATGTGTTAAAATGTAAATCCACATTCTTTTTTCAATCTTTATTATGCAAGATAAACAAAAAATCTGAAAGGTTGACATAAATGTGCAATTAACAACTGCAGGGATTTTAAAAATGAATTCTACGCAAGCAAGACGATCCCAGTCCCATATGTACCCCCATTCTGCACTCGGAGGAGCACGGAAGCTGTCCCAGTGCCTTCCTCTTAACACCACCTGGAATTCTCAGCTCCATTGTTTGCTTAGAGAGCAGGTAACTCCTCCATGAGACTCACTGCCGCTCAAGGATCGTGGCCTTCAGTCTTCATTTCCATCAGCAGAGTAAATAGCAGAGGTCAGAAAGATACCTCCAGACAGGAACCCGCCAGAGTCATTCACCAGTCTTGGTTCTCAGACCTGACAAGCATCACATGTTTGGGGAACGGAATGCAAGTGAATGAAATCATCATGTCCGATTCATAAGGAGTTTCTGGGGCTGATGCTCTGCGATGACTCACATGGGGATGGAGCGAGAGCAGCACATCTCTCTGAATGGGAAGAGTTCAACATCCTATACCTGAGGGGGGTGTTGCAGCATGTTCCCTTGCTGCTAGCCTTCCCAAACACGTGGCCGTGCAGTTACACAACACGCCACATCCTCATCCAGCTTTTGCTTTCACTTAATGTGCACAGTGCTCCTTGCCCTGGGGCTTTCCAGTTTTCTTTAAAAAGGGGGGGGGGGAATAAGCAAGGGACATGCTGACATTTTTGCTGTGCTGATACCTTCATCTCCAGTCTTTCTGCCTTTGCTTTGAAAAAATGATCAGAGGCGAACTTGAGTGTGATGTGATGGATGGGGCGGGGGGGAAGGAAGGAGGATTGATGCATAAGCAGCTGAAGACATCCCATTATCTGACATGTGGCCAAATACTGCCTCCTCTGAGCATGGTGGATCTCCTGCCGCTCTGTCCCTTCTTAAAAAACATGCACATCTATTGGCATGCACATGTCCAAAAACTGCTACTGGTGTTGGTTGCCTCCCCACCCAAAAAAGCAGGCCTCCGTCAGTCTTGGAAGACTCTGGTATCGTGCTCTGCACTGCGTACGCTGCATGCGAAGCACGAAAGCCTGGGTTGGATTGTTATGGAGGATAGGCTGTTACCCAAGCAGCAGATCCCCCCTCTCCACGCCACTGAATTAGTCCAATGGAAAGGCAGAGCCGATACGATTGGATCCAGCTGCATCGCAGAGCTGGGCTAAGGACAGGAGCTCACCCTGTCTTGTGGGGCCGACCCAGGTCTCGAACCCTGGCCTGCTGGTTAAGAGGAACAGCCAGGTCATGAGGGATGCTCCTTTGGGGTTCTCAACCCCCATGTCCCCATCTGGTAACCTGTCACTCTGCTGGCACTTAAGGCCAAGAAGGAAAGTGGAATCAACTCAGCTCTTCAAAAAAATTGGGATTAAATTTCAGCTTTGGTTGCCACATCTGTCAAAAAGGTCAATAGGGTGACCCAGCAGTGATGCAGACCTTCCTTCCGACTCCTACTTGTGCACAAAGACGTGGCCATTACATGTTGTTAGGACTGCTCACCTCCTCCCTTTCAGAAATCGAAAACCCAACTGACCTTCTGCTTGTGGGACAGGGTTGACATATGTCCTGGACAGTCCTTGTTTGGGAGGATTGTGTTTATATGGTGGCAAGCTTGACAGGGGGACCTGTCCTGGATTTGTACAAGAGAATTATGGCAACCCTAGGTGGGGGGAATGAGAGAGCATGACCAGCATAGGACACTCCTGTAGGGTTGTAGTGGCTCAGCGGGTAAGATGCCATGCTTGTCAACCAGCAGGCTGGGGTTTGAAACGCAGGTGCTACAGGACGGAGCCCAGCTCCTGCCAACCTTGCAGTTTGAAGGCATGCAAATGCAAGTAGATAAATGGGTTCTACCTGGGTGGAAAGGTAACAGTGATCCACGTGCCTTGGCATACAGTCATGCTGGCCATATGACTATTAAAAAGAGGGCCAGAAATTTCATGCACTGCTCCCCCCATAGATGCTTTTCTAGATCTCCAAACTGGACGGGGCATGAGACGTGCTAAACTGGCAGATCTGCTTCCTCTTTTCCAAGATGCTTCAGAAAAGGTACAGAGGAGGGGGGGGGGAAGCTGGGCTTCTCTGCCATGCGCTCCCTCTCAGGATCCCCAAGCAGAAGAACGTCTGCAGCTTCTATAAATAAACGTTAAGCTATTTTTAAGCCATCAGCAGGAGTTGCAAAGCAATGCTGTGCTTTGAAATGGTAAATCCCGTCAGAACGAGGAACTAGGCTACAGGCAGCGCATTGCTGGAGCACCACTATTTCCACATGCCACAAGCTGCAGGGCTGCTTCCTCACATGTTCAAGGGAGCTCAGACACATCTCGGCTGTCCTTAGACAACTCCAGCATCTCTCTCATTCATGGCAAAAGCTGCCCAGCTGGCTTCTTTTCATTCATTCATTCATTCATCCATTCATTTCATTCACATTCTTTCTTCAGTTGAGGAGCTGGTAAAGGAGGAAGGTGCCCTCCTTCCTTGAGGGCCTCTTTCCACGCTGGTGCTTTCATGGTAAACATCCTGGGCAGATGGAACACTTCAAGCTGAAGGAGGGTTTGTTTAGTTTATGGTGAATGTTATACTATTTATCTTTAGATTTAAACATCGATCTTAATCTAGACATTAATCGAATGTCTTTAGATTAATCTGAAGCCAGAACAGGGTTGGCCCAATGCTTGGTTTGGGATTCAGACCTGGAAAATCCAGGTTCAAATCTCTCCTCAGCCAATGAAGCTTCTTCGATCACCATCTCAGTCTCACCTACCTCACAGGGTTGTTGTGAGGACAAATAAGAGAAGGAACTATATATCATTCTGAGCACCTTGGAGAAAATAGAACCATGTAATGACAAGTGTATTGATTGTAATGTCCTCTGTTCCTCAGGGTTAGGGGCTGTAATAATCTGAAAAATGGATATGAAAGAAAAATCTGTGGCTGTTTCTGAACGTGGTCAAGAGTGTGAGTAAGCAAGAGATTCACAGGTAGCACAATCCTAATCATGTCTACTCAAAAGTAAGCCCCATGGTGTTTAATGAGTCTTACTCCCAGGAATGTTTCTTTAGGATTGCAGCCAACATTTGCTAAAATAAGCCAAGCTGTATGATGACCATAAAGCCGAGCCAGCAGGAATTTCATATTTAGGGAAGGACCATTTCCTCGTTCTCATCCCAGCTGCTTTGGAAGTAGGTCCTTCTCCCCACAAGGTGTGGCAAATTCTGCCTTTCCTTCTGATAAAACATATCCTGATGGATAAAAATAAAATGTGCTCTTCCTGCAAGGGAACCAGCGTTGTGTTGGAACGAAAAAACTCTTCCCATCTTTGCACGCAACGGAAAGCTTACATTTATCTATTCACGGGTGGACATTTCCTTTTCTGGTGGAATAGCAGGCAGAAATCAGCTTGTACACATAGTGGAGCCACCAAATTATAAGGTGGTGTCATATTTGGGGTATTCTCTGGGTAAACCCAAGTCGGTAGGTTTATAAAACTGAACCAATTTAAACACACTCAACAGGCCAGGACAAATTTTTAAAAAATGTTCAGGACCTCTTAGAAAGTTCCTGGTATGCAAAGTGATCTTATGGGCTGGAAGGGGGAAGACTCACCTTTTAAATTATGATTTATAAGGGTTGGAAAGCAGATTCTGAATAGGGGAAAACCCAAAAGAATAACCTGCATAGATGGGATATGGTCTCACCCCTTCCTAGCTCTATCACAATTGGGAGCCAATACAATCATCGACATGATTAACAATATTTATATACTGCTTTTCAATTAGAAGTTCATGAAGTTGTTTACGGAGAAAAATCAATTAACTAATAACTAATGCCTTCCTGTTTGATGAGTGACCCATTTTAAAAAAAGCAGGCCTTCGTCAGTCTTGAGAGACTATGGTATCGTGCTCAGTGCTGCATATGCTGCATGCAAAGCACAAAAGCCTGGGTTAGATTGTTATGGAGGATAGGCTGATACCCAAGCAGCAAATCCCCCCTCTCCACACCACTGAATTAGTCCAATGGAAAGGCAGAGCCGATACAATTGGATCCAGCTGCATTGCAGAGCTGGGCTAAGGACAGGAGCTCACCCTGTCTTGTGGGGCCGACCCGGGTCTCGAACCCTGGCCTGCTGGTTAACAGGTAGTGTCTTAATCACTTGCGCCAATGACTTCTAAACTCAGTGATTTTCAACTAGTGTGCCGTGGATAGTTCTCAGTTTTACTGCAGGAATTTGGGGATTGACATCATTAATAGGAAAATTGGGGGATTTGAACACTCTGGTGTGCCTTGTCAATGGTAAAAACAACTGATGGGGTGTCTTGACAATTTCAGTGTCTTTTTAGTGTGCAATGAGATGAAAAAGGTTGAAAATCACTGCCTTATCTATTAGCAGCCTGTGCTGTGAAGTTCTCCTGGACTTCTTTATTCTGTGTGCCCATTTTCTCCTGATCTTTAACATCTATGATTATCCTTAATGGTGTAGAAGGGGGGAATTTCATCTACTTCAGTACCCCATTCCTGTCTTAAAACACACAAGGAAGAGCACAATATATGCAAACCGTTCAATGTTTATTTGGTTAGATCGTTAAACATCTTTCAAATGATTAAATTTTGGTCTGCACCTCCTATAAAACTGTTCAAGTTTTCAACGAGCCTCCGATACGTAAAAGCGAAGTGACTTTACCATATACACAAATTTTAGATCAAAATACAACACTCTTTTTTTTCTTACATTTTATAAAACCAGCTCAATACAAACCACATTAGAAAAGATAAAACACTTTCACTGATCCTTAGTACAATATTATGCCACAATTTGCACAGTGGCTTCAAAGCCCCTGGAGCACAATCCATGTGCTTTAAATTAAAACAAAAAACAAAACAAAACAAAACACATTTACTTGTCCAACATGAGACTGAACATGTAAACAAAAGTGCTACTTAATCCATTTTGTATCCTTTTTTGCATCTTAAGCATATGTAAACCTGAAAAACCAATAATAGAAAAGTCTGAATTTTTTAAAATGTCATGCAAGATCAGACAGGAAAACAAACTGGTGGAGAAAAGGGCATGTGAAATAGTCCTAAACCGACAGAACAAACTCACATACACTGGATATGATACACTGGACACCCCTGAAATGCCAGTTCACGGAGCTGCCAGACACCTATTTTCCAGGGTTTATTTTTAATGTTTTCATGGGGCAAAAGTGAGGCCATAGAAGGTGCTGCTGGGCTAGAGCCCGAAGCATAACCACTTCCTCACAAACTCTAAGCAGAATTGTAGCTGTTTTTAAATATGTTTGCATATTATTTTAAAGATAGATGAAGGATAACCAGGTCACCGTTTAGAATTATACACCCACTTTTACCCTAAGAAGAAATATGTTTGGGTGCAAAAGCAATTTCTCCATTGCAAGCACTCAACCGGTCACAGGATGAGGAAGATCTTTCCTTGCAGAGACCTGTGTACGCAGTGGTGCCTCTGGATCACAACAATGTTCCCCCCTCCCCATGAATATAGATTCAACAGGATTCCTTGGGGTCACAACTTTTAAAAAGCCAACCATTGTCAAACACTTACGGATATACAGACAGCACAGACAGCACTACATATTCATTACTCATTATTATAACGGGTTCCACGCAAAGCCCAGTTTTCACTAAGTGATCACAAAGTGCCAATAACATTGCACATCTTTTCTTCAAAAAATGTAAGAGTACAAGTTAACATGCACATCATCAAATTAATCCTCCCCTAGCTGATCTTAACATAGATTTCCTTTCCCAGATTTTGCGACAGAGAACACGAGGGTGGAATTAAAAAATGAAGACCCCGACATACGTAATGAAGGATTTATTCCAATACCATAAAAGCAGGTAGATGAAAAATTCCTTGGTAGAGTAGGCAGCTCAAAATCACTTTGTCTTGGGAGGGAACAGGACTTTGGAGATGGGATCCAACTCATAATGGAAAAACACGTACTGTATGATGGGGAGAGCATCAAAACCACCAGCTTTCTAGTACCTAGTACAATTCTTTAGTATCTAGTACCTAGTATGATTCTTTAGATTTCTAGTACGATTTCTTTAGATGGCTCCTTGAGTAGGGCCATAATCATGATTTAGAATATGTTTTGTATGCATTAAGATCTGATATCAAACTCCCACATCTCCCAAGATCCAATGTTCCCCAAATCCCACAAATAGTTATCCAGACACATGGATTGTGATTTTCCACCTTAAATAATATCTAGAAGGACAGCGTCTCAAACCGTGTATTTGGAAGATTTACACCTATGGTCTTCAACCTCAAACATTTTGGTCACCTCTTCTGGTTCCTGTTCCCCTCCTAGAAGTCCTCTTGGATGTTTCAGGTTAATCATTAAGATAGCTATTATAACAGCAGCTACGGCATGAAAATATAGTTTCTGAAATTCAACAGTACGACTGTAAACAACAAGGGAGGGGAAAAACCAAGTCTCATGAATACGAGTCAAGTACAGAGATAACTTCTTGGAAGTTGCTTGGGTCAGATGGCTCTTAGGCAATGAATCTCCCCTTTTCCTGGACCCCCATCCCATAGTAGCAAGTCACATTTTGTGACCGTTTTATATAGCGAGTCTTTTAAAACTGGGTTTCATTTCAACACTGAATATACAAATAAACCCTGATGGAGTGTGATTCAAATTTTACAGGCATGCAAATGTCTATGTGAGCAAATAACGGTGGGTATTGAACCAATATAGCACAAGGCTATCCCACACACAAGCAGATCCAAGCAACTTGAACAACGATGCAAAGTGTGTACCTTTTGTCCATTACACTGGCATACTTATAACCCCAAAGGGTACATTTTGAAAAATCCAGACAAGTTTGTCAACACAGAAAAAGAAAATCCCCTGAAATTATATTACTGTTCAGTGTTATATAATGTGTGCTTTTCCTAGAAAGGCCACTGAGAAATACAGAAATTGTACATTTCCTTAAATAAACCTGCATTATCTATTAAGAAACACAGCAAGAAACAGCCAATGACCTTTTGGCTTGACAGGATGCAGAGAAAAAAATACCTTACGATGCCAACCTAGAATCTAGAACATTTTCAATTAACAATACATGCTGAAAATGTATGAAGGTTTTGAGGCTAATCCTACAATCCAGAGTAACTACGGGAAGATGTAAGAGGCACTTACTCTGGATTGCTCTATGCATTTCCCACAGGTGGCACCATAACTACGTCTGTGTAAAGAGTCCTGTAGTTACTCTGGATTGTAACCTAAATCGAAAAAAGGCTGCAAGTACAATCCTAAGAAAATCAAGTGTACTGAAATTCTATTTTTAAAAAATCAGAGCTGATTTAAAAGAACTGTAAACTATAAATTTCTTATCTATACTGAACTTAAGAGTGGAGTGTATGCATACTGGATATTGGAGTGTATGCTGGAGTGTATATGCATTCTAATTTTCTCCAGACTGTGCGTGTTGGAAGCGAGACCACAGAGTAAGTTTCATTTGTGCCAGAGTGAATACCTGTAAATACGTTAGAGAATCATTTGATTCCATCCACTTAACTAATGAAGAAATGGAAACCTGAATACAAGGAGTGTAAATAACAGCAAAATTCAAATGTAATAAATTATAGGTAGTGTGGTAAGCAACAATTTCCCATAACGTCTAGTCCCATCTTGCAGACAAATCCACAAGTATTACATAATTGCTGTATGGCTCCATTCTGTGCCTTCTCCCTGGAATGGCTCTGAAGGAGAGGGACCCCTTGCACATTGCTCCCTCCAAGACTGACTGCTCTGCCCTCCCAGTAGCTACGCCGCTGGTGCCATCTGAGCTGGCCTGGGAGACATTGCATGTATAGAAACAAACTAAAGAACTGGTTTTTTTGTGGTGGTGTTTTTTCTGCATAGATGACCCTTTCCAGAAGGGCACAACTGAAGTTGCATAGCTCTGAAAGCAAATCAGTGAGATGTGCAAGGGGTAGGGAGTTCATGCCTTTGGAGGATCTTTTGCAATTGCAACACTCATGATGTATGCCAGTCAACCCTAGGGGAACCCTGACCTCTGAAAAAATGTATGTCAATACATCCAACTGAATGGAAAGACAACCCCACCTCAGAGAAGGCCAAGCCAAAGCCAAATTCATTCTCCGCACATATCAGTCTCCTATGGGGGGTGGCAAGCAGAAAATGTCAAGAGTTTGCAGAAGCCAATTTAGTAGGGCCTGGAAGAGGGTTTCCCACCTACTCAGCAGAAAACCAAATGCATCTTTCCAGTACCATCATAAAGAGAAGATCTTCAGGCCACTGCAGCTGTAATTTATAATGGAAAGGCCTCTTCTGTTCCCAGATAATTGCAACAACACAAAATTTCAGTAAGTTACGGGGAGGAAGCCAGTCCTTCCTTCCTTTATTGGATTCACTGGTTAATTAAACCATGGTAGGCCCTCATAAGGTGTGTAACTTTCTGAATTGCTGCCTGTATGCACTCTGTTTCCCCCCACCCCTTCTCCTTCTGCACTGTCTATTAAATAGTAAAACTGTGTTGAGGGTCCCACCATTTTTTAAACCTTCATATTATACCTAGAAAATTCTGGATACTTCATCAATGGAGACTCTGTAGATGGCCACTCTTTACTCTGGCCACTCTACTTAACTTCCACTCTTCCTTTTGAATCCAGGTAGTAGAACAAAGTGCAGTGGCAATAGTCCCCCCACCCCCAGCACCCAAATCTGTTACTCGTTGGCCACATGGGTAGGATGGGACAGCCCTAGCAAAGATCGTGGGATGGAAGTCATAAATCCACCAGTTCTCTTTCAAAGGACACTAGTAAGACCCTTAGTATCAACTAGAACACAACATGGGTAACTAACAAAGAGTGAGCAAAGATTATATTCACACTTTGGTCAATGATTATTTTGCTTTTCCAGAGAAGCACAAGCTATAACCAGTGTTTTTAAAAACTGCTCTATTTAACTGTTAAAATTCAAGTGAAGACAAGATACTTATTTTCTGGAAGATAACATAAAAAACACGTAATGGAACAAAAAAACTCTGGACCTCCTTTGCTCATTACAATAGACCCATTTAAATATGAGACCCATACAAGAGACCCATATAAATATGGAGCTGATTTATATCCCAGCTCTTCCACCCACCCCAAAAAAGAAAATAAAAATAAAAATGAACAGATTCTCCCTCTCTCCTGAAGAATGGTTTGTTGCAAGGGAAAGTGGATGAATGGAGCAGACCAACAGGAAAGACCTCGCCATGTTCTGTTGAACCAGTACTGTCTGGACTGTACTTAATCTGTTCCCATTAAGAACTGGGCTTCCAACGTAAATAACCAGGGAGCAACCAGATTAAATAATCTTCACTTCCTCTTTTACCACTTCAGGTGTCAAAGGAGATGTAAAGGTGAATAAACATTAAATAAAGGTGGCAGAAGTCAAGCCAACTCTAAGACTGAATTGAGAGTTTTCAATTTTAAAGTCAAGCCGCCAAGCAAGAAGCAAAGCTAGTGGGATATCGGTTCGTGCATGTATCCTTCAAGGCCCTTGATTGCTTTCAAAATGAAAAACTCACATGAACCTACCACAGTCTACGATGGATCTCATGTTTCCCTAGAGAATTTTGAAATGCAGTCTGTGGGCAAACTCTGCAGAGATCCTTTGTTTTGAGAGTGGGCCATTACAATGGAATAACCACACTGTTTAAAAAAAAAGTGGCGTTAATTATTTCATTAACTTCTGGATATAATTATTTCATTAACAATTAGGTGAGAATTCAGAGGGGGCAGATGTATTTTTACATCTGATGATTTTAAATCAAAATGAGGATCAAAAACACTTGATCTTGAAGACTAGGTATAAAGCCAGAGTGGAATTCACATTTAATGGTATAAATGCCAACCAATTCTAATGACTGTTGATGGCATCTGAAGCCAACAAGGTGTTCTATTATAGCCGCTACTCAAAGAGGGGGATACCTTTGGATGGCAGGACAATAAATTCTGAGTTTTCTTTGCTGGGGGACATGGATTCTGCTTCTTTTGAACAAGTAACTTCCATTTCTGATCAATGCCATTCCCACATGCAATCTAATCATCTCCAGGTCTCAGCCAGAGTGTTACCCATAGTATGTTGCAGTGTGAATGAATCTCCAAGGGCCAGATGGGGGAGGAGAGGCAGGGAAATGGGTTTTACTGAGCCCTATATCCATAACTTTCTGTGGGCAGAAATGCTGGTGGAAAACATCTAGGAGGAAATGGACCCTGCTCATGGCACTAAATAGGCTGAAATGGAAAAAATGGTCAGTTGCCATTTTCTGCTTACATGATGGTTCCAGAATCCCAATGGGACAGCGAAGATTCTCCAAGATAAATTTTCCAAGGATTTTGTTTGAAGTATAAAAAAACCCAAAGACTCTGAGGAACCTCAATTTAAGAAGTTCTTCAGATATGCTATTTATTTACAAAATATTCCATTTCCCCCTTAGCCTTCCTGCATTCTAATAAGCCAAGATCTGCAATACCTGGATAGAAATAGAGCTTAACTCTTGGCACTTTAGTAAATTATTGCAAACTGCATGGTGCAGAGCCGTAGGCATTAAACTTTTGGAAACGAAGTATTGATGCAAGGCCTGAGCAGAGAAAATACACTTAAAGAACACAAATGCATAATTGCACCACAATGTGTTCAATGAATGCAAGAAATATAACACCTGGGAATAAGATGGGGGTTCAGCAGTTCCCATCCCACTTTGCCACAATGCTCTGCTTGAAGACACTTCAAGTGCCACCGGATGGAGTTTTAATAATCACCCTATTCTGACAAGGGTATGTTGCCATCATATTTAGTTGTCCTCCAAGATCTGAGCAATTACCCTGAAAGATTGATGTCGCCCTGATGTTACATGGACAGCTTCTCCCTGTCAAATTTCTGTATCATCCCAACACTGACAAACAAGACAGTTCTAGAGCCAACATGCTACTTGTCAATGGAGAGTTTCCCAATAATACGTAAGAGGTGCACAGAATTGCATCAGTTTTGAGACAAACTCTCTAGCAACTTAAAACAGCAGTATAGGTAATTTGTTTCTTTCTACCTCTGAACTACACACCCAACATCTTCTGCCGAATTATGAACAGCTTTTTACCACGTTCAAGACACCTTCCCATGCATAGTTGCTAAGCCACTTTCCTGCGATTGCTGTATCCCAAGTACTTCCTGTGGAGCAGCTCAAAGGATGAGATTGGATGCAGATGGAGGATGAGGAAGGTGCCCCTTTCTTCTGCTATAGCTTGGTGTGTTCCTTGTCCTTATCTTTCAACAAGGACTTTGCGTTTAACATGTAAGACCTCAAACATTCTGAAGTGTCAGTGAAATCAAAGCAAGATCCCTCTGAGGAACATCTTAAGAATCACAGTACAGAAGGTTATTTCCTTTTTTTTTGCTTCAGTAAAAACCATGTCCTTAATACAACATGTGAATGCCTATACTGCTAAAATGTGGTTATTCCTGAACAGAGCTTGCAAAGCAGTGACTCCAGGAACTCGGGTTGTCCTCAGTGCATTACAGAGATTAAAGTCAGGCTGCATCTTGGAGAGCCCTATCCTTGCCTTGCAGCCTCCCAGCTGAGAACCTCTGAAGGGGGGTAAGCACTCAAATTAACACCCACAGCAAAGAGAAGCAGCTTTCCTGGTAAGTCAGAGAAAAATCTGCTGCAAGCCCTACAAAGCTGCCTCTAGTTAGTGAACATAATACTGAGCTAGAAAGGCTCACCACAATATAAGGCAATATTCTATGTTCCCCAAAAACATTGTAGCAAGAACAATAGGGAGACTGCAGGAGGAGGGAAGGGCAGCACCTACTGCGTTTTTTGGGCCTACTCTCCCTCTCTGTGTTTACACTGATTTTTCAAGACTTTAGGACTAGTTAATGCCAATGACATGATTGTGTTACATACCAATGGCACCAAGTTTGAAGTTCCGGGTTTTACAACAGACACCATCAGAAGGATGGTGTCATCATTGTGTCCCATCTCCCCCAGGATGCAGGGACGGGCATTTGCTTATTTACTGCAGTCCATTCGGGGGGGGATTCCCAGAACATAACCACTCATAGGAAAAGGGTACACCTGTACACACAACCCAACTGGTATATGATCATGGAGAAAAGGTCCCAATTGCCAGTGAATTAATACAGGGGAAAAAAAGAGTTGAACCCTTATTGTAAAAACATCTGAGAGTAAGTGTCAAAAAACACATACTTCAGGTTTTGCAAAAAGATACCTGGGCTCTAAATTCCCATTCTGCCATAAAATTCTCTGGGTGACTTTGGACCTATAATCTCAGACTAAGCTGCCTCATGGGTTTGTTGGAGACACATACTCAGCCCTAAGCTCTTTGAAAGAAATGCAGTATATAAAAATAATAAGAAAATGCATTGACCAGGCCAAATTTACTATACCGAGTTACTTTCATTGCACTGTGCCAAAAAGTTATAGTACAAATCTAGTGCAGCAGCTTCCTTTTTCTTCAATAGGATTGTAAAAATTACGCTTCAGCTTCTTGCTATCAAATGCATCCCTTTAAGAATAGTTGTGCACCTGCATGGCACAGGAATACCTGTATACAATGACAGCCCCATCACTCCCACCCACACACACCAGATAGATTGCACTGCTGGAAGCAGGGAAGAGGTGCCACATCAAATGAGTGATCCTAGCCAGACACTTCTCTGGCTCACGGCACTGTTTGGTCAAAACTATGCACCACCAAATTCTGGATTCTTTGCAGACATTCCCCGGCGCAAATTAATGGAATACGCTTTTCCCTTACCGAAGAATTATGCCATTTCATTGCCTTGTTAAAAAAGGAAGGCCATGATCCTATCAAGACTTTCAGTCACATTGATTTCAGTGGGGAAGTTAAGCAGACACGGCGCTTTCATTCCTTGAAATAAATGGGACTCAAAAGGTGCTACACTTTCACAAGGTTTGGAGTGTCTCTTACAAGAGAATTCAGACAGCATCTTGTGTTGTGTTAGTTACAGCCTCCCTTTCAACATATGAACTGCTAAGACAGGAACTGGAGTCCCACCGAGTGTAAACAAGAGCAATGCCTGATCCCACAAAAGGCATTACTGAGCTCTGACAGCTTTCCATGATTTGCATCCATGTGGCTTCCAAAACATCATGCAAAATATGGGACTAGTCAAGTGTGTGCCCTGCTTGTTTCCCTTGTTTTAACAGCAATTGTGTTGCACTAACAAAAACTACAACGTAAATAAATGAGGTAAATAGTGTTCTACCAGCAGAAGTTTACCATCTATAATTTAATTAAATATTAGTACTTATGTGAGCAAAAACCTACAAAAAACTGGAAAAAATAAAAAATTCTTCACAATAACAGTATAACAATAGTCAGTAAGACTATACTTTAGCAAGAGGTTATCTGTACACCAGTTTTTGATCCCTATATACAGCTCTCCAGAGTGAGAGTCTGAAATATATTATGGTTTCTCCCCCTCCCTCCCTACAGAAGGTAAAAGGCTATAAGTTCACCTTCCTCATTTTTGGTACTAGAGCAGCCATTAAAAATCTTCAGCCCTGTAAACCTGTAGGTATTTTCAAGTTAGGAGTGAGATTCCACATTGCATCACTCTCCAGTAACCGCAAGAAGCCATGTGCCCCGTAAGTATCCCAGTCACAGCAATGCTCCTGCACGTGTGGAAAGCTGAGCCTCTCAACTTGTGCAGGGGATACTGTGGAGTCTGAAACCTATGCAATGGCTATAGTGCTAGTCTACAAATGACACCTTGTGTCAGTTCTTGCGTTGCACATGGTTTTTTTCCCAAGCTCATGTCATCATCTGTATTGTACTGCAGCTCTTAATCTCAGCTTGGTTTAAACCACTTTTAAAAATACATTGTAAAAAAAGATTCTTAGGAATGAAAAACATGGAAAGTGATGTATGTACAAGTCTACCATTTCAGGTACAGACCATAAACTGCAAAGAAGGCTCGGAAACTAAAGGAGTGTCTGCCCATCTCTCCACAGCAGAGTGTTGTGTCTTTTGGCATACTGGTGAGATTGGTTCTGATCAGCATTCCATCTGTCCAAGTCCAACACAGTCCAGTCATCCATAACTATTCCCCTAGTGGGAATGCTTCACTCCCACTTCAGTAGGTTTAGTTTCATTCCCTCCTCTCCGAAGCAAAGGAATGGTCACGCTATACTATTGACCCATAAATCTGACAGGTTCTTCTTTTCATGTCTCAAGCTATAGTGGCTTGTACACTGTCACCGCACACTGTGCTCCCTCCCAAATTGCTAATGCTGAAGCACTTAAGCAATTTAAAAAGAAAAGTCTAAAACAGTTACCATACCAAAGCCAAACATACAGTTTAAGTTTCTGTGGCAATATGTTTCTCCTTGAAGTAAAGCTATGTTGATGAAGCAGACTGTCTCAGGTTATCAACCTGGACTCCAACGCTTTCTCAGGGAGAAGGAACTCGGATGCGGAACAACCCTTGCTGGAGCTGGAGACGGAACAGTTTGCAGTTGGCGATGCGCAGAGCGGCACATCCAGTACGCCGAAGATCTGATGGAAACAACGGCTTGGTGTGGTGCCAAGTTCCAGTGCTTCTTTTAAACTCTCGAACGTAATCGTAATTGGTACCTGTGGAGAGACATTTTGTGCGATAGGATTTCAGAAATGGCTTCAGCCAATAAGCCAATACAGCTTTTAAATAATATATTGGCAAAATGAAGAATTTCCTCTTAAAAATGCAAGGCCTGTTCCATTCAAGGCATGTTCAGTATTTAACACCTCCAGGAAGTGCTATTGCAAAAATGATGCCAAAGGAACAAACAAGTGTACCATCCATTAATTTACTGCATTTGGATCTTACCCTTCCTTAACACACCAGGAAAAAAAGTAGTTATTCGATGTAAAGTAAGTGATATTTGAGAACATGGAGTATGTTTCAAGGACACAATGTGCAAAAAGCAAGCACTGCAGAAATGGTTCCAATTTATCATAATAAGTTGGCAGTTGCTGAAGTTGTAGATCCGCGTTTCAAGAACTTTACAACTAGTGAATGAGGGACTCAGATACTTGGACTGGCTCTTTTGAGAAGCCGTCACAGGCATACTTAATTAAGGCATTGTAGAGGTTGACAAACTTCTCAGTTGTGAAATACTTTCAAACTTTTAATTCTGACAAGATAGAAGGGGGGGGGGGGGGGGGAACGTCAGCATGAATCAGCCAAGGCCAAGCACACCCAGAAACACACACACTGCTGACATTAACTTTCTGTGACCAACTGATGAAGTGTGACAGTACCACAATTCATCAACAAGGTCAGCAATTTTGCCCATCAAAAAGGCATTGATCAAAACTGATCCGCAAGGAAGCATGTACAGTAAATACAGCTCAAATAAGAACGATGCTTTCAAATCCCAAAATACGCATCAATGAATTTACTGTAGACCGAGGGTTCACTGGCCAGAGGTTATAGTGTTAAATACCTCTTTGTGAAATTCAGTCTAGAAGATGTCTGGGCCAGACTAAGGGCCACATACAACTGTCACTTTTATCTCAGTTGTTCAAGAAATGGGGATCAGAAAGCAGATGAAACACACATGATTCAGCTTCTAACCTGTATCAAGATCTCCAATCACATAAATGCTAGCACCAATGGGAACAGCTCCATACACAAATGAAGAACTAGTTGGGATACATAAGTTCTGGTCATTCAAGTAGATCCACCTACAAGAAAATGCAATGTTTTAGGATGGATACAAACTGATCATTTACAAGTTTTAATTTAAAAATTGAACATAAGAACTTAAGGGCCAATTTTGAATTGGAGTGGATTGATTTAAACCAGAATGCTTTAAATGGCCACCAGAACCAACCTTTTCAATTAGTGAGATGCTTCTTTAATCGTAATATATATCAATGTGTTCCTAAGAATACACTGATCTTATAGAACGGGGCCTCCAAAGTTTTTGACATCATCTCTCTGACACTGTACTGGGGGCTGGAAAACTAATTTACATTTCAAATTTGAATACATTTACATAAATTTACATATAAGAATGTATTGGAGTGGATTACAAGGCTTGCCAGAGGGCTGGACAGAGGGGTCTTTCTGGGGGCCACACTGAGGCTTGCCAAGGGCTGCATCTGGCTCCCAGGCCAGGGTTTGGGGACCCCCGTTATAGAAGTTCACAGACTCTGCTTTACATTTTTTAAAACTTAAGACCAAAAGACTTACAGGATTATCAACTCTCATAGATACAATAGAATACAGTCAACCCTCATCATCCACAAGTTCACAATCTATGGCAGTGATTTTCCATGGCATACTTCTTGTATCTTAGAGTTGGAAGGGATCCCGTGGATTATCTAGTCCAACCCCCTGCCTGTAGCAGGAAATCCTCATCTTGTGGGAACCCGGGTCTTGAACCCTGGCCTACTGGTTAACAGACACAGTGTCTTAACCCCTTGTGCCACCAGAGCAAGTTTGGGAGTTCGGGGAGCATCATTGATTAATAGGAAAACTGGGGATTTGAACAGCCTCGTGTGTCTTGTCAATGGTAAAAACAACTGATGGTGTGGCTTGACAATTTCAGTGCCTTGTGAATGTGCCGTGAGATGAAAAAGGTTGAAAATCACTGATCTATGGATTTGACTGAACACGGATCACAAGCCCATGCTGGAAGGCCACACAGCATCTCCTGGAGGTGGTGTCCAGGAAATCTTAAGTACTGGGAGACTGGACATGGCCTCCCCATGCCTCAGAAAGACTACTGGAACCTTCTGAAACACACACATGATTTTTTGGCCAGGACTTTGCAAGGCTTCCATTATAAATGAGTGTCTGGAAATGAATCCCTGGGGATGGTGAGGGCCCACTGTACTCAGTAAGCATATCAGGGTGGTGTGTGTCTTTAACGGATCACAGTCCACATCCCAGCATAACTTAAGCATGGTAAGGGCAGAGAATCAGCTGTCTCACCCACAACAGCAGAAACATTTCTAAATAAAATATTTTATAGCTTACACTGCGTATACAATATGTATAACTAACCAGCCAACCTTGTAAACTAGCACCCTCTTCTGGTTAGCAGAGGTATATAAAGCCTGACAGTTATAAAACTTGTTTCTGGCACAGAACATCAACCTTAAATACACTTTCCTGGGAGTTAGACAGCTATGAGAGCAACCTTAGTTACACTTTCCTGGTAGGAAGAACCAATGGACATGAGGCTTACTTCTGAGTAGACACAGATACGAATCCACTCTATGTCATTTATCTGCAAAAGAACACCAAAATAGTCCTGATTCTATGAATTACTCAAATCAAACTATAGGTCAGGTAGGATTTAATTAGTATCAAGTTTTGTGTTTAATAGTCCTTTCTGGTAAAAAAAATCTTTTTACTGTCTGTAAAAACCTGCCTAGGATCAAATTCATTAATGCAACGATATGCATTTTTTCTTGAATGGCTGAAGGTCCCTTGCAGAGTAAACGTTCCAGTTGCAGAATCTGTGGCAACTGCAACTGAAGCATCTGCTAAGAGGGTTGTATAGGGTCTATCTTGCAATGCTGCCACCAGTACAGGCCAGACCAGTGTTCTGCCTCAATCTGCAACAGCCCTAGTGGTTACCAGATCCAACAGCTCAAGCTGGTGAGTGGAAAAAGAAGCTACCTTTTAAACTCATCATGATAGAATTCCGATTTACACGTCACCATCTCGCTAGATTGATTATCATCACGACTCCTTACTCCACCAAAGACATAGAGCTCTGACGCAACACCACAGGCAACAGCACCAAACCTTATGAACACAAAAATGAGAAATGTTAGTGTCTGTGTTTCTGCAAACATCCCAGCTCAACACAAAACCAGAATTGGACAACTGTTATTCATATACTGAAATAGATTATGAATAATGGCAAGCTTTTTCCAGTTGGAGCAGACCGCCTGCACAGTCTCCCTGGTTTCTTCCACTCTTTCAGTGTTTTGGTTTGCCAACACATATAGGTAAGAACCTGAAGACTCAGCTCCCAGCCTATCTAGAAAGACTTCGAACAGGTGATGTTTACTTCTATAGTAGACAGGAACCCACTCTACAGAATAGAGAGGCACTCTAAACCCGTGTCCACTCTGTTCACCCCACTTTCCACCTCACTTCATGCACTGAGTCAGCGCCAAATTCTCGTACATTGACTGCAGTCTGTTTTCACCCATCTCTTTTTCCATGTCTAGCTCTTCTAAAATTTGAGCTCCAAGATAAACCACTTAATAACCATAACATGCTAGTTTCTCTCCATTCACTGTGACCTCTGACCACCTTCGCCTTCTAGAGAAGCTAAGTACTTGCCTTCTTCATTCTGTGCTCTAAATGTTCGAGAAGAGTCAAGAACATGTCAAATGTCAAGAATAGTTGGATATTCTCTGTGTCACATACGCACTGGTGTAATTTGCTCATTTAATTATTTGCTTGTCATGATAGTGTTGTGAGAGTAAGCGTCCTGCAAGTACACAACACGCAAGTGTTGCTATACTGATCTCCAACGTACTGGAAGATACATAGGATTGAAGTAGTAATATCTTCCTCTAGTAACCGAGATAGTACAAATGCTTTACTAACCGTCTCTCTTTAAGTGGACAGATGGCTGTCCATTGCTGGGTCCGTGGATCATAACATTCAACAGATTCAAAAAGCTTGCCGTATGAACCGCCACCCATTGCATAGATTTTCTTTTTCATAGCTGCATAGCAACCAATCTGAAAGACAGATCATCCCAAAAGTTATCAAGTATAGTAACATTTAACCTGATAACGACTGTTTCTAGCTGTGATTGAGGTGAAGAGGCCCTTTTAATAAAATAAACTGGAGGTGTTTTTTCCTAGCCATTTCCATTTTCAATGAATCTTCAAAGGGCCAGGTAGCAGCAAAGCCACGTCTTGTCCACTGCTGTGCCGCTTCTCCAGATGCCTCCACTTTCAGAGGTTGAGCCATGAGGCCACTTATAGCAGAGGAGTCAGGTACAGTAAAACCTTGAGTTGAGAGCATTTTGAAAGGCAAGTAAAGATTACTAATCAATTTTTATTTTTAATACAAGCAATGTCTTGTAGAACAAGCAAAAAAAAAAAGTCCTGGCCAGGATACAGCCAGTTTTGGCGCTCTGCCAGCACCTGCTCAGCCTCTAAGAGACCAATCTATTAATGTCTACTCTGAAGTAAGCCTATAAGAGTCATTGGGGTCATTCCTATGTAAGGGGGCAATGGAAAAGAGTCCAAGAGACCTAGCCTTGCATGCTACTCTAAAGTAAGCCTAATTATAATCAGTGGGGTTCACTCCTGTGTTAAGGAGGCAAATTGCAGCCTGAGAGTCCTTTGAGACTAAGTGCAGTTTTCATTTTATATTTCTTTATACTTTGTATTTTCTTTGTTATTTGGTATTATGGTACAGTATTATAATAATTTTTATATGAATACTAGCAACAATGTACCCACACAGCGGGAGGAAATACCCAAGCTACCTCCCATTGCTTATCACCCACCATGCACATCAAACACCCCCATGCACAAAAACCCCTCAGAATGTGCAACATCCACTCATGCACACCAACCCCTCACCCTGTGCACATCCCTCCACAACTGTGGGTACTCCTTCTGGGCTGCTGCAGTACTTGTGGCTGGGTGTTGGTCTTCAATGTTAAGTATAGACCAAAAATGTGTTGCACCCTTTTTCAGCCCCTTAAGGGTTAAATTTCTCAACATCGGTTCTTGGTGGGTGTTGATGTCACAGAAGGAACACCATCCCTGAATTTCATGCTTCTAGGTTAGGGGTTTGGGATAGAGTCACCGATTCTTCAATGCGAAGAATAGGGAGGAAAACACATTGCACCCCATTTCACCACCTTCCCATTGGAATTTCCAAAAACCGGTTATTAATGGGTGCCTCCATCATGGAAGGTACACCCACCCCAAATTTCACACTTTTAGGCCCGGCGGTTTTGGCTGGGCATTGATGAGTCAGTCAGTGACTTCAATTTTTAATATATAGATAGATTTTTGAGTTGTGGAATGAATCATCTGAGTTTCTATTATACCTTATGGGAAAATTTATTTTTATATACAAGCGTTTTGGATGACAATCATGTTTCCGGAATGAATTATGCTCATAAACCAAGGTACCACTGTACTACCCAACATGCTGTAACCTACCACTAGAGGTACATTTACCAATGGCTCAAAACATACTGCATAAAAGCACCAGATTCTACATTATCTTCTGATAGCACATAAATCCCAATATAAGGCAGGAGGGCGGTAATGAAGGATTGTTTCAATTCAGACACACACCAGTGAGTCATGATGGAAGGGAACCCTTTCAGGTATGCCATGTATATGTTAAAACTTTAACCCTACAATCCAGAGTAACTACGGGTGCATGTAAGAGACTTTACGTGCACCCGTAGTTACTGCACCATCTAGTGAAAACCTATGGGAAATTCATATTGCAATCCAGAGTAAATTGTTCTTACACCAGAGCAAGGACTCCCCGTAGTTACTCTGGATTGAGCCCTTCGATTTTTGTTTTGTTTGTCTTCAACATGGCCCCATATCATATGGGACCACTTATGTTAGTGGGCCATGAAGTTGTGTTGAAAAGATTTTTAATTTCTAAGAAGCATGTCAGTCCAGATCATAATTCTACTTTTGGGCCTGCCTTTTCCACATACGTTATTGTTACAGAACTGGCATTTTTCCTGGTAAGTGCTACAAACACAAGTATTGTCGTTGTCAAAGAACTTCATATATCACGGGCAAAAGTGCAGAAAATGACCCTACCAACATTAAACTGCAAGAAATGTATAACTTCAAAAAAGTTATTAAATGGGTTTATTTGGCTCCTACCTTCCTAATCATGGTCAGGTCTGGTTGCTTCGTCCACGTCCTGCTGTAGATGTCAAAAGACTCCATGGAGATGAGCTCCCGTTCTCCGTCCTCACCTCCCAGAACATATAACACGCCATCGATCTCTACCAAACCAAAGTTGTGCCGTGCCTATGAGGGATATAGTAAAGAGGAATAAGCCCACTTCCACAGGGCACAGTAAAGTGTAGCAACAGCAATAATACATACAAATACACATCCAAATCGGATCAATTGTTCTATTTATGTTCTCGTATGTTTTATGTCAGCCGCCTTGAGTCGGGCTGATTTGCTTGAGAAAGGTGTTATATAAATTTTTAAAATAAATAAAAATAAATCAATACAGAAATAAAACCAGGGAAATGGGAAAGCCAACAGTGACTGAAATGCAAACATGCCTCATTCATAGGTGGTAAAGAGCTCCAGGAATTGGTATCCGGATCATACTTCTCTCCAGAGTTTAAAGTAACTTTATTTTCATCTTGACCTCCAAGAACAAACAGGAACCCTTCTGAAAAAAGCAGAGAACTTGCAGGTTAAACCTCAGTAGGGAATCTGACTAGAAGTATCTCATCAACCAAGAACTTAGGGCAGCTAAAGTCACCAACCAGCCTTGATAGCAATTTCCATTTAGCCAGCAAAAACGTGAGGGCCTTCTAGAAGGTGGAAGTGCTATATACAAGTAATCAGATAAAAGTCCTTGTCTGTCCATCGTCTGTCACATGCACCCTCTCTGAACTTGTCCCATGTCAATACAAACAAGAACAATAAATGTTCTTTTATTTATTTATGTCCTGCATTTTAATAAATGCAGGACACCAAGACCATTTGTTCAGTCAAGAGCTTTTTTTTGTTTCGTTTTTCATCCAAAATAGGAGAAAAAGCATCTTAATTACTCCCAGGTTAGCCTTTTCTGAAGATACAAGCCAAAGTGGTGAAAACCAAACCTGATTTTTCAAATAGTATTGTCTGCTTCTAACTCAAGATACAACTGTTTACTTACCTGCTGAAAGTACAGCATGATTAATCCGGGGTATAGTCATAGGGGCCAGTTCTATCCATAGTTGTCTGTTAGGATCATAGAGAGGGCACATACATCGCATTACTGCCGATGGCTTCCGAGATCTGAATGAAGGAAAGAGACAGACGTTAGCTCTCCATAGCTTGCCTGCACTGAGCAGGGAGCTGGTGACCTCTCAGGACTGCTATGCTCTGGATTGCACCATTATACTGTATTGCCTTCAGTACTGAAAAGGAAGCCTTGCTTTTCAATTTCAAATCTTCCCATCTCCAATCTCTCCACTCCCCTCTGCCTTTCCCAAAATTAGCCACCAAATTTTGGCCACATTCCTTTCCTTTTGAGCCACATATCAGGTTCATGTGTACAGAAGACTAGTCCCCGGCACTGCTATAGATTTTCAAATTATGAGTCATATATAAACAAAGAGCAATTCTTAGTCATTTATATAAGTAATGGAGCACTGTGGCAGTCACCACACACATCTGATCACGTCCCGAGGAGCACCTCTTTTTCTGGATGGCTCACTGGTTCTTCATCTCTAGTAATAGTTGCCAATGATCTATGGGGGTCTGCACACCAAAAATCACAAATCCCTTTTTTCAAAACAAAGAACTAATTGTTCATGAACTGATAGGTTGGATTCAAAGAACCATTGCTAATGGGTTGGATCCAAAGAACCATGAGGGGAAAGAAAATAGCCCGTAGTGCAGTGTTTTGGGTACCATCAGCAGTATGTGAGATGGTGTCTGGGTAGCACTCACAGGACTCCTGTGCCGGTCACCCAGAATCAATACCAGGAACATGATGCAACAAACAATAGTACGAGACTTGGCCTAGGGGGCAAAGATCCAAAACGTTCTTTGTCCCAATGATGAAGTCTCCTGTCTACCACCCTGAGTCTCTTACTGGCATTTGTTGTGCAACATCTGGCCTCCAAACCCAGAATAACTGATAACAATGTCATCACCAGTTACTTCTGACCAGATAGACCATGAGAAGTGGTACAGCCAAGGACAAAACCTTGAGAAACACTGCTTGAGTGTTGTTCCATTGATATATGTACAATATCTTGTGCAAGCAATCACACAGAGTTACAACAGAGAGGCTTATTCATGCTTCCCCCCACCCTTTGATCCGGTTTTTATTTCTCTTAAGCAGAACACGTTATCAATCATTCTGTGCGTGGGAAGAGGCCTGCCACAAGTGGAAGAGCACCACTGAATCCAAACCCACAGGTATCAAGAAACAAAGAAAACCAAGTCAATAAACATGCCAAGTCGTAGGAAATTAACGTCAGACCATTTATCTATGTATGTCAGTATTGTCAACACAGATTAGCAGCAGCCCTACAGATGTTCAGAAAGGAATTTTCTTCTGCAGTATCTGGAGATACCAGGGATTGGACATGGGCCTTTTCAGTGGTGGGATTCAAATAAACAGGTTCTATATCATAATAACCTAAATTTTAAAAAGCAGGCCTCCGTCAGTCTTGGAAGACTATGGTATCGTGCTCAGTGCTGCATACGCTGCATGCAAAGCACGAAAGCCTGGGTTGGATTGTTGTGGAGGATAGGCTGTTATCCAAGCAGCAAATCCCCCTCTCCACGCCACTGAATTAGTCCAATGGAAAGGGAGAGCCAATATGATTGGATCCAGCTGGTTTCGCAGAGCTGGGCTAAGGACAGGAGCTCCCCCTGTCTTGTGGGGCCGACCCGGGTCTCGAACCCTGGCCTGCTTGTTAACAGTGTCTTAACCACTTGAGCCACCCACAGCCCACCACCTAAGTTAACAACCTAAATTAATAGGTTCTATGACCCATTAGTAACCAGTTCTCAGAACCAGGCACTCGTTAGCAAAGGGTTCTATAGAACCTGTGCGAACCCCCTGAAGCCTACCTTGCATGTTTTACATGCAAAACATGGCCTCTATCATTAAGGCAAGACCATATGACTGTATCTTTCAAGCACAAATGACTTTTAAATGTTGCTATGAAATCTATACTCTTGCTTAAAAATCTTTTACTAAGATTTAAACTGACTGCTGTAAGTAACATACATTCTTTCTTCGCCACCAACGGTCACGATGCATTCTGAGTATCCTCTGGGTTTAAAAGAAGCCAGCATCGCCTCCCCCTGTTGTGGTGGAGTAAGTGGAATGTTGTTGCATTCTTTGACAATCTCTCGTACCAGTGGCTCACTCATCATCTGCTCACGCAAGTAAGTGGCATCTAACCCGGAGACCCACACAGCTGACATGACATCCTTCATGTGAACCTGAAAGGTATATTTTACATAGATTACATATACATATATTTTACAAAATAAACAGAACACTCAATTATATCGAACCTACAAAATATTTATGCTGGCAAATGAGTCTGAAGAGAGCTTATTTCAGAGAATCCCTCCTAGCACAAAGTTTCAGTGTACAGTATGTGGGATTGACAAGCACAGCAGCTGGAGTGGACAAGCACTGCTAAGTGACTAAATGGCTGGTTCTCTCACATTTAGCATGTGAAATCATCCCAGCAAGTCTCTTCCAGTGCCTGCTTGCTGGTGTTCCAATTTCTGTATTCTATCCTGGATTGTGAGCCTATTTTTTTTCCTCTTTTTGCCATATAAGCCATTTTTGGACTTTAAGGAAAAATAGTAGAAAAATATTTTGGATAATAAAGTACACAAAACTTCAATACTATGCATCACTGCATGCAATTAGTGCACAAGTACAATTCTTTGGGGTAAAAATGGCATCCAGCAAATAAGTCAGCTGCCTTGTAATCTCAGTTTTCATTAAAAACCTGGTTTATAGTCCTCATAGCATAGAAATAATGCCTGTTGTAGTCTCAGAAACCAGGGGACAGCAGAATAGGGTTGCCAGAGTCTGGGCTTGTGCACTCTTTGTAGTTCCTTGGACATTCCCATAACAAAACCCAAATTATGCACATTAGAAAAGTGGGCCAAATAAAATACACACACCTAGAACAACCTGCACAGCTCCTCAATCTGCTTAATGTATACATGCCATATAATTCAGTTTTTCTGCAGGAGTTTGGTTTGCCAGGGCAGGGACTTACATTTTCCCAGTGTGAAATGAACAGCAACTACATCATACTCTAGGAGTCCTCAGAAATAGAAGCCCAAACCTTATAAAACACCAGAATCTGCCCTGCCTCCAACACACTGAAGAATGTTTCTGCACTCAGCATGAAGCTGGAAACACTGAATTTGCCCTCTGACCTTTCTTAATTCAGGGTCATGAGAGATCCATCTAATGACAGCTTCAAACACATGTCTCTCATTTCCAACATTCAGCTTCTCCAAAGACAGCACTTCTTTCAATTTCTGTGGACCCAGCTCAAGGAACTCCTCTGTGCCGCTGACGTCACGAAAGTGTGTCTCCAGATACTCAGAAGCAAGGTAATGTACATGGCGCAAGCAGTAGTGCAGAGCAAAGTCCCGGATTCCAATACAGTTCTCGGCAGCAACACAGCCTTCCAGAAATTCACAACATAGTGTTTTTAGGTCTGTAAGCAGCAATAGATCAGCAGCTTGCACCACATCTTGGATTGTCTCTTCACTTAGCCTGATCTGCAAGAAGCCACATTGTTATTGTTATTAAATCCATCCTTTCTATACAAGAGGTAATCCTGCAGTAACCCCAAGAACACCCACTTGTTCAAGTACATAAGAAAGTCATGCCAGATCACATTCAGAATAACCCAGTCTAGCTTTCTTTTCAAGAAAGCATGCAAAGACACTGCATTTCATAGGAAATTGGCCAGTTATTGATTATGGGCACAATCCAGAATAACTATGGGGAATCATTGCTCTGGTGTAAGAACAATTTGCTCTGGATTGCAATATGAATTTCCCATAGGTTTTCATTAGGTGTTGCAGTAACTACAAGTACATGTAATGTCTCTTACATGCTCCTGTAGTTACCCTGGATTGTAGGGTATGTTCCATTTTGGTCTACTCATCTCAAAGGAGGTATTAAAAATAGACCAAATCTTCCAAAGTATAGAGATATATACAATTAAACATGGTAACACAAACCTGGCCACTGAAGATGTAGTCCAATATTTCTTTCATAATATCAACCGATATCCCTTCAAGTTCAATTTTATATGTTGAGCCATCTTCCTTTGGAGGATTATAGTTCAGTTTTGTCCTGAAATCAGAAAGCATGGTTTATTTTTTCCCTAATTCAAGGGATTTGGCACAAAAAAAGCCATATTCACTGTGACGAATTTTCATATCGGATGCTAGTTCTAAACTATCCTATAAATTCTAAAAGTACCAAGACAGGATTAAAATGAGCTTTAACCTAAGGAACTGATATCACTGCATGGTATCATCAGTTGATGACCATTTAGAATAAAGTACAATACTGACCCTTTTATGCTAGATCTTTAGGAACATAGTTTGGCTCACATAGCAGTTTTCTCACATGGCTAATCAGGAATTCTGATCTTAGCAGCAGAACTTATTTCAGACACAAGAGAACAGTTCAACTTATTGTACCAAGTTTGTACAGAAAGTTTCCAATGATACAAGGATAAAGTTTTACAGATCCAGCCAGATATAAGCCTAAGCATGCAAACCAACCACAAAAAGGCCATTGTTTTCCTACAGAAAGCAATTGCTTTGAAGTAGTGGTCAGAAGATTATACCCCAATAGTATGTAACTAGAAAAATAATCTTTTGCAGTAAAACTTGTTCCACGCCAACTTGGACACACAATTTGTCAACAGGGATAAAAGACTGGAATTTGGAAAGGCATATAAAAAAATCCACTCCACAGTAAGGAGAGAGACCCCCCATATAGCAATGTCAGTTCCAAAAACATAGTATGCTCTGAATGAGATAACTTTAAAAAACAATGAAGTAAACTTAAATTTTGTCTGGGTGGCTATTCAAGAAAAGGTTGACTTATGGTCCTTGGTTGGAGCCAAACAAAGATGGATCCTTTAGGATCTGATGACAAGATGGTGCGGTTCTATCCTGTGGTGCACTATTTGGGGAAGAGTAGAACAGTCCCTGGCACTTCCATGTAGAATAGATTTTATCCAGGATTAAGAAACCAAGAGCACACATTCATGGGTAATGACACGAACCTGAAACTCTGGATAGCTGTGGCCAGTCTATACTTGGCAATACTGAGCGAGATGGACCAATGGTCTATCCCAGGATAAGGAAGTTCCCATGTTCTTATGGATAAATGAAAAATGACAGCGGAGCCCAGTGAGCTTCCACAACCAAGAAAACAGCCACTTTCAAGCCACTTGGAAGAAACAGAAGAGAAACTTCCTCTGAAAAGGAACATTGCATTTCCTGAAACTTCATGTCTTTCAAGGCTGCTTGGAAAGAAGATTGTCACCCTCAAACCAGCAGACACCAGATTGGGGGATGTTTACTACTGACTAATGAATCCTGAATGAGAACAGCAAGCTTGCAGAGTCATGTTGTGAGGGATTCCTGGGTTGGGAGGGAAAAAAATTCCATGTCACTAAATTGGGATTCTGCGTCTAGACAAGAAATTCTGCCTGGAACACGCTGTAGACTGTCTCAGTTGTTCCCAGGAAATGCCCTACAAACTGCCCAGGAAAAAATTCCTACCTTCCTGCCTGAGCATATGAATGCAAATGAATTGGGGGGCACACCGCAAAAGGGTTTTAACCATTCACTTCAATTTGGTTGGCATTAAGGATCCCTCCTGTCCGTGGTTAGCCTATTGTGTCAGTATATAACCAGGGATATGACACAGTTTCTTCAAGTGCCTATATAGAGATGTAAATAAGTTATATAATTACAAAGCTACACTTCATCATCAAGGATATCTCATACTTACCAGGCAGGATCTGCAAAATATGAAGTGATAATGAAGAGGAGATGCTCGTGGTATCAGATATGCAAATCTAGACAATTACATCTCCCTCAAGAGAACGCCAGCTGAGTCAGCATTACTGCAACTGCTTAAGCTTATATCTTTAAAAAGGGCAACATTCACACTGAGCATGTTAAGGATATACAGAAAAAATAGCTCTATGATCAAAGATAGTACAGGCTGGTTTGTCCCAGGCAGGCATGGACTCCCTCCTTCAGCTTAGGAAGGAAGTGATCCATCCGTGTGATCCATTCTATCTTGCTCACATGATGGAGGCACAAATGTGGATTGTAAGACTCAGAGGGTGTGCACGAAAAGGGCACATAGATGATAGGACTCCTCCCCTCAAATTTAGTGAGCTAGACCAGTGGTTCTCAATCTTCCTAATGCCGTGACCCCTTTATAAGTTCCTCATGTTGTGGGGATCCCCAGCCATAAAATCATTTTCATTGCTACTTTATGAATCGTAATGTAAATATCAAATATGCAGGATGTTTGTTACAAATGAAATGTGTGTTCTATGCACACACTGAACACAATGGGATTTATTTCAGAGTAGCCATGCATAGGATTGGGCCCTGAGGCTGCAATCCTATCCACATTTACATGGGCGTAAAGCCCCCCTGACTATAATGGGATTTATTTCAGAGTAGACATGCATAGGATTGGGCCCTAAGGCTGTCAGTCAGCCCCAGTGCGCGCGCAGCTACAGCCAGAGGTCTGGCAAGCCTGACCTGGCTCACTGCACCAGGGGTCTTTAGGCCACCCCCAGGAAAGCTCTAGGCGACCCCCAAAGGGGTCCCCACCCCCACTTTGAGAAACGCTGAGCTAGACAAAGTTCAGAGATTCCAGGCCTCACATCATATACCCTTTTTGCCCTGACTCATGTCCTGTGTCAAGCCAGCCACCAAGACATATTCACTACTTAAATCTTTGTAGCAGGTGGTGCCAAACTCATGCACTCTGCCAAGTCGCAGCTTATTTCTTCCCGCTGCTTGAAAATTTGTCAGCTGCCAGAAAAAACCTTTCCCCTGTATTAACCCTAATTAAATCTTACTTAATTGCATTATAAAGAAGGCTAGCCATCTTGTAATGCGGCCTCATTTTTATAGCTGTACTGCATTTCTCTCCATCAATCCTGCTCTGAGTCATGAATGTTCATGAATGTTTAAAGGGAGTCCTATATTTCAGACCAGTACCAAAAAACCCATGATGCAGCACTTTTAAAGGCCACCCCTAAGTATTTGTTCAAAAACACACACAGAAAACCAAACAAACATTTCCCTGTTTTCTTTTCATGTCACACCCTTTGCCCTTTGGCCAAGATGGGAGACTTCACCGCACCCTGCTCCACTCATTTTCGGAGAAATTGCTTACAGACTTACTTCCAGGTGATTTCTACATGCTGAGCTACCTCGACTCATGAGAAATAAAACTAAATCCTTGCTACGTCTCTTTTTAAAAGCCAAGGCATTGTATTCTCTACTCCTTCCATGCACAGAATCAGCCACAACAATTCACTTATCTAGAATTTCCATTCCACCCAAACCTTTCTCAAATACAATAGTGGATAATGCCCACCTGTGGATAATGCCCGCACGCCCCCCTCCACACGATATGCCAACAGCTTCCTCCCATCCTCCATCACACTCAATGCACACTTCATGACTGCTCTTCAGTGTGGATGTTAACCATGTTTAAGAAATCAAGAGCACACACTCCCTTTCCACTTCTGCTTTCTTTCTTAAGTGTTATATCTACATAGATCAGCGTTTCTCAAAGTGGGGGTTGGGACCCCTTTGGGGGTTGCCTAGAGCTTTCCTGGGGGTGGCCTAAAGACCCCTGGTGCAGGGGGCCAGGTCAGGCTTGCCAGATCTCTGGCTGTAGCTGCGTGCGCACTGGGGCTGACTGACAGCCTCAGGACCCAATCCTATGCATGCCTACTCTGAAATAAATCCCTTTAAAGTTGGGGGGGGGGCCCTTTATTCCCATGTAAATGTGGATAGGATTGCAGCTTCAGGGCCCAATCCTATGCATGGCTACTCTGAAATAAATCCCATTGTGTTCAGTGTGTGCATAGAACACACATTTCATTTGTAACAATGAAAATACATCCTGCATATCGGATATTTGCATTACAATTCATAACAGTAACAAAATTAGTTATAAAGTAGCAATGAAAATAATTTTATGGTTGGGGGTCCCCACAACATGAGGAACTTATAAAGGGGTCACGGCATTAGGAAGATTGAGAACCATTGACATAGATGCTTAATTTTATCATTTAAAACACGGGACCATTTAACCCAGTGTAAATTTGGTTTGCAGATTCTGACTAGCACTAGGGCAAAAAAAATAGAAATAAAAATAAAGAGCTAAGCCCTGGTTAATTTTGACAAAGGAAAATTTACCATAAAGATGGGTAGGAACCTGTGAACTCTAGATACACTTTCCATCTCCTAACCAGAATTAAGGGATCAAAGGCACTGATATCTAGACTGTGCCAGCAGAACATTGTCAATGCACGTCTCCATTGTTATTCTGCTGTACACTGATGCAAAAAGGCAATTACACTCTCTTCAGTAAATTATCCATCAACAGACCTAATATGCAATCTCAATTCCACTCACACAGACTGATTCAGGGTTGCTGTTATTCTTAATTCAATCTTCTGCATTCAGGCAAGACTTGCTGCTGCCAAGTAGTTCTGGCAAAACATCTCACGAAACAAGACTTCAGAAGTACCCAAAATGGTGCACCCAGGACATTGTTTTTGAAAGTCTCCTTTAGAGTCACTACTACTTATTCCCCTCCCCCCCCCCAAAAAAATAATCATTTTTCCTTGGTTAAATAGAGGTGGTGTTTGGTATCCACAGACATCTGTTTCAGGTAGTGATTTTCAATCACTAATTCGATGGCACAGTGGTGATATGGGATCTTGCGGAACATTAGCAGGATAATTGGGGGACAAGCAGGGTGTGCTTTGTCGATGGTAAAAGAAACTGATGGTGTGATTTGACAGTTTTAGTGCCTTGTCAGTGTGCCAGCGGATGAAAGGTTGAAAATCACTGGTTCCAGATGCCCCATTATAGCCACGGATCTCTCAGCTGCTATCCTCTGAATATGACCACTGACGTATAGCAATAATTCTTCGCTGAACATGCACACTTGGAAGATACTCCTATCATTTCAAAAGGACTTACTCCCAAGTATGCTACTGTAGGATTGCAGCCCTAGTAACCCACCTCTTCCTGAAAGTGAGCACAAGCAGACATCCAGTGATGCTTTAGGAGCAGTTTTGATAAGTCAGCTTCTGAAATCTGCCAGTGTTTGTAAAGTCAGACTAACTATTAACAAGTTTTTATTTTCAAGGATTTTATAGGAAGAAGCCAAGCTAATGTCTTCAGAACTAATAATTATGTCTCTGTATTAACTCTGTATCTCAATTATAATGTTGTAAAACTTCTTTCTAGACCTGGTACTGCCTAAACAGTATGCCACCATTGCTACATCAGCTCTTCATAAAACTGAAGACTAGCATCTAGTTTCTTATAGATGTCTCCTTTCTTTTCAATTACATACGCAACATCTTTGGAGCAAAGGTGGACGTTTATCTGCAGAATGTTCTGGAGTTTATTCTACAGCAGAAACAGTATTAAAACAATCTAGCATAACAGTTTTCAAAGTGGGAGTCGGGACCTCCGGGGGAGGTCATGACTTCATTTCAGGGGGGCATTAAAAGCTGGATGCAGCCATCCTGGAATCTGTCAATGGGCAACAGCCATGACATCACTTATGGGAGGTCCTGGTCAGATTGTCAGACATCACTTATGGGGGTTCCTGGTCAGATTGTCATTCTCTGAAGGGGTCCCAGGCTGAAATGATCGAATACCAGTGATCTAGTATCACCTTGACTTCAGACTGATAAAAGTAACTCCCTATATTGTAATTTATAAGTTTTTTTAAAAAAATAGGGAGTTACTTTTCAGTCACCCTGTACTGTATGATCAACCCTCTGTATCTGTGCACTCCATTCCCATAGATTCACTTATCTGCGGAACACAAATGAGACTTCCTGCATCAAATGGTAACTCTGGAAAATGTTAGCACAGATCTCTGTATGAATGATAACCTATCCCCACTTTGACAAAAAGTGTTTGTCAAACACAACAGCACTATGGCTGCTCTTATTAACCCTCCTTGTCATGCTCTTGCGTAAGTTCCAGAACTTATTTTAAATCTCATTAAACTAGGAGTTGAGAGATGCACCACATCAAATACATGCAATGACTAAGGCTACAGTCATCCCATCTCCTCATCAGCTTCAAGATACACAAAAGCAGAATCACACAATGCCAAACGGGAAGATTAAGATGCAGGGACTGAACAGGTGGCCAACACCTTCGCACACCACAACAGATGATACTTCAGACTTAATTTATGTTCTTAAAACAAATCAAGTTGGTGGTTTTAGTCTTCTGGGATGATTTGCATATTAAACAAAGATACAATTATCCAAGAATAGTTTAAGAAACTTGGGGTCAAGAATGGTTTGGGGAAGGAAGGAAAAGAGCCTATAAAACCTAATCAAGCACCTCCCAACTAGCAAGCGAGAGGAAACAGAAAGCCTAGTCCAGAAAATATCTCCCAAATTCCACAAACATGGTTTTCCTTTTCTTTCAAAGAATTTACTGAAAATAAATGCAGAACCAGTACATCAAATCCATAGAATCAGAAATGGCCAGACCCAAAATAGGAAGCTTTAAAATGCTGATCTCAAAGAGAAGCTGCGCACATGACAAAAGTGGGCATTTTTGGCATCTTCCAAATTCCCAATAAAATCCCACCTGTCCTTTGAAGATACAAATAATACTTATTTAATACTTGAAATTGCTTCTGAACAAGCATGCATACTAAGTACATGCTAGATCAATTAATATATAATTGCTTGCTAACAGAGCCATTACTCAACCTAGGCACATTTAAATAGAAAATAGGGTATGAGGCCATGCGCTTTCACATGGAGAAGCAAGAGACAGACTTCTGCTTGGCTCCATCTGTGCCTTAAGCAAGAAAAATGAAGCAAGATTACCCACTCAAAAGCTAAGGCTACAATACTAGGCACTTATCTGGAAGGCAAAGATTAGCTGTTACTGGGTCTTCAGGTAGAAGAAGACCCAGTTGATAAAGAGTCACAAATATTGTGAGAACACAAAGCTTATGCAGAAGGCATAACAGGACTCTCCAGTGGCCGATTCTGCCAAAATGCAGAATCAAAGGATGGCAGATCATCCTCAAAAAAACACAGATCTTGAGTTGAATAACCAACAATTTATTCTGTGTGTTTCCCTTTTAATACTAAAGCAGCTTACAATCATATGTATTTCATAAATTGTGGTTTTCCCCCATTTCTTGGATGAACCTCTTGGTTTTTCTTCTCTATTCCAAACTACTTTGCAAAGGAAAACTCTGAGGAGTGATTTGCATGTACGTTGCTCATTAAAAAGCCAAATAAATGCATCCCTGGAGAGTTGGCAAGTTAGTTTCTGGAAGCCTGATGACAGTCAATACAATCTGACCCTATTTAGCTTCATTCGCAAACCCTCATGATCTCCTGCATCTACAGTGATGCCTCACGTAACAAATTTAAGTCGTTCTGGAGGCATGTTTGTTATGTGAAACGTTCTTTATGTGAAGTGGATTTTCCCATAGGAAATAATGGAAACTCAGACAATTGGTTCGACAACCCCAAAAATATTCATATAAAATATTAACTGGATGTAAAAATGATGACAGAACACTGGGATTGAATTCAAAACATGCATTCAATGTGCATGATCTTATGAAGTCTACTTAGGCTGCAGTCCTAAAGACACTTTCCTGGGAGTAAGACCCATTTAACACAATGTAGACATGGTTAGGAGACATGGTTAGGAGGCTGCAATCCAAGACATTTTCTTCTGCAATTCAAAACACTTTCCAAGTGTCTCCCTACTTTCTCCTTCTCTTCATCCTGTGCCTCTCTCTCTCTCTCCCCTGCTTCCTCCTGGCTAGACCTGAGCTACTTCCCTCTTCTCCACTGCTCTTCTCTCCCTCTGCCCAGTGGACACCTGGCCACAGGAGGAACAGCGCGGAAGTGTTGCTTTCACTATGGGCAGGCACACTAAGCAGCCCTGACACTTTTTCAAAGGGCTGCCAGCCAACGTGTCTGCCCCAACTGCCAACGAATGTGTTCTTTACGTGAAGCACAGTTCGTTACATGAAGCAGAATCCTAGATAAATTTTTGTTTGTTACGTGAAACATATTTTACGTGAGGAATTCTTTACGTGAGGCGCCACTGTATACAGCTGAGACTTGTTCTCAAGCAGATCTCATTCTATCATCCTATGGATTAGGCCAGGACAACAGGCTTTTCCTCGAGTTCTGACCTCTCCCTACTTTAATTAGACATGTAGCTGGAATTCACATTTTTCACTCATCACCATTTCAACTTCTCCAAAAAGTTTTGAACAGCAAGTTCAGGTCAGCAGAACACAAGGAGGGAAACACAAAGGTGAATCAAATGTGCATGCCAGAACTTTCTTACAGGGTAACATATAAAGGTGAAAAACTTCATACTGAGCTGTATGGGACAGTTCTAAATGCTTTACAAATAACATTCTTACATTGATTTTCTGACAAATGTGAAAAATGCAAGCAGCTGAAGACCCAATACGGAAAAAGGATATGGGCCAGTTCTCAGGATACGTGTGCATGCATAACCCCAAAGCCTTTGCCATTGTGTGTCCACACTCTGTCCGTAATCATGTCCAAAAATTTGGTTGAATAATATTAATCCCAGTAAAATGAGTCTTAAGCATTGTCTTGATTTTGCTTTTTGGGGAGATTTTGGTTCTCTAGACCAGGGGTTTCAAATAACCAGGATGAACTCCACATGTTCATCTAGCCTTTGTGAAAATAAAAACAAAGGTTGTGCTTGTATCTGAGGTATAGAGTGTAACAGGAAAAATATCCATGACACCATCAACTGTACCACCAAGCACAAAATCTTAGGGAAGATATGTCTGATGAACAGCCAGAGTTTGATGGGTTTTTCACCAATGGAATTCACTGATGAAAAATGCCATGAGGAGTCCTGTTGACCTTAGTGAGACAAATGTAGGAACAAGGTAGATGGAGCAAGTGACTCTTAGAGCACCAGCCTAACCATGTCTACTCAAAAGTAAGCCCCATTGTGTTCAATGGGTCTTACTCCCAAGAAAGTGTTTTTAGGATTGCAGCTTTAGGCAATTTGTGGGCTTCCACATTCAAACAATGACTTCCACTGAAAGATGTAGTTGGTAAGCAGAAGGCAAGTATTTTTGCCATATTTACTGATAAGAGCCTACATAGAGAATAAGCTGAGGTCTTAAGGATACCCAGATTCTGTTTCAGGCTGACACTGGTGCATCCAAGAGTTTTTAAGTACCAGTACCAGCTGGGTACCAATTCTCAACCAGCATCATTACAACCGACATCAAAGGTCCTGGCAACTAGCCTATATAATTCTAAAACAAGCATTTCTTACATTTTAAACTAATAAAAAGAGGATAATGACTAGCTTATGAACTCTGTCAGAACTTTACACGGTAAAATGACAGGTAACAAACAACTAATGCTTAACCAAGTTGATTTCTCATAACGCCTGAAAAAGTGTTCAAAAAATAAACCTTTTATGCAGGTTACACAAAGTAAAATTGAATGATCAGCGCACACTGACCTGAAATTACTTATCAAAGCGGACAGAACCAAGAACAAATTAATGCAAGGCCCCAGTACTTGGTTGCAGGCAAAGATAATGCATAAATTTTTACTAAAGTACTTAGGAAGGAGGAAACATCACAACTCTCTCTCAGTATTGTGCAGGTCACATTATTGTGTAAATGCAAAACGGCATGCTTGTAATAATGGATTTCATTTTAAATTTAAAATGCCCATCAGCTTTTTACATAGGTGTGGGTAACTGCTGTATTTAAAACATACATTTAAAGTGAAGCAATGAGAGGGAACCTGCACAGTCAAAATTGTATATTGCACTGTGTAAACACAAACCTCTCAGAGACTTCATACACAACTTTGTCACATTGTCACATTTTACACTTTGTCACATCAGTGTAAAAACCAAAGAGCCTTGGGGGACCCTCAAGACTAGCACGTTTATGGTATTTCAATAGAAGCTTACATCGGCTAGAGTATCTGCAGAGAAAAGTGGTTTGTAATCCATAAACCCTGTGGTTCAAAGTACCACTGAATCCTGTTGTTTCAGTTGGCAAGGTCACCCCTTTGGAAAATACAAATCATGAAAGGCCCATCTCCAACTATGTTTTATCAGCTAAAAGCTGAATGCTCAGCAAACTGCCTTCCAACCAACTCTCAGGTCATCATTTTAAAGCACCTATGAAAACAATCTCTGATCTTAGTAAATCAGCCTGGCCTTTGTCATGGTAAATGGGAAAGCCAGCAGTGATCTCAATAAATAATGATGGTAAATTCCTAACAAGACTTCCTGTACCACTTTACACTGAGAAAACAGACCAGGAAGCCCAAAGAAGCCTGAGCAGGGCAGGAACTTGCTTGATGCCTGGCACGCAGGATCAGAGCCTCCACTTCCGCCTGCCACTCTAAATCATATGTGCCATGCTCTCTCCTGGCTGCACTGCAATGAGATTAAGGTGCTTTTAAAGAGCTTGGTGAATTAGAAGACATGATATGCAGGACGGAGTCACAATGAAGACTATGTAGTCAGCTTAGCATGGGGTGGACAAACATTTGGACAGGAGGGTCACATCACCGCTGACACTGTCAGGAGCTGGAAAAAAATAATTTTCATTTCAAATGTGAATATGTTTACATAAATGGACACAGTAGACACTGAACTTACACGAATGAAAGCATCTACTGGGCTTATTTATAATACATAAAAAGCAGGCCTCCGTCAGTCTTGAAAGACTATGGTATCGTGCTTGGTGCTGCATACGCTGCATGCGAAGCACGAAAGCCTGGGTTGGATTGTTATGGAGGATAGGCTGTTACCCAAGCAGCAGATCCCCCCTCTCCACGCCACTGAATTAGTCCAATGGAAAGGCAGAGCTGATACAATTGGATCCAGCTGGCGTCACAGAGCTGGGCTAAGGACAGGAGCTCACCCTGTCTTGTGGGGCCGACCTGGGTCTCAAACCCTGGCCTGCTGGTTAACAGGCACAGCGTCTTAACTAGTTGCACCACCCACAGCCCACATATGAGAACAATAATAAAGGCAGAATGAATACAACCTGAAAAAGAATGAGAACTATGGACTGTTTGCCTCACACACACTTCTTGCACCAGCGAGTCTCCAGCAAGCCAGATGCCCATTGAAGATGGGGCTCCCCAAGGGTCAGATGGGGCCCACCGCTGGCTTAGAACATCTGGACACACATTCAGCGTTTTCTCCAAACATACAGGTCAGTGTCTGATTTATGGCAGCCCAATGTCTGATTTTTTTTCAGTGCATTTTTTTTCACTCTGCCCATGAATGGCTGGGTGGACAGGACACTTACATCTGATTGAACGTAAGTCCATGTATTGTATGCCATGTGCTAAATAAACACAGGTCTGTGTAGCTGATGTCCCAACAACTGCTAGCTTTACTGAAAAGGAAATGTGCACACAAATGTGCAAAGCTATAGAGAAGGGGAGAGGGAAAGAGAAGGGAATGAAGGTTGTTAACTGACTGGGTTGGCAAGAAAAGGGAACAGTCAGGAAGCCACAAAAGGGATGGAGGAAACAAAACACAACCTTGCCTGAATCTAGGATGGAGCTCCCACTTAACAACCTTGCTCTTTGGTTGGGCAGCTCTTTTGGAACTGTCCCTATGCCATCTTTCATGGGGTTTCCCACATTCCCTCCTTCCTGCAACACCTTCCCTCCAGGACTTCCATGAACTGCCTTTGTGGCAAGGTGTCAACTGGCAAAAACCACTGGCTTACAATACTCATGTGTCACATGCACACTCTTCCCAATGAGCAACTATAAGCATAAACAACAAAGAATTTAAAAGTCAGAGTTCATTGATGACACGAGAGACTCACTAATAATACTAACGGCCATTATAATGAAGAACCTTCATGTTCAAAGCTGGTGTTGGGGGAATAAAGCAGGCATCACTAACAAATCCAGCTTGTGAGTTTTCCAGACTCACTTCTTATTATCAACAGAAACTGGGATCCTGGAGTCTGCAGGGCTCAGTTACTCAGCAGAGAACAGAAGCCTCCCTTTCCACACATGCTGAAGGCACCTTTCATTATAATGCAAAGTGCTTAAGTTGATCACAGCCACAGAGCGAGATTCGGCTCCAGGCAGTTCTAAGAAACAACAGAGAGTATTGGTGGTACAGCGGGTAGGAAGCGGGACTTAGAAGATCCAGGTTCAAATCTCCCTTCATCCGTGAAACTTCCTGGATGACCCTGGACCAGTCATTTGGTCTCAGCTTCACCTACCTCACAGGGTTGTTGTGAAGACAAACGGATAAAAACTTAAACCAACTTGGGCATTTGCTTGGCATGGGAAAGGCAGGATATGTATAAATAGTGCTTGGGTGGGACTGAACCTTTTGCTCATCCTGATATTGCCACCGTTAGGGATATCCAGCTCAGTTCCTTACTCAAAAGAGGGCATCCATGGCATATTAAGTTCATAAGTTCAGTATCTGTTTCCAACTGATGACAGCCTGTGGGTTTTTCAGAAGCAGCTGTTGGGCCACTGTGGGAAACTGACCAAGCAGAGCATTCCTGTGAGCATTACAGAGCATCGCTGTGAGCATTTATCTGACCCAGGACAGCATTACTGTTAGCACTGATCTGACCCAGTAGAGCATCACCGTGAGCATCACTGAGTATTTATGTGACCCGGCAGAGCATTACTGTGAGCATTACACAGCATCACTGTGAGCATTGATCTGACCCAGTAGAGCATTACAGAGCATCACTGTGAGCATTGATCTGACCCAGCAGAGCATTACTGTGAGCATTGATCTGACCCAGCAGAGCATGACTATGAGCATTTCCCTGACCCAGCATCACTGTGAGTACTGATCAGACCCAGCAGAGCATTACTACGCTCACATTAACTCCTGTTTTTGGTTTGTTCTGGAAGCCTTGATTCCATAAGGCAAGATTTTAACATGAGGTGGCCCTGTTTACTGCCCCAATCCGAAAAGACGCTACTCGTGAGTTTCCCCAGAGATGAGAGGCTCAGCCCAGGAATCCCAGCCTCAGTCCCTTCTTCTGCCAACAGCATCCATCTGCACATGCTGAAGCCACTCTCTTATTACATCAAAACTGCCTTCAGGTTGAAGACAATTAAAGAGGCACTGAGTACTCCCTTCCTGAAGGACTCTCAGCTAGGAATAAGCCTCATTACACAGAGGGACTTACTTCTGAGTAAGCCCACACTGAACTCCTTTTTCCATGCTGTAACTCAGTTTAAATACAAGTAACTGAAAACAACAAAAAACCACACACTGTATTTATTCTTCCCCAGTTTCTCCTCCTGCCACTCCCTTGGCCTTTTCATGTGTCTCTCTAGACTGCAAACCCCTCGGGGCAGAGGCCTGTCCTCTTACTCTGCACAATGTGTGGATGTTCAACAACTACAACACACCCAGCAAGCTGTCTTGAGCCTGTGTGGACCCAGAGCTACAACCCTCCCTCCCCAGCCTGTCCTCAAAACTCACCACTATGGCTTTAAAGAAATGAGGGTGCCTTTGACAAACCTCCCTCCCCATGATAGTCCTGAGCACATGCAGGTCCTCCTCAGTACCACGCAGGAGACGACACTCTGTACATGCTCAGGATTCTTCATTGTGGCAATCTGCACATGCTCAGGGCACCCCTCTATAGACCAGCTCCAAAGGCCGCACAGGCCATATATGGGTTCTCCCCAGTTGGAACCCCACCAGCCCCTGCTCTCTGCTGTAGAAGATGGAGGGACACACACAAAAGGAGTGGCACTCTGCACATGCTCAGGGCTTGTCACCTCCACAGGCTGTAACCCTCTCCACACACCTCCTGCAGCAGATCCTCCACAGCACTCTGCACATGCTCAGGAGGGGTATGTGACCCTTTGCACAATAGGGGGCCCCTTGTCCCCTCCACACCCTCCCTGAGGCAGACCCTCCAGGGCACTCTGCACATGCTTGGGGACCCCTTGTCCCCTCCACACCCCTCCCTGCAGCAGACCCTCCAGGGCACTCTGCACATGCTCAGGAACCCCTCGTCCCCTCCAGGGCACTCTGCACATGCTCAGGAACCCCTTGTCCCCTCCAGGGCACTCTGCACATGCTCAGGGGACCCCTTGTCCCCTCCACACCCCTCCCCGCAGCAGACCCTCCCTGGCACTCTGCATGTGCTCAGGGTCCTCGGCCAGGCCACTGCAGCTGCGCAGAGGGCGACGGACCTGATGTAGGGACTGGCGGCGGCGAGGATGTTCGTCTGCACGGGGATCTCGTGTCCCTCCAGCACCAGGTGGGCGTCGCAGAACCGGCCCTCCGCACGGAACGCGCTCAGCGCTCGCAGCAGCCGCGCCGGGTGTTGGGGGTCCGACACCGCAGACATCGCTCCGCTGGGCTCGCTGGGCTGGGCTGGGCTGGCCGGGCCTGCTCCGCTCCTCAGCCGCTCAGTCAGTGCTCCCGCAGCCCCAGCACTGAGCCCGGCACTCGGCAGCGCCGCTGACATCATCTCCCTGCGCCGCCTCCGCCGGGAGGGGCCTCCTGCGCACGCCCGCCCGCTGCGCCAGGAACAGGACAGGCGGGGAGGCGGGGAGGGAGGCGGAGAGGCGGGGAGGGAGGCGGAGGGCCTGTGCAACTCCCCGCCACCACTCTCTCGGGCACAGGCAGCCACACCATTAATGGAGGGGAAGATGAAGGGCACCCAGAATGGAGGACACACAGTTAATGGAGGACAGAATGGAGGACACACAGTTAATGGGGAGACCCAATGAATAGGGAACAAAATGGAGGACACACAGTTAATGGAGGACAGAATGGAGGACACACAGTTAATGGAGGAGACCCAATAAATAGGGAACAAAATGGAGGACACACAGTTAATGGAGGACAGAATGGAGGACACAGTTAATGGGGGAGACCCAATAAATAGAGAACAAAATGGAGGACACACAGTTAATGGAGGAGACCCAATAGAGAACAAAATGGAGGACACACAGTTAATGGAGGACACAGTTAATGGGGGAGACCCAATAAATAGAGAACAAAATGGAGGACACACAGTTAATGGAGGACAGAATGGAGGACACATAGTTAATGGAGGAGACCCAATAAATAGGGAACAAAATGGAGGACACACAGTTAATGGAGGACAGAATGGAGGACACACAGTTAATGGAGGAGACCCAATAAATAGGGAACAAAATGGAGGACACACAATTAATGGAGGACACACAATTAATGGAGAACAGCCAAGAAAATTGGGGAGAAAATGGAGGAGACCAAATAAATTTAGGGGAAAATATAGGGCGGGAAGAAAAATGGAGGGCCAAATGGAAGACAGCCAAGAAAATGGGGGAGAAAATGGAGGCGATCCAATAAATGGAGCAGAAAATATAGGGTGGCCATTTATTGGCCCAGAATGCCCAATAAATGGAAGACAAAATGGAGGCTGCCCAAGGAAAATGAAGACAGAAATGGACACCCGATAAATGGAGTGTGAAATGTAGGACACCCAGGAAAATGGGGGACAAAACGGGCACAAGGCTAAAAAAGGACACATCCTAGAAAAAGAGGACAGATGGTCACCCTGTGGGTGGGAAGGCAAGAGAGGCAGAGCCTCCCCACCAGAGTCCTCTGGGAAGTGCCACCACTGTGAGAGGCACCCAAGCACCCTCAGTAAACACAGGAGGGAGGGAGAGAGAAGGCAACACACACAGGCGCGGGTGACTGAATGCCTCTTACGGCTGACAACATCTCTGAAGGATTCAGAGCCTCTGAAGGAAGAGGCTCTGCCTCACCTGCACCCTCACCCACCATACAGAGAGGCCCTGCCTCACGTACTTCCCCATCACACAGGGTAGGACTGCCTCATGTGCCTCCACCCCCCACCACATACCTGCCTCAGGTGGCTCCCACCACACAGCAAGGCCCTACTTCACCTCACGGGCCTTCCCACCTGCACACCCACCCACCATATAAGGAGGCCCTGCTTCACCTGCCAGCCTCCTTCCCACTCACCACATAGGGAGGCCCTGCCTTACCTGCCTCCCCACTGTGTAGAGAGGCCCTGCCTCACCTGCCTTCCCACCACATAGGCAGAGAGGCACCACCTCACCTGCCTCCCCAGCATATAGGAAGGCCCTGCCTCCCACACCCAACCAACTCACGGGGGGGGGGGGGGAGAACCAGCCTCCCCTCACCCACTGCACAGAGAGGTTCTGCCTCTCAACCCACCCCTCAATACACAGCAAGGCCCTGCCTCCCCCAACACACCACACAGGGAGGCCCTGCCCCCCACGCACTGTATAGGGAGGACAGGCAGAAGGGTGTTCTGGGGGGCAAGTGTGGAGGGACTGGGAGGGAGAGCTGCCACCTGCAGTTATGCCAGGGCAACACAGAGGGGCTCTGGTCTACTCTGAGTTGGTGACCTGATCCAAGGGTGAAATGGATGACACGGCTCCAAGTAGACCCACTGGGCCTGCTGCAGAGCTGTTCGGGGTAAGAGGAATACACAGCAGCAGCCCCAAACCCTGCCTGGTCCAGCACAAGTTAGGAGTGCACTGAAAAAGGAGCCATGGTGGATATTTGTTTGTGTTTGTTTGTGGGATTTGTATCCCATAAATGGGATAAATATTTGTATCCCATAAATATGAATCTCCCCCTCCCACCTGGATCCCCTCTTCCTCTACAAGAAATCCAGTTTAAACTAAATTAGAGGTATTATTGATAACATTTACACCTTATTCTAATACAAGGCTAATTCTGTCTGTCTGTCCGTCTGTCTATCAGATAACCCTCTAGCTCTGCCCACGAATGCTCTGCATAGACATACCTGTTTAGAATCAGGATGATCCTGGGATTGACCCCCCCCACACAACCCAACCCCATACTCCACACACACACACATACACAAACACAACTCCACACGCGTCCTCTAGCTCCACCCACACCTGCTTTACGGAGACATATTATACCTGTTTGGATTTGGGGTGATCCCGGGATTGACCCCCACAGACAACCCAACCCCATACTCCACACACACACAGAAACACAACTCCACACGCGTCCTCTAGTTCCACCCACACCTGCTTTACATAGACATATTGTACCTGTTTGGATTCGGGGTGATCCTGGGATTGACCCCCACAGACAACCCAACCCCATACTCCACACACACATACACACACAAAACACAACTCCACACACGTCCTCTAGCTCCACCCACACCTGCTTTACATAGACATATTATACCTGTTTGGAATCGGGGTGATCCCAGGAATGACCCACACACACAACCCAACCCTATACTACACACACACACACACACACACACACGAAACACAACACAACTCCACACGCGTCCTCTAGCTCCCCCCACACCTGCTTTACATAGACATATTATAACATCCAGCAGTGGGGTTTGTGGCCAGATGGGGAGGGAACAGTTAAAAATTGAAATTTGAAAATAACTGATGAAACCTACAGTGAGGCTTTCAAGTCCCATGGATTGAATTGAGGAATTCAGAGTTATTTCTTCAAAATGGCTGCTTTCTAAGGTGGACCAGATGTCCTTTTAGGGCACAATCCAGAGTAACTGGATTACAATCCAGAGACATTACATGCACCCGTAGTTTATGCACCACCTAGAGAAAACCTATGGGAAATTCATACTGCAATCCAGAGTAACTTGTTTTTACTCCGGAGCAAGAACTCCCCGTAGTTACTCTGGATTGCATCCTTAGTTTTGGGCCTAAATCCCCAAAATACCCTCCACAGGAACTGGCTTAAAAGTGCCGCACAGAGTGCGACTTTTAAGCTAGTTTTTAAAATAAAAATCATAATTTCACTGCAGGTGTTGGAGGAAGGGAGGAGGACGTGTACTTCGCTTGTTTATATGTGAAATGGTAATTTCTGGTTTAAATCCTAAATCCTCTCAAGTTTAAACCCAGTTTAAACTAAATTAGAGGTAACATATACAGCTTTTTAAAAAATCATCATTCTCTGCAGATGTGTTGGAGGAAGCGAGGAGGATGTGCACTTGTTTATACGTGAAATGGTAATTCCTCTCTATTTCCTGACGGACTCCGCATCCCCGCATGAGAGTCAGCCTCCCCAACAAATGGAAAACAAGAAGCCTTAATAAGAAATGGTAGTTAATAAAGGTAATTGACACTGTGACATACTTTCTGCATTTCACCCGAGGTGTCGGAAGTCAGTGTTTAGTCTGTGGTAATTGAACCTCAATTAAGGTTCTACATTTGCATCTTGACCTTCTTGCTTTGAGGATGTGATCCAACTGGAAAGGTGGGCTCTGGCCAGGACAATCCAGCTGGCATGTTTGGAATGCCAGTCTGGGGTGCAGGCAGATGAAGAGAGGTGCGCGTGATGCTTGCTTTTGGCTCATGGCATCCAGATTTCTACACAGCCTGCCTGGGGTCACATGTTGTGACCCACCCAGGAGATGGGTGGGCAAATACAGGACAGCCTCCTAAGACATGGTGTTGTGTCATTCTGGTGCTCTGCCATCAGCCTCTGGTTGTCTATGAGGCATGTGAAAGACTGTACATGAGGGGAAGGGTTCCTCCTCTCATGGCACCCACCACTGGTGCCAGCTGAGCCAAAGCAACAAGGCAGCTGGGACAGCACCACACTTGCCACTGCAACCCAGTAGCCATTCATAACCCTTCCTCAATGGGCACAATCCATTGGTCCTCATTGGGTCCTTCCACTTGCTACCCCACAACACTGTGACAACCATCGGTTTAACCATGTCTACACAAAAGTAAGCCCCGTTGTGGTCAATGACTCTTACTCCCAGGAAAATGTCTTTAGGATCCCAAGACAGTCATGAATGAGGCAAATTGGCTTTTTGAGGCCCTAATCCTGCTAGGACCTTGCACCACCAGAACTAGACAGACCCACAAATTATGGTAAGTTGGTGGTAGAGCAGGATATGGGCATGGAGCAGAAGTAAAGGGAAGGGGAGGAATTGGGACGTTGGAGAGTGAAAGGTGGAATCTATTGACGGTACGCATGCTGGATCTTATTCCTCATTTATCTGCCCGTTGCAGCCCCTGGCTCTTTTTGGACTTGCACCAGCCATATATCTGGCATAGATCTGAGGAGATCCATATGCTTTGGGCAACATACAGGGGCAGGCAATAAATATTGCATCTCATGTTGAAGGGAACAAAAGTAAATGTATTACCTCCTGCAAGATGTTTCCTCCCCCAACAGCATGTAACACAATTTCTGTTGGTGCAACAAAATGTGATAACATGGATGGAGTTAGGATTGGGGGGTAAATCTGATGTAGGGACACATCTGTGTATATACATACAAGCTGCAATCTTTCCTGGGAATAAGACCCATTGAACACAATGTGTGCTCACAGTAAATATGATCACACATTTTGATTCTGTAATGTACGTGGATCTAATGGGGTATCTGGAGGGGTGTGATGCACTCAGTTTTGCAGGGATGCTCACCAAGCAGCCATTCTGGGTGATGGGAGCAAAATGGAAGTGTGCCCCTTTCCTTGCCCCTCCATTTTGCACCCACCATCCAGAATGACTCTGAAGAGGAAGAGATGCTTGTATGTCAAGGTGATTGCTTTGCAAAACTTATTACTTTGCGCCCCCTGCAACTCCACCACTGCTTGAATCCTTGAGGAACCCAAGAGGTATGGAATGAACCAAGCTTCTCTCACCTCCCATTTTGAGAACCTGCTGGAAGAAGAAGGGAGAATCTGGAAGAAGGCCCTTGCCAGCTGTCTCTCATTTCCACCGCTTTGGGAGTTTCATCAGCCAGGCAGTTGTGCTTTGAATGCCTGTGACTCGAAAGCCATAATTGACTGACCTTGTCTCAATTACTCGGAGACAAGTATTTTGCTTGCTCCTGTTGTCACCTGTAATGAGCCGGGTGCAGGGCAAGAACATGGGTGCTCCTGGCTTTTTCCTTCAACCTGTCAACAATGACTTGACTTCCTCAAATATTCCAGCAAGGTCAGCAGGTGACATAATGGATGGGTCCATGTAGGGCACATCCAGGTCCCACAAGTTTGAAAGCTAAACGGGAAATGGCTCCGTGACATTCTGTAGAAGAAGAAACATATTGTGATGCATAGTGATCTCCAGCTTTTTCAGAACCCATCTTGACCATCAAATAACACAGGGACTAAACCTATAATCCAGAGTAACTATGGGAGCATGTAAGACATTTACGTTGATGTAGTTACGGCACCACCTAGTGAAAACCTATGGGAAATTCATATTGCAATCCAGAGTAAATTGTTCTTATGTTGGAGCAAGGACTCCCCATAGTTACTCTGGATTATAATCAATTAATTCTGATGCCATATGTTTTCCCCTCCTATACCTTTTTTATTATTACCAAGGAGAAAAACTTGATCAGTTGCTCACACAACCTATGAAAGATGTGGGGTACTATATGACATAAACAACTTCCTGATTGACCTGATGTTTGCAGACGACAGTGCCAGCTAAGGACGAAAGAAGAAGATGGTCTAGGTGGAGCTCATGTTGAAGATCATGGGTGCAATCCTAGCCAATTTAGGGCAACACAACTCACCCATTTCTCTGTTCTCATGATGGCATGAGGAGGCCAAGCACATGACTGTTCAACGGCTGAACTCCCCCCTTACAGAAATGGCACAGAATTACAACACACCGCAGTGATGTGCCAGCCTAAACAGGGTTAGGATAGTGCTGTCTGAGCTCAGGAAAATAGAAGAAGATGCCCAAAATCCCCATCAGGATTGGACAAAGATCATTTAAAGAGCATTTTGTTAAATTTCTTTTGTTCTCAGTAACTCTTTATAGTTTCCATAGATTTGCACACAATATTGTTATTGGGTTACCCTCAGTTTTCTGCCTTCTAGTCAACACTTGTCCATAGCAGGCAGAAGTCGGATTGCATGAAACATAAAATTATAATGCAGAGCTATTATAGTGTCAGAGCTTATGAGTGTTTCTTGCACATGTAGTCTGTTTCAATCCTGTGCAAATGGAGCTGTGGTGGTAATGGGTTTGAATTCTGATCTTGCTTTACTTTTTTACTTTTTGCTTTTGAATGCATGCATCTGGTCCATGGGATCCAAAAGATCCAGCACCAATACCAATAACACAACACATCTCCATCTTCATTATTATTATTATTATTATTATTATTATTATTATTATTATTATTATTATTATTATTATTATTATTATTATCGTCACCGTCGTCGTTGTCATCATCATCATCGTCATCAAACATAAATGCACAGCAAACAATTTTGTGCTGGTTTCATTCACTTCACCAGTCAGACCCTTTCCAAGAGTCTAGGACTGTATGATGTAGCGGCGTATAATTCATGCTGATCCCAGAAGAATGTCTTTCTGCAGTTGGCAGAGTGATATTTTGTCAATGCCAATAGTTTTTAGGTGCCTGCCCAGGTCTTTGGGCACTGCACCCAGTGTGCCAATTACCACTGGAACCACCTGCACTGGCTTACACCAGATATGCTGTCATTCGATTCTTAGATCTTGGTAGCAGGAGATCTTTTCCAGTTGTTTCTCCTCAATTCTGCCGTCACCTGGTAAGGCGATGTCAAGAAGCCACACCTGACTGCTTCCTATGATGGTGATATCTGGAGTCTTGTGTTCCAAGACCTTGTCCGTTTGTATCCTGAAGTCCCACAGAAGCTTGACCTGCTCATTTGCAACCACTTTTTCAGGCTTGTGGTCCCACCAGTTTTTTGCCACTGGCAGATGATACTTTTGGCATAGATTCCAGTGGATCTTCTGGGCCTCAGTTTGTAGTCAGTCTGACCGATCTTCTTGCAGCCACTTAGAATGTGGTCGATGGTTTCATCCACTTCTTTGCAGAGTCATCGGCTTTGGGTCATCAGCTGATCTTTCAATTCTGACCTTGATGGCATTTGTCCTGATTGCCTGTTCTTGGGCAGCAAGTCTCGGGCCTTCCGTCTCCTTCTTCAGTGTTCCACTCGTGAGCCACAACCGGGTCTTATCCTGATCCACTTTTCCTTCTATCTTGGCAAGGAATTGGCCATGCAATACTTTATTCTGCCAACAGGCAGTCCGAGCCTGAATTGCACTATGATGATGATGATGATGATGATGTCAGCCATATGACTCTTTTTCAACAGCCTGGCTTGATTCTGGCCCTGTAAAATCTTCCACTCCAAATGACCCTGGATGGAGGAAAGAGGAAGGAGCATCTGATGTGGTGTAACAGTGTTGACAGGCTGAGAAGGTGAATCACCTGAACTTTGTTGCTCCTTCAAAAACAAACTTATTCAATGTTTTCTTTGTTGCAGAACCAAATAAAAACTATGCCAAACTTTAATAATAGTCCATTTTTAACCTGCTGTGCTGATATGAATCGCTGCAGGGAAGTTCAGTGTCGAAACAACAGAGCAGATCTTCCATTTTCTGTGTGTCCACAGCCAGAGGGCCGCTTCCTAAGAACTGCATTAGACCTCTTTAGGTCCAGCTAATCAGAAGGAGTGAAATACCTGGGAAGGATCTGAATCTCATCACTAAATAAGAACCACTTTCCACTTGATTTGTATGTAACCACAAGGACAGAAAAATATGCACTGTTACACATGGAGTGCAGTATGAATGTTTTGTTGAAGTACACACCTTGGGATGCCACAGTATTCTGAATACAGGTGTACCCTGTACAGGTGTTCTGGAACAGCCCATGGATAAAAAAATCAGTGTATAAAGAAAACAATGGAAAAATAGGTTTAAAGACCCACTTCTAGGTTTCTTGCTCCGCTATTGCACCTAATAGTATAAGGAAATGCCTCTGTATTTGTAGGAGTTTGATTCTGGGTCTGAAAAGTGAAACAATTGCTTGTGTGACTACCTATGTACTACAGTAGAAAAGCAGTTTTTTACACTGTGATTTGCAGTGGACATTTGTGTTAAGTCAAATCCGTGTATAAAAAATCCATGTTTGACAAGGGTGGACCTGTAAATGCTGATCATCACATAAGAAGATGTTTGTAGCTGCAAACATATGCATGCTTTCCTGGGGGCAAGGCCCACTGAGTACAATGGGATTTGTTTTTCAGTTAACCTGCTTAAGATTGTGCTGTTTCATTTTGTTTTTCAACCTCTGTGTAGGAGATTTGTGACGCTGCCTTCAGCTGTTTCAGTCAATGGCGGAAATCAAGGCTTTCTCTTTTATTCATGCAAATAAAATGAATGGCAAGCCGCAAGTTCATGCATCACCATCCGACCGTCTTAATGGGGTGCTGTTGATTTCAGTATCAACGTTGCCAAGGTGTAGTTTTTGGGGTTAAGCCAATAATATTAGCAGGAAAATTAGACAGCCATATCCTGCTCCACAAAAACATGCTCCACCTTTTTTTATGGTCTAGTTGGTGGTGTGTTGTCAGCCTCCCCCAGATTGCAGTCCTCCACGTGACATGCCTTGCATGACATTTGTGATGCAACTCCGTAAGTGGCTGCATTGATTTCAACAGCCTTCACTAGTTACTTACCTAGAGAGCTCAAGGTTGGATCCTGTGCCACTGAAGGCAAGGAGTGAACTGCAGGCAATATCCAGGGCATGTTAAGTGATATTTTAGGATATTTTAGGATCAGGATTCCAGGAACATCATCTTCCCATATAAAGCCTTTCTGTCCAGTTTAATTTTGATTCTTTGATGTCTTTATTCCACCATCACTGGAATCTCATTTTGTCTAAACTGCTTAGGTTAGACAAAAGCTTCAGAGGAAATGAGGACTTTATAGGAATCAGGCTGCAATCCTAAGCCCTCATTAGGGTGGCATAAGTCCTGACACAACTCCTGTGCTAGTCTGGAGGTGTCACAAAAGTGCTGTATGGACTCAGGGGGACAAGATGCCTGAACCTAAAAAGGAGGACAAGGTCTTGGATGCCTCTCAGCCTAGCCTTTCTGGCAGACAGTGGAACATTTGCCTACTCACGAGTAAAGCCACGATACTGGGCACTTTCATTTTCCCATAGTGCTCAATGCATAATTTGGATTTTTAGTTTTTTGGGCATAACTTTTGTTTGGAGATATTTCAAAACTGATTTTTGCACTGGATTCTGATCTTCAATACAAATCCAATGACATATGACCTGATGGGGTACTGCACACCATTGCAAAGTTCCGAAATGAAGCCAAAAATGTAGGACAATGAAGCCAAAATGTAGGACACCTGGACAGGTGGATTAAAAAGGGGACAAATCCAGAAAAATCTGGACATAAGGTCACCCTGTAAGTATGGCACTTCTGCACCACACTTTCATGTTCCAGATTCCCCCCCACCCCACACTTTCATGATCCAGACTCTCCCTGCCCCAAGAATAGGTAGACCAGTGAGTTGTGCCAGCCTAAATTGGTTAGGATTATGCCCTCAGAGTGTCTGCATCATGAAACTGAATTGCACCCATTGAATATCCACAATGACAATTATTCCAAACAAACTTGTGTTGATCAGGGCTTTTGAGTTGTGTACATTTGCCAAAATGGCAATCCAAAAAAAAAATCTGCTCTTGAGATATTGAACTCAGAAGAATTCAAATCTCTACTTTGCTCACTGATAGACTGAAATCCTAAAGATACCTTCATCAGAGTAAGACCCACCAACTTGGGGGCAGTTGCCTGGATGTGCCCCCAATTTGGGTGCAGTTGCCTGGATGTGCCAGAGGCAACTGCCCCTAAGTGCCCCCAAGTACCCCCACCGACCACCTTGAACCTCCAGCAGCAGCCGAGGTAAGCCTCCCGGGAAAGTGTCTTTGATTGCAGTCTCCTAACCATGTTTACTCAGAAGTAAGCCCCATTGCGTTAAATGGGGCTTACTCCCAGGAAATTGTCTTTAGGATTGCATCCTAAGTAGACTTCATAGGATCATGCACATCTATTGCATGTTTTGAATTCAATTCCAGTGTTTTGTCATCATTTTTACATCTAGTTAATATTTTTATATGAATATTTTGGGGGGGGTCATGAAACCAATCGTCTGAGTTTCCATTGTTTCCTATGGGAAAATCCGTTTCACTTAAGGAGCGTTTCACTTAAAGAGCATGCTTCTGGAATGAATTAAGCTCTTTATGTGAGGCACCACTGTACTGTTGATTGAGTGACTGATTGGTTGGTTGTGTGAGGGGGTAGCATTTAATGGGCTACATCCAAAGCCAGGAGGTCTTGGGCCTGCCAATGTCTGCCAATTCAGTTCATAGACATCTCCACTATTCCACCCTTTTCCAAATTACACATTTTACACTTAAATCATTTAAATCATTTAAATCATTTAAACCATTTAAATTTAAAAAAGTGTATTTTTATTCCTCTCCAGATCCCTGTTCCAGCATTGGGATTTTCTTTAACCTCCACTGTGCATTCAAAAACTCATATTTGCGATATTTTAAGTTGATCCCACTAGTTGCCATATTAAGTGTGAATATTTCTGTTGGCATTTTTGTTCCTAATGGTCCAACACAGCCCTTGGCATTTTTCAGTGATTTCATGTGCATGAAACTCAGAGCGCAACCCTACCCGTGTCTACTCAAAAGTAAACCCCACTGTGATCAATAGGACGTATTCCAGGAAAAGTATCTGCATCAATCTCCTGTGACATGTAGATAGGATGCTCTCACCCTAGACCAGTGGTTCTCAATCTTCTTAACGCCATGACCCCTTTATAAGTTCCTCCTGTTGTGGGGACCCCCCAACCATAAAATTATTTCCGTTGCTACTTTATCACTGTAATTTTGCTACTGTTATGAATCGTAATGTAAATATCCAATATGCAGGATGTATTTTCATTGTTACAAATGAAATGTGTGTTCTATGCACACGCTGAACACAGTGGGATTTATTTCAGAGTAGGCATGCATAGGATTGGGCCCTGAGGCTGCAATCCTATCCACATTTGCATGGGAGTAAAGGCCCCCTGACTATAATGGGATTTATTTCAGAGTAGGCATGCATAGGGTTGGGCTGTCAGTCAGCCCCAGCGTGCGTGCAGCTGCAGCTGGAGGTCGGGCAAGCCTGACTTGGCCCCCTGCATCAGGGGTCTATGGTGACCCCAAGGAAAGCTCTTGGCGACCCAAAAGGGGTCCCGACCCCCACTTTGAGAAACAGTGCCCTAGACACTGAAACAAAGTGCTCAGTACTCTTTGAAATGCCTTAAAGAACAAGTTCAACAAGATCAAGCGCATGACTCAGGCCGTCCCCTGCAAACAGTCTTTGGTTTGAGAAATGTCAACTCATGTCAGATGAATGTTTGTTTGCCTTCTTTGCCATGAACTCGCTTTTACAAGGTGACCCTTGGGAGACTTCAGGGTTTTGTGACTTGCTCCCCAGCTGTTAACCATCCAAAACAAACATGCTGGTCCATGTTTCTGGGGTGCCAGTGTTCCTCCTTCAGTTCCTGCAAGCGAAATGAGCGAGCCCTGCTTTCGGCAGTAAGTCAAAACAAACGGAGCACAATGTTCCCAGCGGGTGGACATGATGTTGTTGATTTTCCAGTCTTACTTGCTGTGATACCACCGAAATCAAAAGGCATTCCTTAAACACTGAACCAGGCCTGATAAAGTTCAGTCGCTGCTTGAGTGATTAAATCACTCACCCCAATTTTTGAGGGGCGCATTAATGTTTGTGCACCTCTCTTTGCTGCCACCACCTCCTTATACCCTTTCCTGGTGTGCTTCAAAACCAGCCACTATGTTGGGGGGATGATGATGGAACAGGGTGACCAGATGCCAAACCCAAAATTCCTGAACCCCAAGGCCAAAATTCCTAATCCCAGCCCAAAATTCCTACCCGCTGAAAAAAATGGCCAAAAATTTATTTTTTTTGTTTGGGTTTTTCTATTTTTTGACCATAACTTTTGATAGGAAGGAGATAGCTCAAAACTGATTTTTTGCATTGGATTCTGCTCTTCAATACGAATCCAACAACATATGGCATGATATGTACTGTGCACTATCACAAAGTTTCAAAATGAAGCCAAAATGTAGGACAATGATGCAAAAATGTAGGACACCCAGACAGGAGGCTAAAAATCCGGACAAATCCAGGTTTTTCTGGTCATCTGGTCACCCTGTGTGGAAAGATGCTTCTCAGGCTCAGTGGCATAGCAGATTGATTGATTGATGGGGTGCAAAGCACTATGTTTTGCAAAGAGCCCCAAAAAAGGGACAGCAAGAAAGGGATAGGCGCACACCTTTGATTTGATGGCATATTTGCAAAGGGGATGGGCCCCTTGCACGCTGCAAAGAGACTCCCTGCAAAACTTAGTGCTTTGCACCCCCCTGAACTATGCCACTGGGTCTCCAGCATGCTTCACATGAAAATATCCAGATGAGTGCAAAGTGCAGCAGAATGAAATATACATGATGATGAAAGCCCATATCACACCAGCATGATATCCACTGCACTCCCTCTATCTATGTTATTGTGCCTGATTCAAGGTGCAAGTCCACTCCTTTGAAGCTGTAGGATGTCTAAAGCACCATTGCCTCTTGCATGAACTCACCAAGGCCAGCTCATGGCCTCCCATTGTTGGAGGCAGCGCAAAAAATACCCCCTTCGTTATCTAGTGAGTGCCAGTTTCCTCCTCCTTCTTCTTCCTCTTCCTCCTCTCCTGAAATAGAAAAACCTAGAAGGGAACTGAATGGGCAAGCAATGGGGAGGGGGGATCCGTGTGGTGTTCTAGTTCTTGCCAGTACTGAGTTGCAGTTGACTCTCAGCCTCTGCAAGATGCTAGTCCTCAATGAGTTCACAGTTACAAGATTGAGGTAGCTGTCGAATAGTAATGGTTGAGCAGTCTTAAGGCTGGATTTTGAACCTCTGTTCCCAGCACCATGACCACAGCTTATGAAAGTATAGGAAATTTATTCGGAAAGTAGGGTTACACAGATAAAGGGATGCAAGGGTCACAATAAAGGGATGCAAAGGTACAGGAAAACTGGAATGAAATACAGCAGGCCTCCGTCAGTCTTGGCAGACTATGGTATCATGCTCAGCACTGCATATGAAGCACGAAAGCCTGGGTTGGATTGTTATGGAGGATAGGCTGTTGCCAGTGGTGGGCCGGATCCCCCAAGATCCGGTTCGCCAGAAGTTGAGGGGCAGGGGCAGGGTCAGGGGCGGGGCCGAGGTCAGGGGGGGCTAACGGAGGATCCCACCCCGGCGCACTGCGCATGCGCCAAACCCCGGTGCATGTGAAGTGCGTCTCCTCCAGCCGGAGGAGACGTGGTACGCATGCACCGACCCCGCGGTTTGGCGCATGTGCACTGTGTCTTCTCCAGCCAGAGAAGACGCGGTACGCATGCGCCAACCCCCGGGGTCAGCGCATGCGCAATGTGTCTTCTCCGGCCGGAGAAGATGCGGTATGCATGCGCCAACCCCCGGGGGTCGGCGCATGCGCAATGGGTCTCCTCCAGCTGGAGGAGATGTACTGTGCATGTGCCGAGGCCGGCGCGTGCTCAGTACGTCTCCTCCAGTTGGAGGAGATGCGGGGGAGAAAAGATGGCGGCCGGCGCGAACCGGCATCTGCCCACCCCTGGCTGTTACCCACGCAGCAAATCCCCCTCTCCACGCCACTGAATTAGTCCAATGGAAAGGCAGAGCCAATACGATTGGATCCAGCTAGTGTCACAGAGCTGGGCTAAGGACAGGAGCTCAAGAATTTAACATAACAAAGGCTAACTCTTTAGGTTGACTTCCCTGTTTAACCTTTAGTCAAGAGCATCATCTCAAAAAACTTGGGCCACGTGTGTGGGACTAAGACTTATGGCATCATGCTACCCTGGAGAGCATGTTGTCCAGAGAGAGCAAATAACCCACTTTCTAGGGTTCTTATACCTGTATTGTAAATAGGTATATGCTGATATGCTTATTAATTTCTTAATTAACCATATAGCAGGCTCTTTACCGGCTGTTTGGAATCAGCCAATCTGCTGGCAGAGGGCCTCTCTCACCGGAGGAAACAGCAATAGAATGAATCACAATCACAGAGGTTCTACCCAGTGATGGGCCCACCAAGCCCCAAGATCCGGTTCGCCGGAAGTTGGGGGGTGGGCCCGGGGTCAGGGCTGGGGCCAGGGGGCGGGCCCTCACTGCGCATGCGCCAGGCTTGGCGCATGTGCAGTGCGTCTCCTGGAGGGAGACTCAGCGCGCCTGCGTCAAGCTTGATGCAGGCGCATCTCCTGAAGAGCGGCTTCGGGCGACACAGTGCGCTAGCGTGTGCACAGTGCACTGTGCCTCTTGAAGCCCCGCTTCAGGAGACCTGGCGGCCGCTGTCGAACCGGTCCCCGCGGCTCTTGCCAGCCGTGGCTCTGGCCGGTTCGCCAGCGGTCGCCACGTGGGAACCGTCGCTACTCACCCGAACCGGCATCTGCCTACCAGTGGTTCTACCTATCTAAATAAAAATATATGAGTTTTTGCATTTAGGTTCGGTTAGAGAAATGGAGGACCTGGTAATCTGTTGACACCAATCACAATCCAACACAGACAGAATTTCTGGCCTGTCCGTGTTGCAGAGAATTTTCACGATTTCACAAAGCCTGCAGAACCCCTTCTACAAAGGTTACATAAAACCTTTGCAAGTGTGAGTCACATTGAACATCACCTTGTAAACACGCTTGCTCAAGTAGCCACCAAGCACCAGCAACCCAGCCATTGCTTCCTTGTAAAAAAAAGATCTCCCTGCACAAAGCAAGCCAGCACCTCACAATGAGGGCTATGCTCAGCTCACTTTTCCTTCATACCCTAATTTTCTGTGAGCAGGGAGCAAATTTCTTCTTTGCCACTCCAGGAAGCAGGATCAGGACCTTACCTTGGCATCTATCAGTCTTGAAAGACTATGGTATTGTGCTTGACGCTGCACGTGAAGCACGGACATCAGGGAGATTGATATGGAGGATAGGCTGTTACCCAAGCAGCAACCCCCCCCCCTCCACGCCACTGAAATAGTCCAAAGGAACAGCAGAGCTGATACGATGGGTTCCAGCTGCGTCGCAGAGCTGGGCTATGGACAGAGCTCACCCTGTCTTGTGGGGATCCAGGTCTTGAACCCTGGCCTGCTGGTGAACAGGCACAGTGTCTTAACCACTTGCGCCACCCACAACCACAGGATCAGGACCAATGGGTTTGAAACACAAGAGAGTTTTCTATTAAATATTAGAAAAAACTTCCTGATGGTACAAACTCTTCAGACACACTTGTACGTACTTTCTCTAAGATCATACATTGTCTCTGTCTGACTCAGAAGGTGTTAGACCAGTGGTTCTCCATCTTCCTAACGCCATGACCCCTTTATAAGTCCCTCATGTTGTGGGGACCCCCAACCATAAAATTATTTCCGTTGCTACTTTATCACTGTAATTTTGCTACTGTTATGAATCGTAATGTCAATATCCGATATGCAGGATGTATTTTCAATGTTACAAATGAAATGTGTGTTCTATGCACACATTGAACACAATGGGATTTATTTCAGAGTAGGCATGCATAAGATTGGGCCCTGAGGCTGCAATCCTATCCATATTTACATGGGAGTAAAGGCCATCCTGACTATAATGGGATTTATTTCAGAGTAGGCATGCATAGGATTGGGCCCTGAGGCTGCAATCCTATCCACATTTACATGGGAGTAAAGGCCCCCTTACTCTAATGGGATTTATTTCAGAGTAGGCATGCATAGGATTGGACCCTGAGGCTGTCAGTCAGCCCCAGTGTGCACGCAGCTACAGCTGGAGGTCTGGCAAGCCTGACCTGGCCCCCTGCATCAGGGGTCTTTAGGCGACCCCCAGGAAATCTCTAAGCGACCCCCAAAGGGGTCCTGACCCCCACTTTGAGAAACGCTGTGTTAGACCTTCTGTTGTTGAAGATACTGAACCAGCCAGCTGCCTATTAGAGGTGCTGCAATTGTGGACAGCATGTCCACTGGGAGGGTGGGGGTGAGAGATACCTGGGTGCAAAAAGGGGAGCATCTAGAAATTTCCTGGTATGTTACATTTTCCCAATTTAATCCAGATTTGCTGCCTGCACAGGATGCTGAAGGAACTTGGAATATATACATGACACTCAACGCAGGGTCAAATCTGGGAGGAAACCTGCCTGCAACCATAGCTCTTTGATTTCTGGATCTGCTAACCAGATCTGATTTAGGAGGTCAGAAAGCTGCATGGGGGAATGTGGTGGGGAACATGACTGGGCTTAATGTCTTCAGTTGCAGTGTTCCCAAGATGGATCAGGCCTTCATTTACGTCCAAGATCCGAATCTTGTTCTTGCTCTGTTTTCAGATCCTTTCCAGGTATGAATATGCCATGCAGGTCCAGGTGAATATCAGCCTTAACTGTGGCCCGGGCTATTTCCGTGCAGGTTTTTGCATCCAGTATGAGCAGGAAAGGCAGCTTCTGGGGGTCCGACGTCACAATGCTGGACAAGAGGATACCTAATGTTGTCATGGGAGAGACGCAAAAACATTTCCGACAATAAGGATCTCCTTGAAGTTCAGAAAAAGACATTTAATGTCCAGCATCACTGAGCTGATACAACTCAAATGCTCTGCTGGAGGGAAGGAGATTGCTGTTTGTTAAAGCAAATAGAAGATGCTTGCTTTTAATTTTTCCACCAGGCACAAGCCCCCTATGAGGGGTTCTGGGGTGAGAGCTGGAGTAGTAGTTAATGTTGTTAGTGGAAGAAAATGCAACATACTACATGAGCATCTTGCACCAAAAGGGGCAACGGAGCTAGTAATAGGATGAGAAGCAGTAAATAAATAATGTAGATAGGATGCTAGTGACACAGCTAGCTATATAGGAGGTAAGAGTTTTCCTTCCATAGGCTTCCCTTGTTTACCCACTTCCATTCCCATCTCTGTTGTCTCCTTAGTTCACTATCTCAATATAATAGTCAGTGGGGCTTACTCCCACAAAAGTGTGGATAGGATTGGAGCCTGTGGCTGCAATCCTAAAGACAATTTCCTGGGAGTAAGCTCCATTGAATATAATGGGTCTTACTTCTGAGTAGATAGGCATAGGATTGGACTGTATCTGTATCAAAACAAAGATCAAACATCATGCACCAGGCAATGTGGGTTCCAGGCCACCATAATATTGCCACCATCCGTGTGTTACTTCATTTGTCCCAGGGTGACCAGATGCCTGAACCTCTAAAGGAGGAGGACAAGGTCTTGGATTCCTCTCAGCCTGGCCTTTCCGGTGGACAATGGCACATTTGCCTACTCATGTGTAAATATTGGACACTTTCACTTTCCCATAGCGCTCAATGCATGTTTTTGATTTTTAGTTTTTTGGCCATAATGTTTGATAGGAAGGAGATATTTCAACACCAGTCTTTGCATTGGATTCTGCTCTTCAATACAAATCCAATGACATATGACCTAATGGGGTATTGCGCACCATTGCAAAGTTCCAAAATGGAGGACAATGAAGCCCTTTCGGAGGACACCAAAAAAGGAGGACACCAGGAGACTAAAAAAGAGGACAAATCCAAAAATTTCCGGTCATATGGTCACCCTGATTTGTCCTCCTAAGTCCTGTCCCCATGTTCTTGCAGTCTAGTCTCTCTCACCTTGTTATTGTTTAGGAAGGAAATGGGAGGGTGCCCAGAGATGCCGCCCTCAGATGCCTCGGAGGAAGGGTGGGTCACCCATGCAATATAAATGTATATACATATATGCAATTAACATGATGGACAAAGGAAAGTGATGTGTGATAAACAATCTGGGTGTCAGAGTGACAACATCTCCAAGCCAGCATTTTCAGGAGGAACAAACAGATGATCAGAAATGAATGCAAGATCACAAGGAGAGATATCTGGGACGCGGCTTTCCATAGGATTGTGAAAGTCATCCTTGTCTTTGCACTGATTTGAGTTCTGTTCTGATCAGTAACTTGTCCATTTTTTATTTTGGGGGGGCTGCTTTATCACCATTAGGAGAACTACTCCACTCCTGCCATAGCTGATATCTTTATGTTGGATGCTGCCATGGATTCCTTCTTAATGGCCAAAAATGATATAGATTTTTAAAAAACAAATATTGATTAGTTATCTGATGCTGCTGGGTTAGTGTTTCAAAACATCTACAGGGAGGTTGTGTTTGTATGCAGATTTCTTTGCACTTCCTAAGGAGGAAACCCCACTGGATGCTACTATTTAAACATGTTTAGGTTTCCACAGCCCTGATATCAAGCAACCAGTTCAGAACCAGATTGCAGTCCATGTGAATGGTTTGGTCTGTTCACAGCCAGACTGAATGTATAAGTACATCTGCTTCCTCATCCTATACAGACCCTACAATCCAGAGTAACTACAGGAAGATATCAGAGGCACTTACTTTGGATTGCTTTATGCATTTTCCATAGGTTTCCCATAGGTGGCACCATCACTACGTCAGTGTAAAAGGTCCCATAGTTACTCTGGATTGTAGCCATAATCCTTCCAAAACAGACTGGACAACAGAGGGTGGCAAAACCTGAAATGTTGTGTTGCTGGTTCAGCTTTTTTGGCTGAGATAACTTCCTTAATCTCCAGGATTTGGTGAAGCAATTCAAGATGTGCCTTTGATGTGAAACCAGCCCAACAGATTGCATGAAAGATCCACCGCGCTGTGCGTTGCAGCGAACCGTTTGCGTTTCCTGGGAGTTAGTGCTGATTCAGCAATCTGAGGCTGTGGGCTGTTGGGGAAGCCAACAGAGCTGTGACAAATCAAGTTCTTCATACGCAAGAGACGTTATCTGAACTCTGCAAGTTGCAGCTGGATTTCCAGCGGTGCAGGAGTAGCTAGAAACCTGATTTCAAAACTCCCTTTCAACCTCTCCACCTAGTTTGCTTCATGGGACATCACAGGATCGGACAGGAGGGTCCGTTGGGTCTGGGGAAGGGGCAGTGAACACTGAACACTAAATCCTAATCCTTGAGTTCCCTTTTGGGAAGAAAGGTGGGTTATAAATCAATCACCATCATCATCACCACCACCCTCTGACCAGGTCCATACAGATTTGTGGCAGCTCTATTGCTAATGCATATCTAGTGGTCCATCATGGGCTTACCTTGTGACAAGGGAACAAATGTTCACTTATCCTGAAGAGGCCTCCAGAGCAGTGATGGGCCCAGCCTCCCTGAAGATCTGGTTCGCCGGAAGTTCAGGGGCTGGGCCGGGGTCAGGGGGCGGGGCTGGGGTCAGAGGGGAAGGGGGCAGGCCCTAACCAGGCTGCACTGTGCATGCGCCAGGCTTGGCACATGCACAGTGCGACTCCTGAAGCCGAGCTTGGCTTCAGGAGAGTCAGTGCGCATGCGTCCAGCTGGACGCACGCGCACTAAGTCTCCTGGGGCCGAGCCCCAAGAGACTCAGTGCGCGTGCGTCCAGCTGGACACAGGCGCACTAAGCTTCCTTGCGCCGAGCCCCAGGAGACGTGGCACCGGCGGACGCTGGCAAACCGGTTCCCGCGGCTCTTGCAGCCGCAGCTCTGACCGGATCGCCAGTGTCAGTCAAGGGGGAAGATCAGGTTTGGGCGAGTAGGCCCGAACCGGCATCTGCCCACCTCTGCTCCAGAGTCTGAAACTCCCCCCCCATGCAACGGGTGTCACACTGCACCTGCATGTGGGGTGTTAGGACTGGGCTTCATTTTAATGGCACTGTACCAAGAGGTATAAATTTTTTAATACCCCCAAACCAGTAGTAGGACATTTGTGTTGTTTACCATCATCTTCTTCTTTGGCATCTGGACTAGGAACAAACACTGGTTCTGCCGGCCAACAATGTTCCTCTTTCCAACGAACACATTTCTTCGTCAAGATGTCAAATTTAAGTATCTGGGTGAACACAGGAGGAGAAAGTGTCTTTTAACCAGGCGAGAACTTTTCACCCATTCTTCTAATTTCAATTTGCTGTCCAAAAGTATCATAGAAAGATAGCTAAGGGCACAATCAGTGGTGGGCACTTACCGGTACGGGCCTACGCGCCTGTACCGCTTCTTCCAGTTTCCCTGCCGCTAGCGTACCGCCAGCGACAGGGAAACGCAAAACATAGCGGACCGGTACGGTCCGCCATGTTTTGCGCCCACTGCGCCTGCCTAGAAGCGGGCAGGCCGCTTCTAGGCAGGCTCTGCACAAGCGCCGACATCGGCGCTTGCGCAGAGCCTGCTTAGAAGCTGGCAGGCCGGCTTCTAAGCAGGCACTGCGCAGGCGCCAATGTCGCCCTGCCCCTCGCCCCTCCCCAGTCCTGCCCCTCGCCCTGCCCACACCCCCTGACCCCGGCTGGCCCCTCCCACTTCCGGGGTACTGGATCTTGGGATGGGGCCAGCCCATCTCTGGGCACAATCCTAAACATGTCTACTCAGAAGTAAGCCCCATTATGTTCAATGGGTCTTACTCCCAGGAAAGTGTCTTTAGGATTGCAGCCATAGAAAAATAGCAAAGCTTCTTCTGTCAACCTGAACTGAACTGTCTTAAGACCCGTTTCAGTTGTTTAAAGTAAACAAACAAAATACTTCATCTTAAGTCTTGTCAATAAATTCTATCAAAACATTAGGTGGCCACACGTTAGTTCAATATTATAACTTTACAAAAAGAAATGTGTGGGGTTGGACGCAGAAGTGGAATTAAAATCTTTATATATAAAATCAAAGTGTGTCTGACTGACTGACTGACTGACTGACTGATCAATGCTCAGCCAAAACTGCCAGACCTAGAAATGTGAAACTTGGAGAGGGTATTTCTCCTGTGATGTAGGCACCCAGTAAGAATCAAATTTTAGAAATTCTAACCCTAAGGGGGTGAACGTGTTTTCGTCCCTATACTTTACATTGAAGACTGACTGAGCAAGACCGATCCCCAACCCCTGGAACTAGAAGCATTCATTAGAGGAGCATAGTCCTCTAATGTAAGGACCCACTAAGAACCAATTAGATGCCTGCTGGTTTCCAGTGCCTGGAAAGGGATTTGTGGTGTCCAGTGGGGCCTGGCACTGGGTGTCTGGTACCCTGTACTGGCTGCTAGGCTGGGATGGCAGGTGTTGCCTGGTGCTGTCTAGTGCCCAGTAGGGGTGACCAGTGTTGCCTGGTGCCCACTAGTGCCCAGTGCCACCCAGTGGTGCCTGCTGCCCATTGGTGACCTGGTGGTGCCCAGTTGTACCCACTACCCAATAGTTCCCAATGGTGCCTGGTAGAGCCTGGGGGTGCCTGCTGCTGCCCTAATTCCCTCTTGTGCCCCAGTGCCTATTGGTACACAGCAATGCCCATTGCCTGCCAGTGCTCACTGTCTGGTGCCCACCAGTATCCAGCAGTGTCTGAGGCTCACAAATATTCTTGACATTTTACTCCTGCCGCAATGGATAAATTCCGCTAGTTGATTTATAAAATGACATTGATTATATATAATAATTAATATAATAATGCAATGTCAAAATGGTTAAGTTGATTCATGTTTTATAACCACAGTGAGTTACAATTTAATACTTATGATATAAAAGGGCAAAGCACCCTGTGTGGGAAGAGGAAGATAAGCAACCGTAAGGCTGCAATCCTCTCCACACTTACCTGGGAGTAAGCCCCGCTGCCCATAATGGGACTTACTTCCGAGTAGAGATGCATAAGATTGGGCAGTAAGGTACTATTTTTTTCTTCAAGACACAGTTTTTGGATGACAATAAGTGGAATCCTAACCAATTTTCCAGCTCAGGGTAAAGGAACAAAGAATCCTTTACCTTGGGGAGGCCTCTATGACTGCCCCTCAACTGTAAGATGCAGTACATGGCCCACTGGCATCACTATGCCAGTGCTGGAAGGTGGGTTAGGATTGCATCCAAGAACAAATTGGCAAGAGGTTCGAGCCAGGATCAGGTCTGGCCCATCCATTGGCCAACTGAAACAGCTGCCACAGGAAGAAGATAGATGGGGTGCACGTTCTGTCCATTTACTTGCCTCCAAAACTTTTCCTCCCTGGATTGGAAAAGGAAGTAGGGAATAAAGAGGGAATGTGGAAGGAGGAGAAAGCTGAGTGAGAATACTAGAGGGCAGCTGGCCCATCACCAGGTTCAAGAGGTAGCATCTGACATGCCATCTGAACTGCCAGGAGCTCTTGGGCCGGCCCTCATGCTTTGCATTCCATCATGTCCAACCTTAAGGCAGGAAGCAGACAAAACATCACCCACAAAGCACAAATGTCAAAAGAATTTCATTTGGGAGCAATGGGCTGTTGCTACACTGGCAGCATTATGTGCACACATTATTATTATTACTATTATTGTCTTCTGTGGCATCATCTTCACTTATAAGCAAGGGAAAGTAGGTCATGGACTCTCAAGGCGGAAATGAAGACGAGGCTGCCTCTTCCCCAGGCAGCTGATTTCATTTATGACTAGGTTGGCACTTCACTCCCTGTAGTTGAACACAATTATTCCCTGCTCCACCTGGGCACAAAAGTGTTGATCTTCTATATAGTAATATCTACATTCCCTAAAGCCAATACTTGCCCTTAAGAACAAACCAAGAGAGAACCAAACGTGAGAAAGGCTGCCATATTTCTCTACTGATATATTTATCCAATCCATACATAAATGGGGAGTCTGGTTTTGTTTTTTTAACATTATTATACTTACATCCTATTAGTTATTAGTTTGTTATTTCCGTAAATCACTTTGTGAACTTTTGTTGAAAAGTATTACAGCAAGACCTCTACTTACAAACATTCAAGATGCAAATTTTCATACATACAAAAATACTTTCATAATATGAACTTTCATAAATACGAACACACTCGGGACTCTACTTCTTTGCTGCATTTAAGGTATGACAACAGTATTTTAACAGTAAACAGTAGTAACAGTAAAAAGTACTTTTTAACTATAAAGATATTTAATTTACCCTACTTTTTCCTTTTTTATTGGTTCAAACTGGGTCAAACATGTATTACCGTCAATGTGTTGGACTTAAAAAGAAATTGACTTATGGACGAGCTTCCAAAATGGAATTACCATATATAGATCCAGTGATCAGTGATTACTGATCCTGAACATACTTCTTCTTAAATACTGTTTGATTTACTGTTTGATTTAAATACTGTTTGATTTGATTGCTTGTTTGTTGTACTATCTAGGTTGGATCATATACCATTGAAAGTGGTACATGACTTCCAAGAGGAGCACAAGTCAATGTTCAGAGTCTCCAAAATGCTGGAGGGTTACTCAATGTTCCCTTACCCAGAGACCACCTATGGGATTCTCCCCCTGACCCCCTGCAAGATACAGGCATGCTCAGGTGTTTCAGCCGCATTGATGCTGGGGGAAAAGATTGGGGCCTGATGTTGCTTATGCCCAGGTATGCACATCAAACCTGTACAATGCCATTTTCTATGAGGAAGCATGCCTTGAAATAACATACCTGTGTGGGGATTGGACTCCATTGGATCGCTGGTGCAAAGATATATCTGTACTTTTTGCCATTGTAATTATAGTTGATGCGAGGAAGTTCTATTCCTGCAGGTGAAGGAGGATAAAAATGAACCCTCATAAATCACAAAGGATCAGCTCGGCTCTAGGCAAGAGAGTGCTTGATACAGTCTGCTGCTGCGGAGGGAGGAGGGACACATTCCAGGCACACTTCCCTCCACCCACCCCATGTCACTACAAAAAATATATGGACTTAGGATGCTTCCAAAAATTAAATGTGACCCTAGCCTTGCCCTGCTACCTTCACATAATATGGCCTCTCACCTTCACATAATATTTCAGGCTGACAATAGATGTTGCCATCTTTTTCCTTCACTGCTGTGGCGGTGGTTGACGGAAGTCGGACCAGATTGGTGCCTATTTCGGCATCCTAAAAGGAACACACACTGAGAACAGGCCACATTTCAAAGAACATGTTTCCAGTTTCAAATGGACACTGGCACCAAAACTGGGAAGGAAGAGAGGATCTACCGTATGGAGTTTTGAATGGCACAACAGTTGCTCCAACTTCACATCAGTCAACAAGAGCATCCCGTTAAGGCCTCGCAAAGAGGGACGGCTTCTGGGGGACATTTGCAAATGGGGGTATCCACAGTGAGAGGTCATCCTGTGTTGCTACTGCCACATCGAAAGGGTTAGATTGGATCCCAGGGGAGTGGATGGGTGCAGATGAGCATGGGTGGGCCTGAACTACTGGAAGACTTGGCCCACCAAAACACTGGCTCTGTATCTGGGCAGGCATTTCTAGTAAGGCCAGGAAAGGATTCACACCCCGTATAAGCCCTGGGCGAATCCATGTTTGAAATACCATGTCCAGATTTCCACACCTCTGCTCGATCCCACATTTGGTTGTACAAGATACAAAAAAGGAGAAATTGAATGATCATAGGATGTGATGATCTAACCAAGGTCAAGAACTTTGGCTACAATCCAGAGTAACTATGGGATCTTTTACACCGACGTAGTTACGGTGCCACCTATGGGAAATGCATAGAGCAATCCAGAATAAGTGCCTCTTACGTCTTCCTGTAGTTACTCTGGATTGTAGGGTTTGTCTTGTTCATTTAGGTATTTGAATTATTCAAGTGCTTGTTAAAAACTGTGATTGCCAACTCTGCATTTCCAAAACAGGTTATGGACGTTGCTGGACTTCCAGGTGTTCATCTGCAGGACGTTCTGAAGCTGACAGTTTTCACACCGGAAACCAAGTTGTTTATAATATGGGCTGTTTATAACATGCACAACTATGCACATCATGTACACTAAATAGATTTCACGCCCTATGCTATACCATTGTCAAGGCTTGATAGACGCTAAAGGGAAATCAATCCAGACATTAAAGGAAAGAGAACCTCAATACTGGCCTTTGCCAGGCCCAGGCTGGTTTCCAGGCTGCCTTCCTGCATTATGCGATGGCATTATTAGGCTTGCAGCTCAGCAAGGAAGAAAATAGGAAGAGGCAGACAAACAACTGATGCAAGTCCTGCCATCAGGAGGTCAGGAGCTTTTTTCACTGCATTAGCACACGCTTATTGCAAAGGCGTAGCAAGGAACGGTGTCAGCTGTGGCAGGCTGAGACTTGCCAGATGGGTTGATGGGCACAAAGAGTCCTTCCTACAGAACAACAATGCAGAACATGCCGTTTCAGAACAGCTTCACCCATGCCAGGCAGATGTCCCACATGGGTAGCCCTTTGGCTGTCTCCTGTTGCACGCAGGGCATTGGTAGCTCCTTCAGTGCCAGTCTTGGAGCACACGGCTATGTGCACTTCAGGATCGCCTTTAAGGTGGCCAGAAAGTATGTTCAGAAAGTCCTGTTCCCAAGCTGCTTTAGAAAGAGTTTATGGTTTATGGTTGAATCCTTACGACTGGTTTTAAGTCTTACCTACTCCCAGATTTTTTGATATTCCCAAATGTCAAAATTAATTAATTATTAGCAGTATTAATTAATATTAGATTTTAATTAATATTTTCATTTTTTTTTTTAAAATCACCTTACCAGTTAAGCCTCTGTTTTATTCTTTTAGGAAGGCATGACTTCTCTAGAGCACTTGTTGAGCTCCAATTTTCACTGAACTGGGACTGTTCTGGTGGTCTTGCACTCCTGGTGGTCTTTTTAGGACTTCCTTCTGGATTGATTTGTGGGCCTGTATTCATTGGATCAGGACCATTCTGAGAGCATTGGATTCCTCTCAGTCTGCCCTTTCTATGGATTAAGGCACATTTGCCTATGTGCGAGTAAATGCACAATATGGCTCAGTTATACTTTCCATAAGGCATCATCCCATTTTTGTTTTGTGGCCATACCTTTTGATAGGAAGGAGATATTTCAAAGCTGCTTTTTGCACTGGATACTGCTGGTAAATATGCACACAGTTGTGTATGATGTGATGGGGTTATTCTAAATGATTATAGTGATTTTGGTCACCCCCAGTGTGTCATCCCCCCTTAAGGGGGTATCCGGGACCAGAACCCTATGGACACCACTAACTGGTTTTAGCCTTTGCCACTTACTGCCTCTCCTACTCCCTGGATTTTAAAAAGGGAGCTAAACCAAAAGTGGTGCAGAGTCCAAGACACTGGCCTATTTTCCTCTCTTTGCAAGTACCTCTTCTGCAAAGAGCATATCATGTGTCAGGGATCAAAGAGAGACATGGGGGTGGTGGTGGTGGTGGTTGAAATGATAGTGGGATTAGGGGTGTGTGCATGAGAAAAATGTAGCAAAGATAGTGAGGAAAGAGAGGCCACTTTCCTGCAGTCTGTTGATGGGTGTGTGCAATTTATTCAAGTCAGCCAGCAGCCAACGTGACCTGAAGCATGTTTTTCAGCTGCCTTGAAAACAACCCGGGTCAGACATAAATGGCTGGAGTTCAGGGATGGTACGCTTGCAAAATACTATATTGAGGGCTCGCCCACAGGGCAGAACTGGCAACTGAGGATATCTGGAACATGAGAAAGCTTCACCTGGGAGTAGTCTTAGGAAAGATGCTATTCTGGAAGAAACTGGGAACCTGACCCCAATAAGTCATTAGCATCAGCATGGCGTGAACCAAACTTGGAGACACCGCAGCCCAAGAAGAGTATTTTGAAATTACCTTGTCGTACTGTAGGGGAACCACAAACCGTTTGCAGGATGGGATGGAGGCAAATTTGGCATTGCCCTCAAAGGCCTCTTGAAGGCTCTTCAAATAGAATATTTGATACAGACTATTGTCTGTGTAGCAAATGATGTCAATTACTATGTGGTGATCCTCTTCGTAAGCGTTCACGTGATGGAACAGAACCAGGGCATCAGTGTACAGCTTGACAGGCAGCTCCTTTTTGGTTTGCTTGTCAATGAGATGGATCCAGGTCTGGAAAACGGCAAACAGACTGGTGGATTACAGCACAACCCCATGCTTGCCTCTTTAGAAGGAAGTCCACCGTTTACTATTAAGTGAGCTATATTTCCATAAACGGGTGTACATGATTTCAGCCTATGAGTACTGATTCAAAGTTATTGATCAGACAGATGAATCACCTTACCCATGTGAATAACCCTTTCCCACCATCAGAGATGTGGCACACCTGCCTTCTACATTGTGGGACACTTTCCCAAATGGGATTTGTACAACTAGCTCATGGGGAGAATAAGTTCTTCCTACAAAACACTGCAAAAAATGCCATTTAATGTCATCTATTATGACATTAAAAATGACAATTAAAAAATGTCATCTATTATGGATTTCCAATTGTAGCCTTTTGGTGTGTTGGGAAAGATCTGCAAATAGGACATGGCGTAGTAGTGGGGGAAGTTTAGCAAGAAAGATGTGAATCCTATGGGTTGGCTTTGGGCCCGAAATACACAATATGCCATGAGATGTAGCCTTAAGCCAGAAAACATGTTGCCAGATAAGCACAGGATCTGGCCCAGGAAATCACTGATGATCTTGCCCCCTTACAGGACCCAATCTGCCCATCTCCAAACCTGTTTCTTCCCCTCCCCATATGTGTACCATCCTCCTGTTGTACCTGCTCTGGTGAGTGGGCACAGGGAGAGTCTGACAACTGGGGCACAGTGCTTCCCAGTAGCTTCCAGCATCATGCCGTGTGGCACACTGATGGAGTAGCTTCTGTGTCTGGTGCCTTTATTGATGAGTCCAACCCTGCTTTCCAAACCCTTGCACCATGGCAAAGGAAGAACCAACCACTCCTTTATGCACTCCAAAGTATAAGAAAGAGCTTGTTTTGTGAAAAACGTGATCCTTGGCACTTGCATTCAAATGGCCACACTCCTAGCAAGTGAGACCATTTGCATGGACATATTTGCATGGACCAGTGGCATGGGTGGAAAAAGCCACCCAGGTCACGTGGACGGTTTCCAAGAATTAATCCAAGAATTTCCAAGTCAAAAAAGAGAACTAAAACATGGGGATGCTCTATAGGGATTTCCTGCTACAGGCAGGGGGTTGGACTAGATGACCTACGAGGTCCCTTCCAACTCTATGATTCTATGATTCTAACAATACCTTTTCATCCTTATGGAAGGCCAGGCAGGAAGCCCAGTTCACCTTTCGGATGTAAGCAGTTGCCATCTGGAGGATATCCAGTTTGAAGGGCTGCTCGATAAAGATGATGTAATTTTCTGAAACACCAAAGCTGTGATAGTAGCTTGGATGCAGGAGGGAGCGGGAAGGGATGGAGCACATCACCTCCAGGTGTTCCAAGGCCTTCAATTTCTTCTTTGCACCTGCTGAATTATGCACATACGCACTTTGGGTGGCAATTTCCTGAACAGTTTGAAATAATCTTTCCATTAAACAGAGATGGCCAAAGTCACTGATTTAGGTTGCACATTTAGGTTGTCATGTGCAAGTTAATGGAAATGCATTCAGGGCTTGCCCACTCCTGAGGTCATCTAAGAAAGCCACCGGAGGCAGCAGATCTGTGGTGGTGAGGACCTGCTCCTCCAGAGACTGAACTACAGAGAGTCAGTGTAGCATTTTGGTAGCTACACCAAAGGCAGCTACACCTTTGGTAGCATATTCTTCACCATCCTGTTTTGATTTTAATTTGGATTGAGAGAATACAGAGATTCTGGCAAAATTTGCCTCTTACCCGGTGCCGAAGAAGGGATTTTAAAGATAACGTATTTTGTCTTCCCTTTATCAACTATGGAGGTGCCCATATTGAGAATATTTCCAGCGCTGTCATAATGAGGATGGGATGTTGCCAAATTGATGGCGACATAGTTAGTGAGGTCAACCTACCACATGAGATCACAAGACAAAAACAAAATGAGGATGATAGGAAATGCATTCGTGATCTCAATCCATTTCAATCTACATGATCTAATTCTTCTGATCAGCTTGTTGATGCCTCCAACAGGAAGACCAAGAGCTAAAATATTGATTGAGAAACTCCACTCAGATACTTCCAAAGATCTTGAGTTAAAAGCAGCTTTCGCAACTCAGGACACACCAGTAAAGGTCCTGCAATAAGATGCTAAAGTAAAATGGGACTTAGGGTGCAATCCAGAGTAACTACGGGGAGTCCTTGCTCTGGTGTAAGAACAATTTACTCTGGAGTGCAATATGAATTTCCCATAGGTTTTCACTAGGTGATGCAGTAACTACAGGTGCACATAATGTCTCTTATCTGCTCCCGTAGTTACTCTGGATTGTAGGGTTACTTCCGAGTCAGCATTCCCTATTAGAATCTAGATATCTTAGTCAAGGATAAATATTTTAGGAAAAGATGTGAATTATCTAGTTTGATATTTAGACCAGTGAAAACTTTAGTGAGATGGAATATTACAAAAAGGTGGCAAATGTAGAGCCACAATAAAAAAGGAGTTTAAGCACAGATCAAACTCACAAAACCAAATCTTAACGCCCAAACCACGTGGAAGGAGATGAAAGAATCACATTTCCCAAGTCCAAACCATTCCAGCAGGTAAGAGTTTGTAAGCTGGAGGGGAAGGCAAAGATGATCTCTATCACCGGGAAATTCTGCACAAACTCCATCGAAACCAGGCTTGCAAACATTCTGCTCTTTGTGGTTCTGAAATAGGCTCTTGCGGAAATTGCCTGATCCCTCCCCACGCATCAGCTTGCATTTTGCCCCATGATGCCAGCCCAGCCTTGAGCCCGGCTTACCTTCTCCAGACTCTCCAAAGTCTGAGGATCAATTTTCCAAGTGAAGTTGACCTCGCTTGTGGCATAGAAATCCTCACCGTTTTTCATTATATTGATGAGACAGTTGTCCGTGAATTCAGGAATGGTGTGGGACAGATAGCTGAACGCCCTGCATTTGTGGGAATGGAGGGGGAGGGAAACAAATTGCAAAGACATCCTTTCATTTTGGATCCAGAAGGAAAACATTTGCATCGTTCCACCTGCACTCGGAACAAAAGGCACTTCTGTGATTACTGGTAAAGAAATCCTGAATGTGATGCTCTCTGGTGAGGATGACTTCTTAGTCGCTGAAAATTTCCCATTCACCTTATGCAGGGGTTCTCAAAGTACGGCCCGTGGTTTGGATCCGGCCCACCAGGGCCCTCAATCTGGCCCGCCAGGGCCCTCACAGGCCCGTGGCCTCCCCACAGCCTGGCGGGATGCTCTGCCTTCAGCTGTGCAGGAGGCGGAGAACCAGGGCATACGGTGTCTTTGCACACGCAGCTACACATGATGATGAACAGGCATGAGTGAATAAAGTCTATTTAGGGATAAAATAGAAATTCTGAATTGCCAAGAAGTTCTGAGTAAATAAATAGTATACCCAGGTGACCATATAGAATGGAGGACAGAGTGCCTCTACCTTTAACCATTGCATAGAAGAGGGAATTGAGGCAGGTTTAGTTCATCATAGTAGGGTTTAAAAAGCAGCCCCACCATTCTATATGGTCACCCTGGATATACCATAAGGATTTCTGATAGCAGATCTCCCTTTAATGGGGGCAACTGGAAAAACCAACAATAAGTCCTCAAAATCAAGCCCATTTTTTCAGCATAAGAGGCTGTAGACAAAGCAGTTCACAAAAGCCAAATGCTGAAATAAATAGTTTTGCTTTCACCAGCACTACAAGATCCTGGATTATTTTTTTTCTGCAATGCTCTAATTTGGCCCCTTGCCCTCCAGAAGTTGCTTACTTAGCAAATATGTTTTTGCATGGATCAGGATAAGCCATCGTCCCAAACTCCGACACCTCAATCCTATTTGCTTCGATATTGCGATTATATGTGTCGCTGCGGAGGTACTTGCTTCGATAGAAAACTTGACCTGTTGATGAAGGAAAATCAAAGCTTCATGTCTTTCATGCACTGTATTCAGGCAGAATAAATTGTGCACATTATCAGGTTCCATTTCCACAATTATGCAGTGACATTCTCAGACTGCAATCCTATGCATGCTTTTGTGGGACTGCATCCCAATGAGGTCAATGGGACTTCTGAGTAGACATAACATAGGCTTGGGCTGTAAGAGACACACTTCCTTCATCTTCAGTACAAATGATGGACAGTACTGGTAGTAAGATGTAGAGTACAAGGGGGCTGGATCCGGTCCCTTGGCCTCCAGTGACTATTTCTAGTCTTTGGGCTGGCTCAGTAGTGAGGCTGACTGAGACAGTAGCATCAGGAACAAGATTATTGATTGATTGAGTGATTGATTGATTGATTGACATACCCCCAAATCCAGAGTAACTACGGGAGCACGTAAGAGATATTATGTGCACGCGTAGTTACTGCACCTCCTAGTGAAAACCTACGGGAAATTCATATTGGAATCCAGAGTAAATTTTCTTACACCAGAGCAAGGACTCCCCATAGTTACTCTGGGTTTTGCCCATACATACATACATACATACATTCATACATAAAAAAAGCAGGCCTCCGTCAGTCTTGAGAGACTATGGTATTGTGCTCGGCGCTGCATACGCTGCATGCAAAGCACGAAAGCCTGGGTTGGATTGTTATGGAGGATAGGCTGTTACCCAAGCAGCAAATCCCCCTCTCCACGCCACTGAATTAGTCCAATGGAAAGGCAGAGCCAATACGATTGGATCCAGCTGCATCGCAGAGCTAGGCTAAGACAGGAGCTCACCCTGTCTTGTGGGGCCGACCCGGGTCTCGAACCCTGGCCTGCTGGTTAACAGGCACAGCGTCTTAACCTCTTGCGCCACTCACCCACACACCCACACCCACACCCATGGGGGGAGCCCCTGTCCATCTGCTGTCTCCTTCTCTCCCTCTTCTGGTATCATATCAAGAGTGGTCTTTCAACAATTGCGATCTTGATGATCCCAATTGGATTCTGCTCTAATCTACGGTGGATTGCACATGGGTTTCAGCCCTCCTGCTGTTACAACACTAAGGCTGACATTTTGGACACACGGCTCTGGGATCAAGTCCCATTTCCTTCAGTGAGACCTCCTTCTGGGTAAGCATGCAGAGATTTGCACAAATCTATGCAATTCTATGCATTGTTTTGAGTGGGGCTCCTTCCTTGGACACGATGCACAAAAATGCAGCCTCTGCTGTGCTGAACAGGAAGCACAGATGACCACTTTTTCGGAGCTGCAGTCGGTGGCACTGCAAAGACAGGTTCTCCAACAGAAAATGTTCTCCCAAAAATCTGCTCTGGGCCAAGCTCCGGTCAACTTGCGTTGGCGGCCGGCCCATCTCCTCTTGGGGTTCTCCTGAAGACACTGCAGTGGAACCCGTTTCACAAGTTTGCCTGTCATCCTGGCCTACTTTTGAACTTGGCCTCCAGCTGAAATCCAGCGAAAGGGCACATCATCCCCACTGAAAGTGAGCCGCTTGCCGCCTGGTGGAGAACAGTCTCCTCCTCCTCTGGGACTTGTGCAGACCCATCTCTGGACTTGTCTGCGCAGAAACGCTCCAATGGGACAACCTAGCAACAGCAGGGCCGGCTTGACATTTTGGAAAGAGAACAACAAACCCAAAACAAGAGCCCAGCCAGGGTGGCAGAAGCAATAAATTCAGCTCCCCAGGAACAGACTGTTTAGAGAAGCCCACATGCTTTGCAAACTGTTGACAGAGTCTGGAAATTATTTCTTGAAGATGAAGCACTTGCTGCCAACAGACAGGCTCAGCCACTGGGGTTCCCCCTACTCTTTTTAGTCCCCACTCTTTCTTATTTATTTGATTTGATTTATATATTTGATTTATATCCTAAAGGAAGGATACCCAAGGATGCTTTTGGCTTTGGATCACAGGTGGGCTCTTACCGGTTCGGGCCGGATCGCCCAAACCGTTTGTTGCCATTCCCCCGCCGCTAGTGATCCGGTAGCTGCGGGGGACGGCGAGAACGGGGTGAACCAGTTCGGGGGAATTTTTTAATTCCCGCCGAGCAAGCCACCATTTTTTGGGGCGCTTGCGCGGTGCCTGTCTTGAAGCTGGCCAGCCAGCTTCAGGGCAGGCACCGCGCAAGCACCAACGTTGACGCAGGCACAGTGCCTGTGTTGAAGCTCGCCGGCCAGCTTCGGGGCAGGCACTGCGCAGGCGCCGAGTTGGGGCCCGCCCTCTCCCCGACCCACATCCACAGATTGCTGGGGTGGGTGGCGTGCCCTCCCCCACCCCGCCCCCGCCCCTGCCCCCAACTTCCAGCGAACCGGTTGTTGGGCAAGGTGGGGCCCACCACTGCTTTGGATGTGTGTAATGCCAACAATTTATTCCAAAGCACATGGTGACACTCATCCCTCTCCTCCCTTTCTTTTCTTCTTAGAATCACAGCCTCCATTCTTTCATCCCTTCTTCCAAAATCAACCCTCCTCATTTTTGTGTTAGGAAAAGAAAAAAAATTATGTCTTTTCTTATTTCTTCCTCTGTAGGCCATGCAAAGGATGCCATCCCCAGAACTGGCCTGGGGTGCCCCCCTTTATCCTGGGTGAGCATAGGCCATAAACAAAAAAGAAGACACAAACTCTCCCAAAATGTAGGATACTCATGAAAAATGTAGGGCATGACAAAATAAAAGCTATAAATATATATATTGCTTTCGAGTGGTCAGTTTAAACACTATATTATTGGCTGCAAGCCTAAAGACACTTTTCAGGGAGTAAGACCCATTGAACACAATGGGGCTTACTTTTGAGTAGACATGGTTAGGATTGTGCCCATTGTTAAATTTAAAAGTGTTCCATGTAATTTATGAAATTACAATGTATTTATATACTTTATGAAATTAATTACAAGAAGGCTACTGCTGCCTGCTTACAAGGAAAAGGAGGAAATTGAAGATTTTTTTTGCAGGACACAAGGCTAAAAAAAGAGGACATGTCCTGGAAAAACAGGATAAATGGTCTCCCTGAGTTCACCTTGTTTTGTGGCAAGGCTTGCTCACTCTGTGTATTTGTTCCTCCCTTATTTAAAATATTTCCTCCACTGACATGATGACACTGTGTTGTATAAACAAGAAATAGTTGAAGATGGAGGATCTAAATTGGGACAGTCAAACTTAAGGCCGGTTCCGGCACATGGAAATGTTTGATGTGAGCCAAGCAATAATTTGACTTCAATTTTAACGTCCATCAGGTTCAAGCATGGACTGGGCAGAGCTCATCAAAGCAACTTCCAGCACTTGCGCAAATCATAATTTTAATATGTGAACACAGGACTTCTGAGCATATGCAGGTAGCTTCTCCTTTATCTCTTCCCAGCCTGCTCCAAGCGGTTTTTCTAAGCCTGCAATCTTCAAAATTGTTCGAATTGGGATCCACTTTTTAATGATGTTAGAAGGACCCATCTATCTTATGACATCTTCAGACAAGGTGATGTAGAAATATTTATTTGCCAAGTAAAGTTTTATTTTAAATAAATGAATGAATGAATGAATGAATGAATGAATGAATAAACGGACGAACGAACGAACGAACGAATATCATAAGGAGGCAGCCCTAATGTATAGATAGCCTCAAAGCTTGCGGGGCTGAGGGATGTGATCCAACCTTCTCCTGCCCTCACTGCCTGTCATTGATTGGGGGAAAATACACACACACACCAGTAAAAAGATACTGCACAATCCTAACTTGTGCTGGTAGGTTGCCTTGTCTGTTTTCATCCAGTGCAAGATTGAAGCTGCTACTACATTACTGTGAGGCAAGGAAAAACTTTCCCTGTTATCCCGGGTAATCTTGCAAATGGGCCTATCTGGATACGAGTCATCGCAGAAGCCGGCACGTATCCGAGCAGAGCAACAAGGAGCTGCTTTGCACTCCCCGGAGAATGGGGCTTGGATCCGGCACTTGTCCCAGCCCTTCCTCTGCTCCCTGTCTGCCTGCTCTCTCCCACTCCAAAACACATTGCTCCACTAAGTGGCACTTAAATCAAAAACTGCTGTCACTAAACTTGAACTAACTAGTTGTCCTAGATCTGTTAATTTAGCATGATGCTCTGAACAGCAGCCTAACCCAACCCTTCTCTACTGGAACAGACCACATGCCTGTGGTGGAGTCAGGATCAGCCGTAAGTCAGAGCCAAGAGACTCAGGATGATGTAGTGGTTAAATTAAATGCATCCACCATTTATAAAATTGCTATTTTTAATTGTAGAGAGGCAGTCATGCAAGGAATCCTTCCATTCATCAGCTGAGTCAGGCAAAAGCAGGGGGTCCTTCGCATTTGTAATTGATGACTGCCTCTTTACAACAGTAAGAAAACCTGTTTTCGATCCATTGAAAAGGATGGACACTTCTAGTGTTGCCAAAACATAAGTAGAGCATGACAGGGATTAGAAATCCGGTTGTTTGTCTCCCCCACATGGAGACTAGAAGTATCTTGACATAGACCAGGAAGAGTCAGCTCTTTTGGGCCGTGGTGCTCTTCACTACAGAGATGCACACTCTTTTTTAATGACCCTTTGCAGGACCCAGATCCAACACGCAACATGCAGGACTACATTTGTGATGAGCTTTGCAGGACCCAGATCCAACACGCAACATGCAGGACTACATTTGTGATGAGCCACAGAGGCTTCCTCTCGGCACCTGAGGATGTAGCACATTTTCTTGGGTACCGCAACCATTCATAGACATACCATTTTTGATGGTAAAGCTGTGCAGCAGGGCCATGCCGTCAAACCAGTGGTTGTATTGGCTTTCCCCAATCTTGTGCATGCCCGGACCATTGCGCAGAAGGATCCCTTCCAACCAGCTTGGGATTTGGCCTGCAAGAGCAACAAACCTCCATGAGAACATGCAGTTTGGACTCAATTGGCTGAAAAATAAGTACCTAAAGTACTTATTTTTATACTTATAAAGTATATTTTACTTATAAAGTCAAGCTAAAGATGCTATTCTGGCATCCAGTTTTCCACATCCTACTCTAGTGCCTACTCTAGCTACGATGCTGATGATTCTCACAATAGTGGGTCCACACCTGTGAACGGAACCCATGGCACGCAAGACATGCAGCGGGTGGCTGGTCTTTCATGGAACCACTTGCATGAGCATCAGCATCAGTGATCATATTGTCTGATGGCAATCACATTTTCTGTCTGTGGGCATAGATGCCAACATATGTGCCAACTTAGCAGGACACTGGAGCCTCAGTGCAAGGAAATCACAGACTGCAATGGCTGGAATCCAATAGGTTCGCCTTTCCAAGGGAGCAAGACCCTTTTTTCAATTTTGCCGCCACTAAGGGTGGCAATCCTAAACCTAGGTATCTGGGAGTAAGCCCCATTTCCCACACTGGGGCTTACTAGCCAGGAACAGGAAGATCAGGGGCATCACTAAGGTTCACGTCACCCAGTGCGGAGGTCAGCACATCACCCCCATGCAGTGGATGGGACAACACCTGGATAGTGGGTGTTGTCATTTGCCATTGCCCTGCCTCTACTGCTTTTGTTCGCCACACATATTAATAGAATAAAGATATTTCAAAGAGGTTTGTTTCACTGCATTTTGCTGCAAATCACACATACTTGCATACATTTTGCTGCAAAATTACATTTTGCATACAAATTACGCAAATATACGCATTACTTATAACATGATGGGACTGGGATACAAACCATGATTTTTGCCATTTTGGTCACGAGGGATGTCACCTTTCTAACAACCTAGTGACGTCCCTGATCCGGACCATTTTGGAAGCCCTGCACTCCCCTGGACTGACCTTCCACACCAGCCAAGGCATGCTTGCTTACTTGCTAGTAAACAAGGCTGTAACTTGCTAGCAAACAAATGCATTTCATTTTCAATGCATTTCAATGCAATCATCAGGGACCCCATGGTGGGGTTGGCAGGGATCCATTATTTGGATCAGGACAATTCTGGTGTCCTTGGATTCCTCTCAGCCTTCCCTTTCCAATGGACGATGGCATGTTTGCCTACTCGCGAGTAAAGCAGCGATACGGGTCACTTTCACTTTCCATAGAGTTCAATGCATATTTTGGTTTTTTAGTTTTGGGGGCATAACTCTAGATAGGAAGGTGCTATTTCAAAATGGATTGTTGCATTAGATTTTAGATTTTAGGAAGGCATGAGGTTGCCTTCTCTAGAGCACTTGTTGAGCTCTACTTTCACTGGATTGGGACCCTTCTGGTGGCCTTGCACTCCTCTGTGCCTGATCTGCCTGCAGCTGTGCAGCAGCTGATGGTCCAGCTCAGTGTTTTCCTTTCATCATGGGCATGTTCAGATGGATTGGGGGGGGGGAGAGAGAAGGGAAATGGGGGTAGAGAAACCTACAACACTTTTGGTTCCCCCCTCCCCTTAATCTGCTTCAGGTTAGGATCTTCAGGCTGATCCCATTGAGTTCCCCAAAGCTTCATCAGAGATATTCTCAGTGGGGAAAGGGGGTTGGAGTTGGAGAAAAAATACTGGGAAGAGCAGCAATTTTTGAAAGTATTAAAGCAACACAAACCTATGCCAGGCTACTCAGAAGTAAAGCCTGGTGAACTCAAGACAACCATATGTCATAACCAGAAAAGAGGACAAAATGGAGGACACCCAAGAAAAATGGAGAAAAAAAATGCAGGACATGAATAAATAAAGTATGTATATATACATTTTTATTAAAAAAATTATATATATATATACACACACATATATACATATACACATACACACACTTATACATATACATACACACACACACACAAAGCAGGCCTCTGTCAGTCTTGGAAGACTATGGTATCGTGCTCGGTGCTGCATATGCTGCATGCAAAGCACGAAAGCCTGGGTTAGATTGCTATGGAGGATAGGCTGTTACCCAAGCAGCAAATCCCCCTCTCCACACCACTGAATTAGTGCAATGGAAAGGCAGAGCCAATACAATTGGATCCAGCTGCGTCGCAGAGCTTAATTCGTTCCAGAGGCATGCTCTTTAAGTGAAACTTTAAGTGAAGAAGATTTTCCCATAGGAAACAATGGAATCTCAGACGATTGGTTCCACAACCCCCAAAATATTCATATAAAAAGATTAACTGGATGTAAAAATGATGATAAACACTGGAATTGAATTCAAAACATGCATTCAATGTGCATGAATCTAGGAAGTCTATTTAGGCTACAATCCTAAAGACACTTTCCTGGGAGTAAGCCCCATTTAACACAATGGAGCTTACTTCTGGGTAGACTTGGTTAGGAGGCTGCAATCAAAGATACTTTCCTAGGAAGCTTACCTGGGTTGCTGCTGGAGGTTCAGGATAGTTGGTGGGGGCACTTGGGGACAGTTAGGGGCAGCTGCCTCTGGCACCTCGAGGCAACCCTTGTAAAGAGCCTCCATGCAGAGCATCCAGGCTGCATAGCACGCATGCCCATAGTGCACTTGCTTGTTAAGTGAAGCAGAACTTGTTGTGTGAAACAAGATTTCTTGAAAATTTTTGTTTGTTATATGAAATGCTTGTTAAGCGAGGTGCTTGTTAAGCGAGGTACCACTGTATATTATAATAGATAGATAGACAGACAGACAGATATAAATCTCTCTCTATATATATCTATACATCTCTCTTTCTATATATATATCTATATAAATCTCTCTCTCTATATATATATCTATACATCTCTCTCTCTATACATCTCTCTCTCGCATATATATATATAGATAAAGATATATAGATATACAGATATACACACACACAGTAAAAGTCCCCTGTACACCATCTCCCTACTGGGCATAACCCCCCATGTGCATCAAACCCCCCATGTGCATCAACCCTCCCCATGTTCATCCACCCCATGGGCATCACCCCACCCCGTGATCATCAACCCTTATGCGCAACATCCGCCATGCACAACAACCCCCCTGTCACATCCTCCATGCTCATCATTCCCCCCTGGCATCATCCACCCTATGCACATCAGTCCCCCGTGCGCAACATCCCTCCCTGCGCATCACTCCCCACGCACAACAACCCCCCATGTGCAACAACCCCCATCTGCAACATCCCCCATTTGTGTGCATCAGTCCGCCATGCGCATCATCCCCTTATGTGCATCAGTCCCCCATGAGAGAGCGAGAGAGAGTTATTTTATGCGGTTAAACACTGTATTATTTCTAATGAAATTTAAAACGACTCCATCAAACTGATGAGTTCCAAGAAGGCTCCCTGCTGCCTGCTCACCAGGAAAAGGAGGACAATGAAGATTTTTCCAGGACTGAAAGGTAAAAAAAGAGGATGTGTCCTGGGAAAAGAGGACAGGGTACACCTGGGTGCAACCTTGTTGTGGCTTCAGCAGGCAGGGTGGCATAGCTGGAGGGGGAGGAGGACGAAACCTGGGAGGGAGGCTGCAAGGGACCCCATCCTTCTCCCCCTCCCTCTCCCTTTCCTTTCCACCCCCTTGAAACTCACCCTGCACTTCTGCCTGGAGGGGCTCGGGGTTCTCCTCCTTGTTGTGCCAGAAGATCGTCTCCATCATCCTCCCTGCAGACCCCAAGCTGGTCTCCTAAAGGTGCCTTCCCTTCCCCAGGCTGGGAAACAGTTTCCACCTCCAGCAAGCAAAGGGTTAAAGTGCTGGATACGCTCTCTCCAGGCAGCAGCTGTTGGGCTGGTCACTGGGATCAGGAGGGTGAGGGTGAGGGTGAGGAAAATCAGCCCTGCTCCTCCTCCTCCAGCTTGTCCCTCCTGGTCCACTTCTGTGCCCCCTTAAAAGCAGGTGGCAGCCCTTCCCTGCTGGGACTCAAGGCTGCAGACTCAGCCAGTTCTTGCAGGAAAGGCTGAAGCTGGATTTCCCAGCTGGAGATATCCTGCCTATCTAAATTAGAAATATCCCCAGCCCGCAATTACTTCTGCAAATAATCTCTTGCAAATTATTGTTATCAGGTACAGTATGTGTTTGTGATAAGAAGAAAAGGAGGACGTTTAATGATTGACAGCGCTCTCTTCTTCCTCTTCAACGTCTTAGAAACATTTTACCTTTTTTCAAAACATTTTAAACTTCTTTAAAGTTTTTAACTTTTCAAAACATTTTACCTTTTTCAAAACATTTTAAACTTCTTTCAGACAGTTTAAACGTTTAAAAAGAACACCTTCAACATTGCTATGGCTTCCTCTGAAATACTGTATCTTTGTAGTGAAACAGTAGAGTGGGGTGTTGGTCACGAAAATTAGAACATCCCAAATTAAAAAGTACTGAAAATATACTAAAAAATACACGTTAGGTCTTTTCAGTTATCAATTTATTTCAAAAATAATCTTGGAATGTACCCTAAACTAAAATGAGGTGTTTTTTTTCCTTCCTCCCCTGCAGCCTGGTATGTTTACTATGAGGTTGCACAGTGAACCTAAAGATTTCTTGCATTCGCCTACACATTATAAAGCCTCCCAAGATTAGACTTTGGAAATCAGAAGCTTATTAACCTCTGGCTTCTCTTCCAGACAAAAGTCCATCATGATGGGTCAGGGTGACCCTACAGCATGGAGGACAGAGTGCCTCCACCCTTAACCATTCATGATGGGTCAGGGTGACCCTACAGCATGGAGAACAGAGTGCCTCCACCCTTAACCATTGCATAGAAAAGGGAATTTTAGCAGGTGTAACTCAGCGTAGAAGGGTTTAAAAAGCAGCAGCTGCAGCAATCTGCAAAGAAATCCACTTAAAGGGCACAAACATAATATACAAATTACAGTGCTACTTCTCATAACTAGCACCTCACATAACAAGCGTTTCACATAACAAGTATAAGTTTCCAAGAACTCTTGCTTCACATAACAAGTTCCGCTTCACTTAATAAGAAAGCGCACTATGGACATGCGTGGTATGCAGCCCAGCTGCTCCGCATGGAGGCTCTTTAACAGGGCTGCTGGCCAGCTGCTGCCTCCACCTGGGGGTGCCAGAGGCAGCTGCCCCTAACTGCCCCCAAGTGCCTCCACCAGTCACCTTGAACCTCCAGCAGCAGTCCAGGTAAGCCTCTCAGGAAAGTGTCCTTGATTGCAGCCTCCCAACCAAGTCTATCCAGAAGTTAGCCCCATTGTGTTAAATGAGGCTTAGGGCACAATCCAGAGTAACTACGGGGAGTCCTTGCTCCAGTGTAAGAACAATTTACTCTAGATAGCAATATAAATTTCCCATAGGTTTTCACTAGGTGGTGTAATAACTACGGGTGCATGTAATGTCTCTTATGTGCTCCCATAGTTACTCTGGATTGTAGGGTTACTCCCAGGAAAGTGTCTTTAGGATTGCAGCCTAAGTAGACTTCATAGGATCCTGCACATTGAATGCATGTTTTGAATTCAATTCCAGTGTTTTGTCATCATTTTTATATCCAGTTAATATTTTTATATGAATATTTTGGGGGTTGTGGAACCAATCGTTTGAGTTTCCATTGTTTTGTATAGGAAAATCTGCTTCACTTAAAGAGCAGTTCACTTAAAGAATGTGCCTCCGGAATGAACGAAGCTCTTTATGTGATGCACCACTGTATAAGCACAAATCTATGGAGCTCATTCTCATGGCTGCTGCAGAAAGAGAAGGTGTTCGTTCGTATTTACAGGCTGCCCATTTACCTTTGATCCCCTTTGGAGAAATCTTACAAACAAAAGATAACTTTATCAAGTTCACTTAAGTTGTGCAATCTGAAAGTTATAAATGAAAGTTTCAGTGATAGCCTAAATCATCTGACAGACTATGAATTTCATGAGTATGTGCTACTCCCCAAAGTACTGGAACAGAAAAACGGTTATCTACAGAACCTTGGATATTTATTGGCTATTATTATCGCATTGTGTCAGGTGATGCAGGTTCTGATCATCACCTTTGTAACATATTGTCATGGGAGTGTTGGCATTAATATCAAAGGGGCCTGATCCTAAGCAACTTTTCAGTGTTGATGCAGCTGCAACCCTGAGATCCGGGGATAAATATTTCCTTGAGGGTGCCTCCAGGATTCCTTGCATCCTATTCCTTGAGCAGGGGTCTCCAAACTTTTTGGCAGGAGGGCCACAGCATCTCTCTGACACTGTCAGGGGCCAAAAAAACTAATTTACATTTCAAATTTGAATGCATTTACATAAATTTGCATATAAGTATGTATTGGAGTGGATTACAGGACTTGCCCAGGGGATGGATGGAGGGGTCTTGAGGCTGGCTGAGGGCTGTATCTGGCCCAAGGGCTGAGGTTTGGAGACCCCTGTCCTTGAGGATGCCTCCGATTGATCTAGGAACCGGAGCACTGCCCGAAAGTGAAAATGGTTGAAAAGTGGAACCTGGTTGGAATGGGTAACTATAAATGTTGTTTCCAATGCCTTTATGGCTACCACGTGGCAAATGCCCCTTTTATCTTGCACATTCCTGCTGCCACCCCAAAATGATGGCAAATGGATTCTCCTTAATTCCTTCAGAAAGGGGATTAGACCAGGAGCTACAGTGTGGGGGAGGGCAATTTTGGCCTTTACAACAGCAGTGAGAGGTTGAAAGAGCAGAACGTGCATTGAATGAATGAGTTCTGGGTAGAATTGAAATGTGTTGAAAGAATGGATTGTCAGAAAACGAACCGTCAGAATGTGGGGGATACCTATTCTCAATTATGGAGGGTTTGGGTTATTCTGGTTCATATAACCACCAACTGAGATATCCCCATAAATGCTATTTTTTTTAAAGGCCGCAAAGCTCACTGCTAAGTTTTTTTACACCGTCATATATTCCTGACTCGCGTCTCCTCCCTGTCTTGTTTGTAGATGTGGCTTGATATACTGTATTTACTCAAATCTAATGTGCCAACGAATCTAATGCACACCCTATACTTATCAAAATACCGTATTTACTCAAATTTAATTAACCATCGAATCAAATGTGCAATTCTGAATTGGAGACTGAATTTGGATGGAAAAGGTGAGCATTAGATTTGAGTAAATTCAAGTAAATATAGATTTGAGTATAATCAAAGCATAGATTATATGCTCTGAGACACAGCTTAGTATCATACATTAGGGATGCACAGCCTCCAAAGAGGCTTGATTTCTGGCTAACAACAACCAGGAACCCGCTCTTTTTGTTGGAACGGCCAGCCTTTCCAGGACAATTGCCTGCGTATTGAGATTCTTTATCTCCATATCCATATGGTCGGTGACTGCCTATAACAAAGCAATCTCCTCCACTCACCTGAGAGGCTACAAATTAATGTGTCCGCTGCCTTGATCTGGAGTTGAAGACCTCCATAATGGGCTTCCTTGTCTCCATGTGCACATCTTAGAATGCAGCTCTTCTGGGGGTGTTCACAGATTCAATAACCTTTGTTTACTCAAAGCAAGCTGTTTTATAGGGTATTGTCAAGGAACGGAGGGAGAAGAGGGGGGGAAAAAGCAGAGTCAAAAAGGGTGATGATGTGGTGGATCGACTCAGTCCCACTTAGCACCTCCGGACCCATGGAAGCAAACATGTGTCTTCTCCTTGGGCTCCTCTCTGCTCTTGTCCTCTACGCAAGTGCAGAGGAGTTGTCCCTTCCAGAGGGGATCCCTTGTTCAAAGTATCAAGTGGCTTTCAACCGTTCTTGCTACGAGTTTGTGCGACTCCAGCGCACGTTCTCAAGTGCCCAGAGCTGGTGTGAGAGAGGAGGGGGGCACCTGGCCTTCATTGAGAACGAAGATACCCAGAACTTCTTGCAGGAACACGTCTCCGAGGACAAGGAGTGGTGGATCGGAATCACCTACAGTTCTCCTTCCAATGAAACCACTGAAGGTAAGGTTATGGCTCAGAGGGGGGCCCTTGAATGCTATGATGCTACGGTGAGGCTCACTCACGCACTGATTTATTTTGGCACAGGTTCTATAATTTGGCTGGATACATCGAACATCACCTACAGCAACTGGCACCAAGAACCTCCCTTGGTCTTGGAGTCGGCATGTGGCTATATCCTAAAAAATTCTGCTTATAAGTGGAGCATCACAGAGAATTGCAGCCAAGAGTTTGACTTCATTTGTGAATTTGGTAAGCGCATCACAGCCCAAAACGCAGGACTAGCACCAATCATTGGCCAAGTGACATTGTGGTCATCCCAGAATTATAGCAGACGATAGTGCTTTATTTAAATATTTATTTTTTTACTATTATTTTTACTATTTATTTTTTGCAATGTGCCTGAAGCTGCAGGTAACACTGGTTAGTGATGAGCCCAAAAGGAAAGCAGAATTTCTGAAGATCTCAGTTGGCCTCATGGGTGGGCCGGTCCAGTGACATAGCTAGAGGGGGCAGAGCAGTCAGTCTTGGAGGGAGCCTCACTGCTTTGGATTCAATACAGGCGGGGGGAGCAAAATGGAGCAAAAACTCCAAGACTGATTGTTCTTCCCCCCCCAGCTATGCCACTGGGCTCCACGAAGTTAATCCTACAGTAATTAATTCATGTAGTTAATTAAGCAAGTCAATCCTTATTTTCAGCTGCAAAAAGCTGGCAAATCGAGATCAGTCAGAGCAGTGGTTCTCAAAGTCGGGGGTTGGGACCCCTTTTGGGGTCGCCTAGAGCTTTCCTGGGGGTCGCCTAAAGACCCCTGGTGCAGAGGGCCAGGTTAGGCTTGCCAGACCTCCGGCTGTAGCTGCTCGTGCACTGGGGCTGACTGACGGCCTCAGGGCCCAATCCTACGCATGGCTACTCTGAAATAAATCCCATTGTGTTCAGTGTGTGCATAGAACACACATTTCATTTGTAAGAATGAAAATACATCCTGCATATCGGATATTTGCATTACGATTCATAACAGTAGCAAAATTATAGTTATAAAGTAGCAACAAAAATAATTTCATGGTTGGGGGTCCCCACAACATGAGGAACTTATAAAGGGGTGACGGTGTTAGGAAGATTGAGAACCACTGAATTAGAGAATGCCTGCACCTTCTTTCTTTCTGGATAGAATCTGGCCACAGCATCGCCTGCGATGGCTTCAACGCCACAGTGCAGTGTGGATCAGGCAAAGTCATCCAGATCGAGGACAGCTTCTATGGTCGGAAAACCCCCCACTACTGTGTGCTGGAGACACCTCTCCAGTTTGATGTGGAAGAAGAATGTACCTGGACCGGCGTCAAGGATGAAGTTGCAGGTGAGGCAGTTTCAAGTTTAGGCAATGGGGGAATAAAGATGATGGGCCTTTAGGATAGTCCAGCAGGGCAGGACCCTCTTCGGCCCCTCTGCTACAGGGAAGTCTCATCATTCAGATCCCATTAACAGCTAAACTGAACCCTACAGGACAGTGTCATGGACTCCAGGCGTGTCAAGTAGCAGCTGATGGGACTTTTTTTGGCGATTCTTGTCCAGGGTTGGGAAGCTACCTGTCTATTCAGTATCACTGCATGGAAGGTAAGTATTATTTATTTCGTTATTGAAAAGATTTCTATTCTGCCACTTCCCTTGCAAACAAGGTGTCTGAGATGATGCCACAGCATGGAACGAAGCTCAGACTGGCATTGCATTGAATATGTGAAACCAACATTCATTCATTCATTCATTCATTCATTCATTCATTCATTCATTCATTCATTCATTCATTCATATTTGTAATCTGCCTTTCTCCCAAAGGGCACCCATGGCAACTTGGGCTATTACAAATTTCTTTCTTTCTTTCTTTCTTTCTTTCTTTCTTTCTTTCTTTCTTTCTTTCTTTCTTTCTTTCTTTCTTTCTGTCTGTCTGTCTGTCTGTCTGTCTGTCTGTCTGTCTGTCTGTCTGTCTGTCTGTCTGTCTGTCTGTCTGTCTGTCTGTCAATACCCTACAATTTTCAACTGAAATACATTTGCAATTAAAATTTGCAGTTAGAATACCTTAGGGGAGGGAATAGATATGGCCCAGTCATCTACTCCCTGGAGGAGATTACTCCATCCAAGTTCCCAGATCTTCCTACCAGGAGAAGACAGGAGGAGATGGAGATAAAAGGGCTGAGGAGTTGATCAGATAATAGGGTTGGGGGGAGTTGGAGTTTTGATCACAAAATTTACAAATAATCTTCTCTCTCATCCTGTGAAATTCAGTTGAAATTCAGGATTTGCAAATGGTTGTTCCAGGGTGTGGGGTGACAATGTAATAATAATATCCTATGTGTAATTGTAATAATTTAATTTATATTAAATAATAATTAATAATTAATAATAATTAATAATTATAATAATTAATAATAAATAATAATAAATAATTTAATTGCAGGCTTGCAACTGACTGTGACAGAGACAAGCTTCATCTTTGAAAATATCAGCATCTCTTTGAAATGGCTGCTCTCACCTTACACCGGCAACCTCTCCTGCATCATTAGCATGGGGGATGGAAGCACTATTGATCCCTACTACCCATCAGCGTAAGCTGAAGCTTATGTGGTCAATTACACAAGAAATCTGAGATCTTGTTCTGGTTTAGGAAATTTTAATCTGCCCCTATAAAAAGCTCCCCAACTACCTATGAGCCTCTGAAAGAAGTGGTTGTCTGCGATGATTACAGTTTAAATGATGCAATTTCCTGGAACAATAACACAGCCTGATCTTTTATATGTTAGCTCTGTAGTAAGTCAACAAGGGTTACTCCCATTGCACAGAGACATGGGTGCAATCCTAACCATGTCTGCTCAAAAGTAAGCCCCATTGTGTTCAATGGCTTTTACTCCCAGGAAAATGTCTTTAGGATTGCAGACAATGGCGAACCTCCAGTTAGGCCGGTCTAAGACCCGGCATAAGTTCTGTGCTGACTTGGGGGTGTCACAAAAATTGCAGTAAGACACTTCTGCCCCATTTCTGGGGGCAGGTAGGCCAATGTACAGGCAAACGCTGACCTCCCTACACCATCTCAGAAAGATAGGCCATGTGAGTTAGGCCAGCCTAAATTGCTTAGGATTGTACCCACCCATTGAGGAATAGTGGAGGAGCACATAATGCAGTTGAACTCAAATGCAATCCTAACCACACTTTCTTGGGAGTAAGTACTACTGACCACAATGAGACTTGCTTTTGAGTAGACATGCTTAGGATTGCAGCGTTAATCTTTAGCCTCTCCAGTGCATTGAAAAGGATGTTGGGATAAGAAACTTTCCAGAAATACAGAAGTTTTATAAACTTTTATAATTTCTGAAAGCTTGGAGAACCACGGCCAGCCCAAAGAGAAAGAAGTGCATTGGCTAAACCTGTGATGATCTACTCAGTTTAAGGCAACTCTGTACATTCATAAGCCATGTTAAGAACTTTGTCTTAAGTAGTAGTAAAAATACACGGAAGGAAGGCCTGATCACAGTTTCCATATTGCACCACCCGTAACTATCCTGTGTTTTGTATCTTAAGAGTATCCAGCAATGTAACTCATAGTTACACATCTCCTGGTGAATTCACCATCTTTGTGGAGTGCACAACCAGTGAGTGGCACGTGACAGCCCAGAAACAGACAACGGTGCTGGATAAAATGGAAGAGCTTCTTGTCACTGGCTGTTTTAGCAAGGATGAAATTAGAAATAGCTCTCACTGTAGCACCCTTTATGGGGAGACATTATGGATTCAAGTGGAACTCAATGGAGGTAAGAGCCAAGGTTCCTTCTTACCCTATTGCCTGCCCCGCACCAGAGGTGTTTCTTTTCTTAACTCTGGACTGCATTGCTGCTGCGTTGATGCTGGAAAGTTTTTTAGTGCAAGTTGACCTCCAAATTTAGTGCCACACAATAGGGTGGTTTGCAATTCTTTTTTCAGGTACTGGAGTGACCTACACAGTTCTCGCCAATAACAAGACTCTGATGCAGTCCAAGGTGAAGGCAGGAGCCCTTCCTCATAACCTCAGCCTGGATGCCACTGCCCAGCAGCAGATTGGCCCTGGCGTCCATCATCTTGACATTGTCGCGTCCAGCAACACCACAGAATCGGAGATCACAGAAAGCCTGACTGTTCATTTAGTGGAGCCCATCTCTGGTCTCCAGGCCACCTTAGCCTCCCACACAGTGGAATTAGGAGAAGATCTGGAGATCTTGGTCTCTGTGCCTCAAGGTGCCCCTGAAAGACTGAGGTTTGAGCTGGTTGGACTGAATGAAACATTTTCTCACATGAAGGATGGTCCCAAAGAAGACACCGAAGCCTACAGAATTCCAGCAAAGTCTGAAGGTATTGTTGTGCAAAGTATTTAATTCATTTACATGGAAATTGTTGTAGGAGGGAAAGCTTGTTTCAAGGTCTGATTGTGTCATTCGCAGGCACTTTTCAGGTCAAGTTGTTTGCTATGAATGCCTTCTCCAATGCCAGCATTGATGTGGGAACTGTCACCATCTCGTCCAACAGGTCTCAAAGAGAAGGTAATAATGGTAATAATCATTGAGGTGTGCTGGATATTTAGAGAATAGGTGAAATTCAGAGATGAGCAAAGAGAGGTGGGCATTCCTCGGCACCATTCAAGTCCCTGAAGCAATTATCTCAGTGGGCCTTGTAGGTGGGCTGGCCCTGGACAATAGTATGGGACCTCGGAACCCTAAATGTGAATTCTTCCCCTTCCCATGCACAACGCTGAGAATTATTCATCTGAATTATTACAATGATCTTATACACAGATTAAAAAACAAATCTATATGTGACAGTGCATAGCACTTACAGGTTTGCTTGGCTAAAACATTCTGTCTTAATCTTTGTGCTCAACAGATCCCTTAGAGGACCAAGAGCAGCCCCACATGTCTCATAAAGGGAGAACTGTAAGTAATCCTGAATATTTAACAAGGCATTGAAAAAGGTGGGGAGAAAGCCATGGAATTCCCCCTAGAAATATTTTCTGGCAGAAAAGTAGCTGTGGAGGTGTTTATGTATTGCAGTGGTTAAAGAGTTGGGTTTAGTCCTCATAAATCAGGATTCCGAACCCTCTTTAGCCATAAAGTCATCGGCCAGTCAAGCATGATGACGTTAATTCCCCATCTGTGTTGAAGCAGATAATAGCAAAACAAAAGCTTAAATTCCTATAATAAGGTTATCATGTCTGGTGTGGCCTTAATCCTATAACACTTTCCTGTATTCATATATTATATATATTACCAGCAGAATTAACCTGTTGTTGTAGAAGTAAAATTTCAAGAATATTTATGGACCCCAGGCACAGCTGGGCACTGGCATTAGTCATTGGGTGGGAGGGGGGGTGCTAGTGGGCATTGACCACAACTAGGAAAGACAGGCACTGGACAGTATCAGGGAGCAGAGACTGGCAGCTACAGGCACTGGAGGGCATCCCCGCTGTGCAACATTGGGCAGCATTGGGCACCACCTTGCAGCATGCAGTGGGTACCAACGGGTGGTAGGGGGCACAACCAATCACTGGCCACAGCTTCCAGGCATCACTAGGCTTTTTAAATGGGGCAGAGGTGGGGGGGCAGTTTTATGTTCTATTTTATACTATTGTTTTTAACAAATGTATTTTAGTCTGTTTTAATTGTTCTTAGCTTTTTAAATCTAATTGTATTTTAACTGTAGTTTAATTATGTTTTAATCTCTATTTATGATCATTTTAATGGTGTCTTATTATGATCGTTGTTAGCCGCTTTGAGCTCCCTCTTGCAGGTGAAGAAAGGCAGGATATTAATTAAATAAATAAATAAATAAATAAATAAATAAATAGGCACCATCCAGAAGTGAGCTCTATTGGGCACTAGAGGACACCACCGGGCAGCAGACACTAATGGGCACCATTGGTCTGCAGACACCAGTGGGCACTGTGCACCACCACACAGTGGCACCACTGGTCACTTAAAATTTGATCCAAATCCGCACTTAATCCATGCTCTGAGAACATGCTCCAACATCTCCACGATGAGTGGTTCTCCAAAGCAAGGACATTTGATAAGCAGTGTTTTAAACTCCTGCCCACTGATGCTTCAGGTCTAACTATTCCCTTTCTTTCTTGTGTAGGCTGAGAAAGGGAAAAATAAGATATACATTAAGCCTAGTCGCAACACTGGCCTCTTCACAACCATTACTCTTGGCTGGCCTGATGACAGCAACAATTCTCTCTACTCCTGGTCTTGTGGTACGTGTTGCATTAGGTGGGCATCTCTTGCTGATCTCAGAAGAATGTCCCACGTCCTTGGACTGAGGCTAGAATTCTTCATTCACATGAGCTGAACTCAAGAGTGAATTCTGTACCATTGAATTGTGTTTATTCAGCCAGTTTCATATACCCAGAAGTACATGTTCTGTGCAGCAGGGTGTGCCAGGGCTGACTCCAAATCTACCGGTGCATGGTCACAATTACCATGTTTGGGTTGAATGCTGGGTGTTGGGATGCCAGGGAATGGAATCCATTTATTTGTTCCTTTAGAGCCCATTAAAATGCCTTTCTCAGGGTCCTGCTGGCCTGAATGGGCTGACTGTGTGGAACGGCACGCAATCCCTGTGGACCAAAGAGAGATCCAGATCCCACCCACCTGCTTGCCTCCGGCCAGCTCTGCAGTCACAGTAAAAGTGTCGGTCAGAAGCCCAGAGGAAGATGCAAAGCATGATGAACAGTGTCTTTACATTACTGCAAAGCAAGACCTGCACCCACAAATCAGGTGTGCCCTGTTTTAAGTCTTCCCACTAGCTCTGCAGGGATTGAGAACCTTCAAAGAAAGCAGAGAGGCTTCAAAGTGAAGCATATTGAGTCTGATTCTTGGTCCATCAAGATCACCAGGTTTGGTACCAGGTTGCTATTTATGATATCTGCATAAATATCCTAATTATGATATCTGATATTTATGAGACCTTTGAGGGCATTTGGGATGCAATCATCCCGCTCTTTTTCACGTGCCCTTCTGTTCCCTAACTGGAGTTCCTCCTTTCCTTCTAGCTGCAAGACAAACTGCAAACCCGTGAATGTCACAGAAGACGTCACACTCACCGTCTCTGCAGGGACAGCGTCAAGGCCGATTCACTACAAGTGGTATTTAGATAACACGTTCCACAAAAAGGTGAGTCCATTAACCATGTTAATGTGCTGCTCTTGTAGGTTCTTGGCCCAGGTTCTTTATGTACTAATGTCAACATGTGCTGATGTTATGTACTGATAACATAACTCCTAACTGTCGGTAGCCATAGACTGCCATGGACCTATGGAAAGACACAGAGAGATGCAGAATAAATAGGTTCAATCAAACGCCTGCTGGCCACCTGGCCAAGAACAACCATGGCCTATATGGAAATCCTTAAACAGACGGTGTGCTGAAATAGGAAGGTCTAAGGACAACCAGAGGAAATGGGGATCCACCATGAAAGATGAGCTGTGTGGATGTGGAGAACAAAGAACAAGAAATATGTACTCCAGTGCATATGGTATCCTTCTACATGCACAGAGGAAGATCTTATGTTGGCAATGGAAAATGCATATGAAGTAGCCCAGTTTTGGGCAAATGATATCTAATTAATTTTTTTAATGTTCTCTCTAATTTTTTTACCCATGTATGTGCTTCTGACATGAGTAAAGAAAGAACAAGTCTAGAATCATAGAATCATAGAATCATGGAAACATAGAGTTGGAAGGGACCTAGTAGGTCATCTAGTCCAACCCCCTGCCTGCAGTAGGAAATCCCCCTAGAGCATATCCGACAGGTGCTTTTTGAGCCTCTGCTTGAAGATCCTCAGTGAGGGAGAGTCCACCACCTCCCTTGGCAATCTCTTCCACTGCCGAACCGCCCTCACCGTCAGGAATTTTTTCCGGATATCCAACCGGAATCTCCTCTCTTGCAGTTTGTCCCCACTGGGTCTAGTCCTGCTTTCAGTAGCAGCTATGAACAAATGAGCCCCTTCCTCCCTATGACAGCCCTTCAGGTATCTGAAGAGGGCAATCATGTCTCCTCTCAGCCTCCTCTTCTCCAGGCTGAACATCCCAAGTTCCCCCAACCTTTCCTGGTAGGGCTTCCCTTCCATCCCACTGATCATTCTTGTCTCTCCTCTGGACTTGCTCCAGCTTGGCTGCATCTTTCTTCAAGTGAGGTGCCCAGAACTGAACACAGGACTCAAGGTGAGGTCTCACCAATGCAGAATAAAGAGGAACTAGAACTTCTTGTGACTTGGAAGCTCCAGTCCTCTTAATGCAACCTAAGAAGAAGGCATTTGCCTTCTTTGCAGACACATCACATGCTGACTCATGTTCAGCTTGTGATCCACGGCGACTCCAAGATCCCGCTCACATGCTGTGCTGCCAAGCCACGTATCCCCCATTTTATACCTGTATTTTTGGTTTTTTTTGCCTAAGTGCAGAACCTTCCACTTCTCCCTGTTGAAGTTCATTCTATTTGAAATTCATTCTAGTTTTTGGGCATCCCAATCCCGAGCTACCAGGCACCCAGAGGAGCCCCATGTGCAATATGGAGATAAACATATTTCCTTTAAAGATTCCATAAAGATATTTTATGTGAATGCACAATAACTACGATAAGGACAACAGTATTCTAATAGAGATTGGCAGGACAGTTTCTTTGAAAGATATAACTTTCCCTTCTTCTCCCTGCTCTCTGCTTGATTTTCCTAGCCCAGTCCCGTCCCTCCAGGGTGCAGGTTGAGTGGTTTCCGGCAGAGCTCCCTGACCAGGCTTCAGAGTGATGCAGCCATACTGGTCTTGAACAGCTCCTTTCTGCAAATGCAAGGAGAAGCCTTTAGGGTTAAAGTCACAGGTGAGATGCAAAAGTGAACTGCTGGTCTTACGGTGCTGAACTTTATTGGTATTTGGTCAAATTGGTAGGTGAAGTGGGGCAGAGACTGGTATGGAGACAATAGGTGGTCCCTTTGGAAAGGCAGGTGGAAAGAAAGAGGAAGCAAGGTGTAGTGTACCATGGAGTTTGAAGGCAGTTGTGTAGGAGACCACACAGTCTCCAGTCTCTGAAGATTGGAGACCTTGGCCAAAACAACCTAACTTTGTTAGGATTGACCCTGCTCATTACCAGTCCAAACCATAGCATAGCTATGGGACAGGTAAGTATTGCAGGTGCCACAGCGTGCCATGCAACCAACCCCATCCACTCACCATTGAAGTCATTCTGAGCATCAACGGCAATGCTGTGCCATTGGTGAATGGGAGTGGCCAGTTATATGGCGCACTGCAGTGCACGCATTACTCACAATACTGTCCCTGCTGTACCTGTGCTGCTGGTTCGCAGTGACCTACTTGTGGCTGGATTGCACCCTTTTCTGGCTCCCCACCACTGGTTGACCTCTGATTGATTCAACGCAGCCAAGACCCAGCTCACTTTCATGGCCTTGTTCCTTTGGTATGTTTCAGCAATGAGTGAGAACCAATATGGCGAAGACACCTATGTTCTCAGCACGGTGCCTCCTCCAGCAGCTCCAGAGTGCACCATATCCCCTGAAGAAGGATCCATGATCACCAGCTTCTCCATCTCCTGCCACTCTTCCTGCCAGGCCCCTCTGTGCCTTCTGGATCCCACTGCCCGGCTCAAGTATTGCTTCTACGTGGAGCCAAGTAAGAGCCAGATGTGGACAGTTGGCCAAGCTGATAGTTTGTCTAATGGCGGCTTTGTCTGTCGTCACATTCAGAGACTGAAGGCAGTTGAGTAGCAGGACTTTCTATGTGTTTAGTGGGCTGATGTTATCTCAGGGTCCCCACAAATGGGGGTCTTCTGAAGAAAGGGGTAGGAGCAGTGACAGCAATAGTGGCACTGGGATCTGCCAGGTAGGAAGTGGAAGCAGCCACAGCAGCACATCATTGTTCCAGCACACCAATGGGACACATCTACTTAAGAGGTGCAAGCATGCCTGGTAAAGGCTCTTTAGGTGTACCGAGTCCTCAGGCAGTGGGGTTGGGGTAGGGCATTCATAACACAGACACTCCAGCTGGATTCATCTGCTTCCCACCCCTTTCAGACTCTCTCCTTCACTGTGGCCAGGATCCTGTGCTATCCTCCATTTATCTTCCACTTGGAGAAGAGGGCAGGAATTTCCTTGTGCAGATTGTCATTGCTGTGAGCAACAACTTTGGTGACACCATCCGCACAAACCTCACTGTTCGAGTAGGTGCAAAATTCTCTTCTTTGGTAGCTTCAGCTTCACAACCTAGGAAAGCAGGAAAAGTTTGCTGTCATATGTGCGGTCAGCTCTCGGGGTCGCATGGCCCTCAAACACAGCCAGAGGCTTTGAAAAACCACAGGCATTCTGAATATACTAACCCTAACCCATGTTATACATTGATTTTATAATACACGGATTTGACTTAACATGAATGGCCCCTGCAAATCACAGTTTAAAAAACTGCTTTTCTACTGTTGTAGAGAGGCAGACATGCAAGGAATCATTCCATTCTTCAGCCCCAGAATCAAACCCCTGCAGATACTTATTCCTTTAGGTGCAATGGAGGAGCAAAAAACCTGGGCGTGGGTCTTTAAACTTATTTTTCATTGTTTTGTTATCCACTGATTTATTTATCCACTAAGGAATGGAACCCAAGTGGATAATGAGGGACACCTATACCTCCCAGCAACTTTTGGACTGAGTTGTAACTAATAGCAAAACCGTTTCAAGCATATAGTATGCCTTGAAGATAGTTCCCATTCCAGCCAATGGCCAGGTCTGGTTTCAGCAGGCAAAAGAATTGCAAACCAATTCACTTGTATAAATGATGCGCAAGGGATGCATGCATTAGAGGATGTCCTTGGTTGCTATTAAATAGACCGTACTGGTTGTCCTCTGAACAGTCTTGTTTTTTTTTCAGGTTCGGCCTGAAGATATTAGCAGCGAGAACCAGACTTTGCAAGCGATTCTATCCGAAAAATCCAACACGATCCTGAAAGGAGAGAATAACAGCATGTCCCTCTTCCAGTTGTACAAGTCCGTATCTTCTGCCCTGAACCAAGAGACCAAAGGAGAGAGCGTTAATTCATCTCTAAGGACGGATACGCGGAAAGAGGTCAGGCCCTGCATGGTGTCTCCTGAAAGTGGTTCGCTGTTTTGCAACGGAAATGGGGTTGTGGTTGGATTTTACACAGATCTTTTACGGGCTTGGAATTCATCCCTCTCGAGGTGTTGGCTGGACCGCTCTGGGCTTCTAACTTGGATGGAAGCATTTCCTCAAGACTGAGGTTCAAATCCTATACGTGCTTTCCTGGGAATAAGTCCCATACAACATGTTGGGACTTACGTCTGAGTAGACATGCTTAGGATTGCATCCATCGTCCCAGAGGGATGAGGAACAATCAAATTTTGGAGGGAGCCTCACCACTTTGGAGCCATTCCAGATTTTTTTTTTTTTGGGTGGGGGGGGGTGCAGAACGGACTGTTTTCAGCTGAATTTATTCTCCAAAATTGGAGTGCTCTTTAGATTCAATTGCATATTTGATTTGAGTAAATACAGAATTTTGATTATAAGTGTAGTTTAGTAAGTAGTTTAACAGTTTACTCTAATGGAAAATGTAACACAAACCCATTGTTGTATAAAATAGTGCAATTAGGGAAAAATCATAACACAAACCCATTGTCATATTAATATTGTCATATAACTCATTGTTTAATGCTGTAAAATTAAATTTTGCACCTGTGCATTACAATTGCCAGTAAACATTATTTTTATCTCAAGCCTTTAAAAATAAAGGTGCACATTAGCTCCAATGGCACGTAAGATTTGAGTAAACATGGGTAGTTTTAATTGTATTTTAGTATTTGGTTTTGTTGCTTCTATCCAGTTTTTAACTGTATTTTATTGTTTTAAACATTGTTTGCCACATTGGGCAAGGTGATTACATGACCAGATTTTTCTGGATTTGTCCTCTTTTTAGCCTTATGTCCTCCAAAAGGGCTTCATTGTCCTCCATTTTGGAACTTTGCAATGGTGTGAAGTACCCCATCATGTCATAAGTTGTTGGATTCATATTGCAGAGCAGAATCCAATGTAAAAATCAATTTTGAAATATCTCCTTCTTATCAAGAATTATGACCAAAAAACCAAAAATCCAAAATATGCATTGAGCTCTATGGGAATGTGAAAGGCCAGGCTGAGAGGAAGCCAAGACCTTGTCCTTCTTTTGAGGTTTGGGCATCTGGTCACCCTGGCCTTGGGTTTCCTTCCTTAAGGAAGAAAGATGGGATATAAAACAAATAAATAAATGAAATTAAGTGACTGGGCTTGGAGTGGACCAAAGATCACCCAACGGATGCAGTCGGTAGGTCGGTTCTTTGCTTTGGTCATCCTTAACACCTCCCTTGTCTTTCCATCCCAAGCTGAGGGAGCTCATGCTGACCACCCTCTCCACTGTGAACGTCACATCAATGCAGACGGCTCTGAAGATGTCTGAAGTGCTCAAAGAAATCACATACAAGAGTGAAGAGCTCTCTTCATCCGCCCAGGTGAGAACTGGAGCTCCTATACATTTGGTGTTGACACCTGGGAGGTGACCTTGTTGAATTTATTGGGACTTACTTCTGAGTAAACACTTCTGCACTGTAAATTATGCGAGTTCCTCTTCTCCTGCATGCTATCTGTACAATAATGCTTTGGGTGTAGAGATTGGTACAGCCACACAAAATAATTGGACCACGAGAGAGTCAGAGATAGACCAGCCCCAATCTGTTCTCCTCCATCTTTCCTGCTCTGCTCTACACTTCATTTCAAATCCAGGCTGTGCATCTCTTTTCCTGCCCAGGTGGAAGCTGGTAGTACTCTGAAGGATGTTAGTGAATCCTTGTTGATCCTGAATAGTGAAGATGATGAAGATGACCAGAAGCGCCATGATGCTGCTCACTACCTGTTCAATGCTGTGAACAATGTTTTTGAAGCTACAGTTCAGAATGGAACAGGGGCTGCCTCTGCCCCAGAAACCGTACAGGTGGGTGTATTTTTCCTTTGTAGGACCCCTTAGGCCAATGGTTCTCAATCTTCCTAATGCCGTGACCCCTTTATAAGTTCCTCGTGTTGTGGGGACCCCCAACCATAAAATTATTTTCGTTGCTACTGCTGCAGTGCTATGAACACTTTCCTGGGAGTAAACCTCACTGAACTCAAAAGGAATGACGTATGAGTACACATTCATAGAATTGGGCTCTAAGGCTGCAATCCTAGCACTTTCCTGGGAGTAGTCCCATTCACTATCATGGGACTGACTTCTGAGGAAACCTCCATAGGATTGGGATCTCAGGCAGCAGAGCCAGCCACTGTTTCCTGGGAGTAAGTCCCATTCACTATCATGGGACTGACTTCCATGTAGACATGCATAGAACTGGGCTCTAAGGCTGCAATCCTAGCACTTTCCTGGGAGTAAGTCCCATTCACTTATCATGAACAACAACATTGAGGGGGCTTACTTTTGAGCAGAGCACAAGGAGCAAGGCACAAGGGTCGGTGCACAAGTGAAGCACCCACCAGACAGTCCACCTGCCAGAGCTCTGGTGCCACGCTCACACCTCAGTGCGCTTAACACCCTCAGCTGGCAGGCGCACTGAGGATCTGCGGGGGTGGGGGAGGAGGAGGACGGCACCTCCCCGCAGGGTGACCAGATGCCAAACCCAAAATTCCTGAACCCCAAGGCCAAAATTCCTACCCGCTGAAAAAAATTGCCAAAAAATATATTTTTTGTTTTTGTTTTTTGGTTTTTTGACCATAACTTTAGATAGGAAGGAGATATCTCCAAACTGATTTTTGCATTGGATTCTGCTCTTCAATACGAATCCAACGACATATGGCATGATGGGGTACTGCGCACTATCACAAAGTTTCAAAATGAAGCCAAAATGTAGGACACCCGGACAGGAGGCTAAAAATCCGGACAAATCTGGGTTTTCCGGGTTATCTGGTCACCCCCAAGCCTCCACATCAGTCTCACAGCAGCTCAGAGGCTCCACCTGAGCCACTTCTCAGTGGCTTCTTCCAGCCACTGCGGCTCCAGCGTTTCTGCCAGGTCTTCCAGGGGTGTTTAGGTGACCCCCAGGAAAGCTCCAGGCAACCCCCAAAGGGGTCCCGACCTCCACTTTGAGAAACGCTGCCTTAGACCCATATCCTAAAGTCAAAACAAGCCCTTTGCTTTGGAGCAGTTAAGGTGACGTTCCATAAGATAACACTAGAGGATGCCGTAACGGTGTGGACCCATAATTGCTCTGGATTTTGCCCTTAGACATTAAATGGTTGCATCTTGTCGTGAATCTGGTTAACCATTTCTTCACTGGCAATATTATTGCTGATAGTTCTTAATGGAGATATACTGTAGTATGTTCCTTAGTGGTTAATGGCTGAGATGCCGTCAGCAGTGGTTCTCAACCTTCCTAATGCTGTGACCCTTTAATATAGTTCCTCATGTTGTGGGGACCCCCAGCCATAAAATTATTTTTGTTGCAACTTCATAACTGTAATTTTGCTACTGTTATGAATTGTAATGTAAACATCTGATATGCAGGATGCATTTTTATTGTTACAAATTGAACATAATTAAAGCATAGTAATTAATCACAAAATAATATTTAGTTATATATTGTGAAATATGTATTTCTAATTACAAATAAAAAAAGATGCAAAATACTTTGCAAGGCCCCCTACACCAGGAGCCTTTAGGCAACCCCCATGAAAGGGGTCCCGATCCCAAAGGGGTCCCGATCCCCAGTTTGAGAAACACTGGCCTACAGAGATGAATGACAATTGGTTTTTGGAATGGGAAAGACCAACAAGGCTTGGAAGGGATGTCCTCCAGACTTAGTAGTCTGAGCAAAACTAACCGCTGGGTAAGTCAGGCAGGGACAGGCACTTTGACCGAATGGTGTAGCTGGGAGAAACTGCACCTTTTTGGGTGCAAGTGTGGCTGCAATCTTAAAGACACTTTCCTGGGAATAAGACTCATTCAACACAATGGGGCTTACTTTTGAGTAGGCATTGTTAGGATTGTGCATCTCTGTGAATCTTTGATGAGATAACAGATTTGTTGCCTGGCCAGAGTGCATGTAGTGGTGGCAGCTCAGTCAGCTAATCCAACAGTAGTATCAGGTGCCACATCAGGGAGTAAGGGATGGGTGCCAAAGGGGGCTACGGCTCTGTCCTAACAACCCAGACCCAACACTGCAAGGCTACATACTCTGACATCTCATTGGTAAAGTTTAAGAGAAAAGATGGAGAAACTGGTAATATAACAAGGATTAACACAACTTGGAAGGGGCAAGGAGAAGCAGTGAGTAACAGTGTCTGTGTCCAATGAAACATTGTGCCCTCATGGCCATGACTCTTCTTCCTACACAAACTTAGAAGTCCCTGCAGCCACTCAGAGATTTGGGCTTTGGTCAGGTCAGCCAAGCCTAGGCAGAGCAAGAGCAGCAGGTCTATCTGTGCCCCATTAAAGGACACCATAGGGTGTGTGTGATGCTTTTATTTTCTTCAGGCACAGAGCCAGGTGTCACAGCAGCTCCTGAGTACTGTTGACAACCTCCAGAGTGCCCTCTTGATCGGGAAGTTGCCTGATGATGAGCCCACAGTGCTGGAGGCCCCCTCTGTGGCCATGTACATCAACAGGTATGATCACTTCTTGCTTTCCAGGCTTTTGCTATTACTATATTCCAATGGTACACTGGCCACATTACTGGTACATGTAATGACCATCACAGGTTACAGGCCAGAGGAAATGACCATCACTGGTTATAAGCCATGAGGGGTGTGTGTGTAGGTGTGCATAGATAGATGTAGAACCTCAAAATGCCAGATACGGGGGGGACCTGGATGCAGGTGTCTGGTGTGCTCCTTGATGCATCTGGTGGGCCGCTGTGTGATACAGGAAGCTGGACTAGGTGGGTCTTTGGCCTGATTCAGTGGAGGCTCTTCAGATGTTCTTATGTTTTAATGGTACACTGGGCGCATTACATGGTACACTAGTACTAGTAGACCCACCATGTTCCACACTTTTTCTACCTCTTGCATTCTAACTTTCCTTTCCAATCCAGAGAGTGGGAGAGCAGCAGCAGCTGGCTGGCACATTGCTTGGTAAGAGGGGCAGCATTTCACACACCGCCTTGAGCATTAGAAAGTCTTGAGCTGGCCAGGAATCAGTACTTCTGGCAACCATAAATGACTTGTCACAAAGCAGTGGGCCAGTTCTCAGTTTGTGTTGTGCACTCTCCTGAACACTGCTGTTTGTTGCAACCAATGTGCTTTTCCATGTTCTCTGTCCTCATGTTCCCTTTTTCGGATCATCCTCTGGAAAGGTTACAGACAGACAATGTGGACCGGGCGTCCTTCAGCATCTCCAATCCCAGCTCCGCCAGCTTCACCTTGCCCTCCACCTCTTCTGTCGGCCTCTTGGGAGACAGCGATGAGACAGTGGACATCAGGGCAAGTGTGCTGTGTCAACAGCAATTTGGTCTGCTTTGGGGATTGGGTTTCTTCTTATTAAGTTTTTATAGGTTTTAATAAAAACAATCACGCAGCAAATAAAGATATAGGTAGCTCATATAATCTCCCTTCCCCTGTTTCCTATCATAGCCATTGGGAGGGAGGGAGAAACAAGTTGCCTGATAGAGTTGGTGATGAAAGAGAAGAAAAAACTGAGTATAAAGAAATAAAAGAAAAAGGAATTATTATTATGATTAATAAAAAACATCCAGGACTTTGGGAGGACTCAATTTTCTACTGTCCAACTTGGCCAAGGGCTGTGGCTGGCGCAAGCGGTTAAGATACTGTGCCTGTTAACCAGCAGGCCAGGGTTCGAGACCCGGCCCCACAAGACAGGGTGAGCTCCGGTCCTTAGCCCAGCTCTGCGACGCCAGCTGGATCCAATTGTATTGGCTCTGCCTTTCCATTGGACTAATTCAGTGGTGTGGAGAGGGGGATTTGCTGCTTGGGTAACAGCCTCTCCTCCATAACAATCCAACCCAGGCTTTCGTGCTTCACATGCAGCGTATGCAGCGCCGAGCACGATAACATAGTCTTTCAAGACTGACGGAGGCCTGCAATTTGGCCAATGACACTGTTGCTGTCTTTCATAACATTATTTCTATACATTATTATTTCTATTAACATTATTATTTCTATTAACATTATTTCCAACAAAAAACAGTTCATAAAGATGTTTCTATAATAAAATCAATCCTCCCTGTCCCCAAAGGGCTTACAATCTTAGATGAAGGTTTGGCATGGAACCTCTTGGTTCTTCCTGCTTCTTTCACCACCTGGTTTGGAAAAGGAAGAGAAGATCAGAGGTAGAAAAGGAAGGGTGTAATTGAGGAGGAGGTCGGTTAGGAACAAAAGTGATGGGATGCTTGGGTGCTGGGTTTTTGAGGGCAGGGATGGAGCAAGTTTAGGATACCTTTAAAAAAAATCTATCCCTCCTTTTAGATGGTGAGCTTCTCTGTGAATCCTTTTTCCTCAAGTGACAGCTTTGATGTCCACGGAGCTGTGGGCGGCCTCACCCTCACCAGCCTGGATGGCCTGGTCATTCCAATGAACAATCTTACAGAAGACATTGAGGTAATTATCCCAGTGGTATTTTCGGGGTCAGGACCATTTCCCCCATAGTGCTGCTTCTCTTCACACCCTCAGGATGAAGAGGGAACAGAGCAGAAAGGAAGTGTGGAGAATAGATGACATCTCCGACACTCTAGCCCACCACTCTCCTCTCCTGCGCTCTTCCTCCTCCAGTCTACTTTTTTGAGGTCTGGAGAATGGGAAGAGCTGGAGGAGCAGCAGAGATTGGCATGGAGCAGCCTTTGGTGTCCCAAAGTGCCATGCAGGGGATGGATTCAAGGTTGGAGAGTCTTGGGCTGGCCCTGGCACATTCTGTTTTTTCAGCACTATTCATCTGTATGGTGGTGAGGGAAAGCCCCGCTCCTCCCCAGAAGGCGCAGGCCCATAAAAGTCTCAGGGCTTGGTCTGAAGGTATGTGTAAAACCATCTTCCTTGCACAAAACAGGTTTGGTGCTACTCAGTGCCTGGATGGAAAGGTAACTGAGAACCCCCAGGTATGCCATCTTGAATTCTGGTGCGAAAGGCAGAATAGATATGTAATATACGAGACTTATGGTCATCTTCTTGGCACAGCCTCCAGTTTGGCAAGACCTGGTTATTTGAAAAGATCTCAGGATTTGTGATTTTAAATGCAGATAATGTTGCCAAGGAGTTCAGCGGTCCAAGACGAGAGCACCGTGTTGAACCTGGGGAATGTCAGTGCTCTCCAAGTCAATGTGACCACTGCCAACGCATCCCTCGTGATCCACCTGGAGTTGGACCAAGACGTCTCACTGATGCTCTATTTGGGATATGGCTATTCACCCAATGAGACTGACTACAATTTGGCAACATACCTTCCTCACGAAAGAAATACTAGAGGTAGAGACAACTAGGAGGTTTCACTGAAAGTTTATTGAAGACCCTACTTCAGGGGCCCCCATAGCTCTTAACTAAGATTTTTCCATTCCAGAAGTGGTGTACTCCTGGATCCTTCACCCAGAAGACCTCGTTTTTGGAGAAGGGATGTACTATGTTATAGTGAAATCAGAAACAGAATTGGATCCCATTTCTGCCAACAGCATAAATGTGTCCGTCACCTGCTTTGTGTCCCAGTGCGTATACTGGGATGAGCACCAAGGAAACTGGAATAACTATGGATGCCATGTGAGTAGAGATAAACCAAAGTACAATACAGTTAGGGTACTGATATTGCATTATGTTGTGTGGTACATCTCTCTTTTGTATAGGTGGCCAAGCCACGGCTCATTAATCACAAAATCTTAAATATTGTAATTCTCAAACATCTCTCTTGTCCCTGATGTTTATTATATTTGAACCTTACTTTTAAGCAAGGTTGATCACCCCTCTATAAGAATAAAGAAATATCAACATACAAGCTCTGATTATGATGATGATGATGTGGCAAGTGGTTGGCTTCTAGGTTGGCCCCAAAACAACTCCCAGTGGCACGCAGTGTCTTTGTAACCACCTGACGTTCTTTGGAAGCTCCTTTTTTGTGATGCCCAACACCATCGATGTCAGCAAAACAGTGGAGTTATTTGCCACCTTCGTGGACAACCCTGTGGTTGTGACGACAGTGGGTTGCATCTTCCTCCTCTACCTGCTGGTTCTGATCTGGGCCAGAAGGAAAGACATCCAAGATGATGCCAAGGTAAGTCATGCACTAAACAAATAGTATGGGAGTGGTATAGTATGCCTGTATGGGAGTGGCATTGCCTCCCTGTTGTTCTTGTGGCCCAAAATTGCTCCACTGGGAAGTGGCACTTGTGTGTTGTGGTGAGGCTTCCTTGCGAAACCCTTTCTAGCTATGCCACTGCTCAGAAGCACTGCATGCACGAGCAGCTGTTTTGGCAACCTTAGATGCAGGCAGTGCCCACGAGATGGCATCGCACCCCATTTCACCACTCAGGAACACAGATGAAACTTTGATTCAGAGGAAATGTTTGTTATCTCTATACGGTAATAGCTGTGATTGGATCAAACTTTTCAGTGGCTGAACTACTAAAGGCAAAGCAAAAGAGCCCATGTTGGGTTTCATATACTGCAAGGTCCAACTGGAAATCTTCTTTTTTGGAGCTCCGGATCCACAGCCAAATATTTATTATGACTTTATATCATTATGGTAGAAAGGCATCAAAATGGGTGCATTAAAAAGGGCATGTGAATTTAAGGACCAAATGAATCTAAGCACATAAAATAGTGTTCAAGACTGGATTACCCTCAGTTGAGGTCTCATTAGGCATGGGTCCAGTTGGGAACACGTGGTCCAGCTGGCTTAACGCCAGCCCTGGTTGGGGGGAACCTGCTTCTTTCTGTCACCCTTTACTCCATGGGTTAAAAAGGAAGAGGTGAACAGAGAAGAAATGTAGGAGAGTGGTGGGCTAGAGCACCTCTGCATCTATGATTACCACTGTCTTCTCCACCACACTTCCTCTTCTGTGCCATTCCCACTTTTCTCTTTTAATTGGGGCTGGGCAAGGTTCGACATCCCAAGTTCCCCCAACCTTTCCTGGTAGGGCTTCCCTTCCATCCCACTGATCATTCTTGTCGCTCTCCTCTGGACTTGCTCCAGTTTGGCTGCATCTTTCTTCAAGTGAGGTGCCCAGAACTGAACACAGGACTCAGTCAAAGGTGAAGTCTACACAAGTTGGCTCACACTACATAAGTTGGCAATACTTTGAAAAGGAACATGCCACTTGAGCTGCCACACCTGGCAAAGTTCTCCTTTCTGCAAAACTATTAAAAGGTCATAAAATGGAAAACCTTGCATTTTTCATTAAATTAATAGATACTGGATTCTCCCTCTGCTGCCTTATACCTCCTGTATCTTCATTTTCCTTCACTAGTCCTCTGTTCTTCCTGATGCTGCCATCCTTCCCTCTAGGTGAAGATAATCGTGTTGGAGGACAACGATCCTTTTGCTCAGTACCACTACCTGGTGACCGTTTTTACTGGACACCGTCGAGGAGCAGCTACAACCTCAAAGGTACCAGTGGGTACCTGGATTTTTGGGCAAACGTTTCCATTTTCCAGTGAGAATTTCCAGGCACCTGGGTGCCCTTTTCTTTTTAAGGGAGCCTTTCTTTTTAATGGATCCTGGAGCATCTTTGTAACGCTCCCTTTAATTCAGATTTGCTGCAGTTTTGCAAACGGAGAATGAATGAGATCCCTGTGGCTTTGGCATGAGAAGCATGTCCAATGTCGGAATGGAGCTGATTATTGTATCCTTGCTTTTCCAGGTGACCCTCACCTTGTATGGCCAGGAAGGAGAAAGTGAGCCGCACCACCTGGTGGACCCTGACATGCCGGTCTTTGAACGTGGCGGAGTGGATGTCTTTCTGCTCTGTACACTCTTCCCTCTTGGGGAACTGCAGAGCATCAGACTGTGGCATGATAACTCTGGAGACAGCCCATCCTGGTAGGCCAGGGGCAAAGAGATGGCATGAGAAAGAAAGAATCCTTTGCCTCCATTTACAAAATGTTGGTCTTCCTCTCCCTAGAACTTTCCAGGAAGGAATTTCCTAGGGCCTGTCTGGGGTGGCCCCATTGCTGTGGCATCCTCTTCTTGATTTAAGAACTGTGCCTTCCCTTCTCACCTTCCAGCAGGGCTGAAACTTTCCTCATTGCTTTAGCCTTCCCATCAGAATCCTGTTGGCTTTGGTTTTCTTTTTCTGTGTCATTTGTGTGCTATGTTGGTTGCTGTTTTTATAGTATGGTATATGTTTTATAGCATGTTATATGTTTTATTGTTAATGCAGCTTGAAATTTTCTCTAGCTTCATGTTCTTTATTGATTGGTATTTATTTGTCTTATTGAGTAATGAGTTCTGATATCAAGATTTTACTAATATTATAAGCCGCCCCGGGTGTCTGGATTACATAAGCAAAGGTGGGGTATACAAGTATATAGTATAGTGTATAGTATACCGTATAAAGTATAGTGCTTTTTCTAGGGGAGAAAAGGTGCCCATACAAACCGCAGTGACATAACTAGATCATCCACTTATGACTAGGGGACAGTGTCCTGGTTTCTTCTTCCAAGGATCTCAGGATCCCTTTACAGTGTGCATGTTTGAGATGTACCACTCAGCAAAACACAAAATGATGCTATAATTACAGTTGTCAGCTTTTCTTTCTTCCTCTTTCACAGGTACGTGAACCGTGTCCTGGTCCACGACGTGGCTACCAATCAGAAATGGTACTTCCTCTGCAACTCTTGGCTGGCCATTGATGTTGGCGATTGTGTCCTGGATAAAGTCTTCCCCATAGCCACTGAGCAGGACATGAAGGAGTTCAGGTGAGTTAAAGCACCTATAGATGTTGGTCAGTTGGCCTGTCCTACCTAATTTAGGCTGGCACAACTGCCCCACTCCTTATTCCTGTGGTGGTGTGAGGAGGCCAGCACATGTCTGTGCACTCTTAATAGATTATTGTTCTGCTCTTGGGCTTGTTCAGTTTGGGCCTCACTGATGTCTAGAACCTCTTGCCAGAATCTGATGCCACTCATGCTCCTACGTCCTCCAGAATACAAACCTTGCACATCCCTTCCTTAGAAGATACCTGTTTTATTAACAATAACTCCTATACCTGATGTGGAATTGATTAGAGCCACCTGATGTCTTGTTTTGTTTTTTATTTTATTTTGCTCCAGCAACCTGTTCTTTATAAAGACCTCCAAAGGTTTCCAGGACAGCCACATCTGGTACTCCATTTTCAGCCGCTCTCCACGCAGCACTTTCTCCCGAGCCCAGAGAGTCTCCTGCTGCTTTTCGCTGCTTCTGTGCACCATGCTCACCAGCATCATGTTCTTTGGAGTTCCCAAGGACCCAGCTGACCAGAAAATGGATTTAGGTAGTGACATGGTAGTTTGACTGTTGGGTTGGACAGTAGGGGACCCTAGAAACTAAAGGGGACAGATAAGCAAGGGATTTGAGATAAATGCATGCTTTGAGACTGGTGTTAGATTTCCTGCGGAGAGAATACTTTGCTTTCTGAGACTTAGAGCACAATCCTAACCATGTCTACTCAGATGTAAGCCTCATTGTGTCCAATGGGTCTTACTCCCAGGAAAGTGTCTTTAGGATTGCAGCCCTAAGCTACACTCCTAACCACATTTTGGTCTGCGCATGGTCCATTAAACACACAGACAAACAAATGGAGGAGATGGGCCACTTTATTACATGATTATTAAAATAATCAATAATCAATTAATTCAATTAATAATCCAATAATAATCAAAAGGGGGGCAGACCTTGAACTTGAACCGGGGATAAATTTCCTTTAAATTTCTGCCGCGTGTCGAGGGTTAGCGAGCTTGCAGGTCCTTTACGGGCCCCCAGGTCCTTTACAGGCCCCCAGGGTCGGCATGTACATATATTGGGCCCTACCCATTTAATTGGGTTTTATTAGCCTTCTTACGTTTTCCAAATAAAAATAATTTCACTTGTGTCCCTACCAGGGAAGATTGAGTTCACGTGGCAGGAGGTGATGATTGGCTTTGAGAGCTCCCTGCTCATGTTCCCCATCAACCTGCTCATTGTGCAGATCTTCAGGAATATCCGGCCTCAGCCAAACAAAGAGAGCAAAGAGAAGAAACTGGGAAAGAGTGGCCGGGTCTCCCCCAGCTTACCCTCACCTCCCCATCCACCAACCCAGAGTGTTTCACTCACCCCTGAGGCTGTGATCAAGGTTAGTCCTGCAAATACTTTAGGGCAAGCTTGGATTTTTTGAAACTGGGCTTGGACAAAGTCATGGTGGACTCGTTACCAAGAGGGCTGTGAAATTAGGGGAATTAGCTTTCGCCTCTCTGGTTACATACAGTGATGGGATTCCAAGAAATTAACAACCGGATCTATGCCCATCTGGCAACCATTTTTTAATGGCTATTTTAAATCTTTATATGTCCTATCTCTCGTTCGCAACCGATTCTATAGAGTAGGTGCGAACCTGCTGGAGCCCACCGCTGGTTACATGCAAGGACCTGGGCAAGGACTCAAAACAATGTCATGCAAAGAAGATACCCTTATTAGAAAGAGAACCACTGCGGAAAACTTGTCACAAAGGAACAGACATTATTGTCATTAAGCAGAAACTAACTTTACATACATTCAATAGCCTGAGAAGAAGGTGTACCTGTTCCTTGCATAGTGTGTGTACCGAAGGAAAAGGGGGGTTAGAATAGCTGGAGGTGAAGGGGGGAAGGGGACAATCAGGGCAAAAGCATAGCTGCCTGAGCATGCAGTCTGGTCCTTGGCATCCAGAGAGAGAGAGAAAGAGAGAGAGAGAGAGGGGGGGGCAGGTTTTTTATATCCTTGTTCAAAAAGGGACATGCCCAGGTTGGTGTGGTCACCTAGGAAAGGGCAGAACCGGGGAGGGCTATTTGAAACATGGCCTTAGCAATGGAGGACAGTAGATGACCACTCTTCAGACTAACGTTCACATTGGCATATAAATGGCAGGATGTAGTTATGCCAGAAGGCAGAGTAGTTAACAAAGGAGAATGCAAGAAGAGTTGGTTGTAAGTCACAAAGGTTGTTTGGAGAAGTGAGAAGGGGAAGAGAAATAAGGGACTTTGCCCATCGTATTTATACCATTAAATTCATAACCAATATAATATACTAAGAGAGCATTGCTCGTAACATACTATCCATGGCTCCAAGTGGTGATGGCAATGTGCTACCTTTGGGTTCAGGAATAATCTACCGCTGAAGGCTGAGCAGAGCCACAGTGGAGGAAGAGACTGAATCAGAGGGGACAAAGTTTCTTTTGAGTCCCTTTCCTTCTCCAGTGGATCATCATTTCCTACAAAACTATAATTTCTTCAAGTGATGATACATAAAACTAAGTAGATGCACACAAAATGCCAGTGCCAGTCTTCACATATGCAAACATTTTCTGAGATCCCAGGATATTTCCATCTCCCCTCCACTGGGCCTGGATACAATGTATCCCCTACACTCATCCTGGCCTTGGCAGCTGATGGGCCACTGGGGAGATCAGGATGCTCAATAGCCAGGGGCTCCTGGCTTGATCTAGCTAGGGCTCTTCTGACACTGCTGTGTTCTGGCACACAACTCTCCACCATTTTTGTTTTGCCATGCTGTAAGTTGGCTCACATCATTTTGGGGAGACACTGAAGTCTCTTAGGGGTTTACAGACCAATCCTAAAGCCGGCAGCTAAAACAGCTCTGCTGCACCACCACCAGAGATTTCCTTGGGGAAAGGAGACTTTTGTCCCCTTCTTCAGTGGAAAGCCCCAAGCCTTGCAATGGGGCTTCTCAAGTCTGCACTGTCTATTTTGCCAGTGTAGACTTGAAAGACTCTGTGTCAAGCCTTGTAACCAGTGGTGGGATTCAAATAAATTAACCACAGGTTCTATGTCCCATTAGTAACCGGTTCTCAGAACCAGGCGCTCATTAGCAAAGGGTTCTATAGAACCTGTGAGAACCCCCTGAAGCCTGCAACTGACATAGAAACCAGGATCCAACGGAGCAGAGTTCCACTGGTTCCAGTCCCACCCCCCATTTGCTCCCCCACCATCCCCATGCCCTGGAATCCCAATTGTTCCTATATCTTTGTGTTCAGGATATCAGGCGAATTGCCAACTCGCTGTTCAAAACCCTGAAGGCCCCCCTGCCGCCCTCCGAAACCGATTTTGGAAAATCGATGGACATTAACCAGCTTTTGGCCTTAGTTGAAGACATCATCTGTCAACAGAATCGGCTCGGACAAGAATTTTACGATGAGAGCAAGAAGAAAAACGATCCAATTATAATCTCCCTCGGCCTGGTGGATTTACAAGGTAAATTTACAAGCCGGCAATTTCGGTTATGGCAGGGATTTCCGGTAACTGAAGTTGATGGAGGCTGCCAAGAGCAGAGAGAGGCACAGAGCCCTCCCAGTTGTGTAAGAAAACAAAGTCACATATTTTTTTCTTTCCCTGGAGAAAAGTCAAAGACCCCAACTCCGGAGAAAGGAGCAGGTGACCGGCTGAAGCACCGAGACTACAGCCGATGCCTATACAAGCAGCTGCAGCAGGTGGAGCTGGAACTGGAGCTTCTGGGCCCTCACAGGTTCCAGAAGCCACAAAACTACTCCCAGGCAGTGCGGCAGGTTCGGCACATGAAAAGCCTCCTGGAGAGCCAGTTGTGTTCGGCAACATCGGTCAGCGAGAGGTAAAAGAGCAAAGACCTTTACTCAGCTGCAGAAACATGTTCTGACCAGCCAAATAGTTTTGCTCAGTGAATGAATTAATCACTCTGCATGAGTGAAAGAATATCTAGAGGCTTTATCTATCTCTATGCAAAATTCTGTCTCTTAGTTTGTGTATGTTTGAATAGGCTCTGAGTATTTGTCTTGTCCACCACCTACCGGTGTGGTTAAGAACTGTGGGTCGGTGATGAATGCACAATTAATGGGTAAACATATCGTTTGGGACACGTTCAGGCATGGGCTAATACCGGTTCAGGCCGGATCGGGCGATCCGGTTGTTAAAAAGAGCCCGCCGGTCGCGAACTGGTTGTTATGGGGGTGGACCACAATGCAGTGAGCCGGTTCGGCGGAGCCGAGATCCTCCTGCTCTCGGTGCTGGCTGTGGAGGCCCAGGGAGCGGCTGCGGCGCCGCCGCCGCCGCCGCCATCCACCTGCACTCCCTGGCTGTGGAGGCCCAGGGAGCGGCTGCGGCGCCGCCACTATCCACCTGCACTCCCAGGCCGTGGAGGCCGAGGCTACGCAGGCCTACTCAGACGTAAGTCCCAGTATAGTTGATGGGGCTTACTCCCAGGCCAGTGCAGAGAGGACTTCAGCTTCAGACCCCCATCCTAAGCAGGTCTACTCAGAAGTAAATCCCATGAAAGTCAATAGGATTTACTTCCAGGCCAGTGTGGGGAGGACTTCAGCTTCAGACCCCCATCCTAAGCAGGTCTACTCAGAAGTAAGTCCCATGACAGGCAATGGGACTTTCTCCCAGGAAAGTGGCTGGCTCTGCAGCCTGGATCCCAACCTGACTACACAGAAGTAAGCCTCATGCCAGTCAATGGGGCTTACTCCCAGGACAGTGTGGAAAGGACAGCAGCCTCAGAGCACCATCCTATGCAGGTCTACTCAGAGGTAAGCCACATGCTTAGTTTTTTTAAAAAAATTTAAATTTTTAAAAAATTCTTGCTGGCCCCGCCCCTGGCCCCGCCCCCTGACCTCAGCCCTGCCCCTGACCTGGCCTGGCACCGCCCACTTCCGGAGAACCGGTTGTTAGGGCCAGGCCTGCCCATCACTGGACACGTTCACCATGGCACGGGAAAGAGCTTTGGAAGCCCTGCTGCCCAGGGCTTGCAGTGTCCACAGTGTCTGGGGCCCAGTGCCTGCCATTACTGGTGTGGACTGGTGGCAGGTGCCCGTGGTGTCCCAGAGTGTCATACCCAGTGCCCGCAGTCCTCGGTGGTTGGTAATTCATGTGTTCTGTTCTTCCCCTTGCACTCAAGCCAGAGATGCATGCCGGGTAAACCCATGGGTAAAACCATGGGTAAAACCACTAGTATTATATAAACAGATATGCATATAACACATACGTATGTAGACAAATTGGCTTCTCCCTATTAGGTACCTGCAGTCAGGTAACCATTTAAGTAATAATTCATACTAAACTCCTTCCTTCTCGCTCCATGATCCTTCTGTTTGTTAATTCCCCCAGTGGTGCACCGATTATTCCTCACCCCTGAAATATCATTCAAGGCATAAAGACACTTTCCTGGAAGTCAGAACCATTGAACACAATGGAGCTTACATTTGAGTAGACATGGTTAGGATTGTACTCGTAGTTACCCAACTTTCTTGATTTCCCAGGGGATCACCTACTCCCAGCCTTTCAGGAGATAACCAGAAAGAGCCAGCAGCCAAAGGCTTGCCTTGGTGGTTTGTCTTCATTGGCTGGTTCATGGTTGCCGTTACCAGTGGTGTGTCAGGATTCTTCACCATGTTGTATGGCCTGCATTATGGCAAGGAGAATTCCATCAAGTGGTTGATCTCCATGGCCATCTCCTTCTTTGAAAGCCTCTTCATCACACAGCCCTTAAAGGTAGGCTTATTTCCATCGTGCATGTGACTTACATAGGACTGGATGGCATCTGTATATGGATAGATATGACATTGGATGCTCAGTACATCCAGTGTGGTTTCAAATAAGTGTAACCGTGAAGAATCCCACTTAAGGAACACTGGATACTCCGAGGGTTAGTAGAAAGTGGCATTGCTAGAATGGGTACGAAGCACTGAGTTTTGCAGGGAGCCTCAACGTGGCATGCAAGCAGCCCCTCCACTCAGATCTATGCCACTGATACAATGTAGGGCTCTTGAGTTTTTAGTGTCTTCCAGATCCTGAAGTTATTTTTGGGGATCCCAAAAAATTAAACCAGTCTCAAAATAGTTGGAGTTCTATACCACCTTCAACAAGGTTAAACAGATATTTGGTGTCCATGCTTTCTGATTGTCCACCATTCTTAAACAATCAAGTTTGTCCCCATTTAGAAATCCAAATTTTCATAGACAAATAGGTATAATTTAAGAAGAACATGTTGATAATAAACATAGTTGTAAGCAAACAGTTAGATTTGCTAAAGAAATTAAGTGATGGAATTTGTGGGTTTGCTGTTTTTATAATGTATAAATGTATATGTATAATGTATAAATGTATATGGGCTGTGGGTGGTGCAAGTGGCTAAGACACTGTGCTTGTTAACCAGCAGGCCAGGGTTTGAGACCCGGGTCGGCCCCACAAGACAGGGTGAGCTCTGTCCTTATCCCAGCTCTGCCACGCCAGCTGGATCCAATCGTATTGGCTCTGCCTTTCCATTGGACTAATTCAGTGGCGTGGAGAGGGGGATTTGCTGCTTGGGTAACAGCCTATCCTCCATAACAATCCAACCCAGGCTTTTGTGCTTCGCATGCAACGTATGCAGTGCCGAGCACGATACCATAGTCTTCCAAGACTGACGGAGGCCTGCTTTAATGTATAAATATAATTTTTAATTTTTATTTTATATAATTATTTAAATGAAAATATTTTAAAAAGAAATTCAAATGGGATTTTCTGTTCTGCTGGGTCAAAGGAGGTAATAAGTTATCAGAAATCAAGCACTGAAAATGGAGCCACCACAAAATGCTAATATGTGTCTAATACCCTCTGGATTTGCATGCCTTGTTTTCCAGGTTCTGGGTTTTGCAGCTTTCTTTGCCTTGGTTTTGAAAAAGTTGGAGCAAGAAGATGAGGAAACCACATCTATTGATGGCCCATTGTCTACTCCAGGTAAATTGCAACTTAAAGCCATCCAAAGAATGATGATCCTTAGAGCACAATCCCAACCATGTCTACTCAAAAGTAAGCCCCATTGTATTCAGTGGTCTTACTCCCAGGAAAGTGCCTTTTGGATTGCAGCTTTAATCTCTAGATTGGAACCCTTTTCCATGCAACAGACACCCATCGGACCTTGCAGAAGGGACAGAGATATCTAGTAGTTGGATCTGATAGCACGTGGAGGGGGGAGCTCTACAATTGCATTCTATGCTTTTTATTTCCAACATATATCCTCACTTTTAATTGAAATTCTTTAAAAATTAAGGCAACTTCTAAAGGTACACAACTTCATTAAAATACAGCTAAACAGCTGATTGCAAACTGAATATGAGCAAGAAAATGCAAATCCCACCATAGAACAATTCAGAAGAACGGCAATAAAAGCTTTTTTAAAGTGATATGTAGATCACTTTCCGTTAAAAGCCTGAAAAAGTTCAAATGGGATTGATCTGGTCCTTAAAATGATAGCGGCAGCATCAAGGAAATATGATGAGAAGTCAACAACTGAGGTGCCACCATAGAACAATCCTTTCCTCCAGTGGCCACCTGCTTAACCCCCCGAAATTGGGAGGGCAGCCAGAAAGGGTCCCCAAGACCCATCTGTGCACGCAGATCTAAGCTTGCCCTCACCTGGTTCCAGGCACCAGCAAACGCACGCAGGAGTTGTGTGGTGCTCTTGTGCATCAGCCTCTCACTGCAGCAGGAGCGCAGACAAAATTAGCACCTCCGCAAGGGCTGCTGGACGCCTGCCAGACGTCCATGTCAGCTTTGAAAAGCGGCGTAAATTCTGCCTGCAAAGTGTTCCTTGCTCCACTCAAGCCCTCTCTCTTGTTCTCAGGATCTATTTTTAATTTGCATTAAGCCAAAACATGTTCTGCCCATTTCGATAGTGGGATCCTGGATTCGGCTTGTCATCTCTAGCTCCCCCCCATGCTCCATTTCTCCTTTATTCTTGCCACGAGCTCAAGTACTTGAGGTAACACTCCATCTGTGGCCAAGATTGGTGTGTGTGATTTCTCCAGGGCCCAACCCTACGCATATCTACTCAGATATTAAATCCAATGGGACTTACTCCCAGGTAGGTGCGGATCAGATTGCAACTGTCGTTTGCAATTTGTAGTTTGCAGATTGCAACTGTGGATTGCAGTCTGTAGTTTGTAATATGTAGTTGCAGAAAGGTAGAGGGGATAATTGAAGTCCCCATATGAAGTCTTTGGATAGGAAGGAAGGAAGGAAAAGCATTGGTCTCGTATAAATATGATCCAGAAGCGAGTTTCAGAAATAAGGAGCAACAACAGAGAAAAGGTGAAGCCATTTAAAGGAACAGGAGGGTGACTAAGGGTGGCGGAGCCAGCCGGAGAGGCAAAGTTAATGGCCCAGAATGTATTAGGGTCTGAGAAGAGAGTTTAGGAAGGTTGAGACCATAGAGTGCTTTGGAAGTTTGTCCCGCATCTTGTAGTGGGCCTTGGCATGTACAGGAAGCCTGTCTACTCCAAAGTAAGAGCATTGTGTTTGATGGGGCTTACTCCCTAGAAAATATTATAGAATTGCAGCCTTTCGGAGTGTGCTATGGGGCTTACATCTGACAGACACACATGGGATTGCAATGCATGGATGTTTCATTGACTGTGTGTCTTTAATCCACACTGTTAGCTGCCTTGAGTCTGCTTGCCAAGAAAAGCGGGATACAAATCTATTAAATTTTATTAATATTAATATTAATAAATTAAATGAATAAATGAATGAATAAATGATGTGTGAGAGGTAAATGCTTTTGGGTTCAGAATGCAATGGATATAATATGATCATCTAAGCTTTGCTGATGCTTGTTTTCAATCTCCACTGGTTCTGGTATGGCCAAGAGAGTCACGTATGTATTTGCAAAGACTGCTGATTCTTAAAGTTTGAGTGAAGCGCTCCAAACTCTTCCTTCCCCTCCTGCTGTCATTCCATGTTTATTATTTTTCCAGCTTGTAATAGGATTGCCTTCTCCTGCTCTTGCTTGCAGGTGACTCAAACCCTCTTCTGGGAGCCCGTCGGGATAGCGGAAGCAACATCTACCGACCTCCCCCACCGACCGACATTGAAAAAATGAAGAATAACCGCATCAAAGAGCAGAAGGCGTTTGCTCTGATTAGAGAAATCCTGGGTGCTTTTCTGCTTGTGTTCTGGGAACAGGGGGAGAAAGATGGTTAAAGCGAGGTTTTGTTTTCATTTATGTTCCCTGTTCTTTTTCAGCCTATTTAGGTTTCTTATGGATGTTGCTGTTGGTGGCCTATGGACAACGGGACCCCAATTCCTATTACCTGAACAAGCACATTGAGAGCAGCTTCACCAATGGATTCCAAGACATCTTCAGTTATCGGGATTTCTTCAAATGGGCCAACACCACCTTACTCAGCAACTTATATGGCCCATATCAAGGTAAAAGAGATTACGGTGTGGCGTGGCCAGTGGCAGAGTGCTATAGTCCCAAGTGTAGGAGCCCCCATGAGACTATCCAACACATACACAATTTTACATGTCTTCATTCATTTATTTAATTTCCATGCTACTTATCCCTCTTTGACAGCTATCCCCCATTATTATGCACTGCTGTAATACCGTAATATGGTGAAAGCACTTCTGGAAATATTTATCTATATATTTATTTTCTACTGCTTTTCCATTACTCTGAGTAGCTTCCATAGCTCAGATAGAGGTGGTGCAAATATGTCCCTATATTCCATTTGTGAATATAATGGAAACGAAGCAGTTCAGGGATTTGCAATCTGGGGAAAGACCTGTCTGCAAGAAGCAGCACTGGGGTGTCACAAGAACCAACCTTGCTGTGTTCTGCTTTGCTTTCTTCCTCCGATCCCAACTAGGTTTTATCACAGATGGCAATTCTAAACTGGTGGGCAGTGCCCGGATTCGTCAAGTGAGGGTGAAGAGGGACACCTGCCCCATTGCGCCAACACTGCGCATGACCATCAGAGAATGCCATGCTTCTTATTCTTTCGACACAGAAGACATGTCGGATTATGGGGAACACTGGAACAGCTCTGCTGTGGACAACTCTTCCGAGCTCAGCTCTGCTTGGAAATATCAGAGTCAGTCCAAACTGAGAGGACACCCTCTCTGGGGCAAGCTGGGCGTCTACAGAGGTGGAGGATATGTCGTGCACTTGGGGGTCGATTCCCACAATGCCTCTAGGTAACCTCTCTGAGTTAGGGCTTCATGGTAATTGTATCACTCGTAGCCAAAAGGGATGTGCAACCAATGTGGTCAGGGCTGGCCCTTGGAAGGGGTTCAGAAGAGCATCAGAAGGATCAGGCCAAAGGCACTTGTTGCTTCTCTAGGTAGTTCACAAGCAGGAAACAAAGGCATACCTCTTTCCCAATGTTGCTGGTGTATGGAAAGTATACTGGCATAGTATACTGGTAATATACCATATACTGGTATACTGTTAATATATTACATTGTTACATATAGCCATTATAATCTTAAGGGGACAGTATCAGCTTATCCCACCTTGAAAATCTTCTCCCCGGTTGGTCACCAATACCTTCGGAACTTGGACCAGGGCAACCCCACATACAGCAGGGGTTGCTAAAAACCAATCCCTCAGCACTTTAGAGAGAGATACACAAACCAGGATTTACTGGGACTTGTAAAATCGTTTATTAGAGAATATACATAGGGATATACACACGTTTTCAGGATGCTTGGGCAGGAATCTTCCTCTCCACCCTTTCTCTCTGAACACAGCATGTCCTGCTCACAAACTCTTCACAGTTTATACCTTTCTGTGCTCATCAGCAAATGCCACCTGTGATTAATCACCCCCAGATCTCAGGCTACGTTAATTACCCACAGCTGGTTATAGCTGGTTATCCCAGCTGGTCAACCCTTCTGAAAAAACCAACTCCTTGCCATTGCTCTGATAACATCCATTTTTTTGCATTTTAGATTGTGAGTCCTTTTGGGACAGGGACCCATTAGCTTTATATAGCTATTATTATTTTTCCATTTTCTTGTAAACCGCTTTGTGAACTTGTTAGTTGAAAAGCGGTATATAATTACTGTAGATAGATAGTAGATAGATCCTGAGCTCTCCCACTTTCCCAAGGGCAGTCTCCCTCCCCACACATTCCAGAAAGGTCTGGCAAAATAACCCCACATTTGATGGTTTTATTTGAGGGTGACACTTCTCTGTTCTCACCCAAGCCAATCATAGTATAAAGATAGGCCCACATCTCCCATCATCTTCCATTTTACATGGCTGCACTTTGGTTCATTTTTGGCATAGAAATTCATAAACAAGGAGTCCCTTTTACAGCTATCATCATGGCTTGTCCTCCATCAATTTGCCTAATGTTTGTAGCTGTGAAGGCTGTGGGTGGCGCAAGCAGCTAAGACGCTGTGCCTGTTAACCAGCAGGCCAGGGTTCGAGACGCGGGTCGGCCCCACAAGACAGGGTGAGCTCCTGTCCTTAGCCCAGCTCTGCGACGCAGCTGGATCCAATCGTATTGGCTCTGCCTTTCCATTGGACTAATTCAGTGGCATGGAGAGGGGGGATTTGCTGCTTGGGTAACAGCCTATCCTCCATAACAATCCAACCCAGGCTTTTGTGCTTCGCATGCAGCGTATGCAGCGCCGAGCACGATACCATAGTCTTCCAAGACTGACGGAGGCCTGCTTTGTAGCTGTGACGCTGCAACTGGGAAAGAGCCCTTTAGACACTCTCCAGAAGGCAGGGAGATGAGAAACATACCATGATTTTGCAGGATCTACTTCTCATATATTCCTGGTGCATGTTTGTATGTGGCAGAATTCTCCAGTACCTCTTTGATCACATCTGGCTAGATACCTTTACAAGAGCATTGTTTGTGGAGTTCACAGTCTACAACGCCAACGTCAATCTGTTCTGCATCATAAACCTGATGTTTGAAACCAATGCCTTAGGTAAGACCTCCATGCCCACTCCACTGTTTGGAATTGGAAAATACCTGAATTTTGATGCCTCGGCAGGGCTGCGGAGTACATTTTGGCTCCCCACTGCTATGATAATCCATACCAACTCTGTCTAATATGAGGTTTCTGAATGCTTACATGTTGAACAGTCAATGTAAAGGAAGCCCCCTAGTTGGGCCTGCTAATATACTGTCTTGTAGGATGTAAGTAATACAGTGGTGCCTCACATAAAGAGCTTAATTTGTTCCAGAGGTATGCTCTTTAAGTGAAACGCTCTTTAAGTGAAGCAGATTTTGGAATGGAAACTCAGAAGATTGGTTCCACAACCCCCAAAATATTCATATAAAAATATTAACTGGATGTAAAAATGATGACTAAACACTGGAATTGAATTCAAAATGTGTATTCAATGTGCATGATCCGATGAGGTCTACTTAGACTGCAATCCTAAAGACACTTTCCTTGGAGCAAGCCCCACTGAACACAATGGGGCTCACTTCTGGGTAGATATAGTTATAAGACTGCAATCAAAGACACTGGCAGGCTTACCTGGGCTGCTGCTGGAGATTCAAGGTGGTCAGTGGGGGCACTTGGGGGCAGTTACGGCCAAGTTGGGGGCAGTTAGAGGCAGCAGCACTGCCTGGCAGCCCTTTTAAAGAGCCTCCATGCGTAGCATCAAGGCTGCATAGCATGTGTGCCCAGAGCGTACTTGCTTGTTAAGTGAAGCAGAACTTGTTATGTGAAGCAGGATTTCTTGGAAATCTTGTTAAGCGAAGTACTTGTTAAGCAAGGTACCACTGTACTTGTTTTTGTTGTGCTTTGTTTGCATAACTGATATGAATTGCAGAATTCAGCTTTTCTGGAGACAGAATTTAGGCTGCCTAGATGTAGAATTTTGCCTCATTTAGATCAAATTTAAATGTGGACAAAATATGAGTGGACAAAAGAAATTTAAGTGCAAATCCTATGCATGCCTATTTAGAAGTAAGTTCCATTATTTTCAGTGCAACTTACTCACAGGAAAAGGTGTATAGGATAACACACAGTCCTGCTTTTAATGTGCAGAGGACCAGAGTGCCCTCCAGATCCTTCTCCAAATGCCCTGCCAAAGAATCATCAATTATTATACAGTAGAAAGCTGGCAGTGACGGAGCAAGGAGGGCCTCTTTGGGGAGCGCATTCATAAGAATATAAGGAGAGTCTGATTGGATCAGGCCCATCTTATCCAACATCTTATTTCTTTGCTTTGATTTTTCAGGAGCCTTTTTCACTCGGGCTGAGCTGCAGAGCGTCAAGCTTTATCCGTACACAGACGGGCTGCATATCTTTGTGGTAGCCGCAGAAGTCATCTATTTCCTCTTTGTCATCTATTATATGGTGGGACAGGTAGGCTCTTGGAGGGAGAGAAAATCTGCAAACACCCTAACCCTACAATCCAGAGTAACTACAGGAGCACATAAGAGACATTACACGTACCCGTAGTTATTGCACCACCTGGTGAAAACCTATGGGAAATTCATATTGCAATCCCGAGCAAATTGTTCTTACACTGGAGCAAGGACTCTGGATTGCGCCCTAACTTGGGCATTCTTCCATTTGGTGTCTTCACTCACTTTTTTTGGCAGGCAACTAAGACCTGGTCTTCAGCTGGGATTTTCCTGGCAATGCTGTGATCATTCTCTATCTTTGACCCTTTTAGGTAGTTTTGATATTGTTACTCATGGGAATGTGTTGGTCTACTTGGCTGAAAGGTGGAACACAAGTAGTTTAAGAAATCAGATGAGCAGACAAAATTTTAAAAGTATCTCAAAAAATATGGCTAATAGAGAAAAACTGTTGACATATTTGGAATCAGCACACCCAATGTGCCCAAAATCACTTCTAACATTCCAGTAAACAATTTTTGTTGTTGTTGCACAGTGTAATCGTACTTTGATAGGCTTTCCATTTTCCTCCAGGGAAAGCTCATGCGGGCTCTGAAATGGAACTATTTCCGCAGCAAGTGGAACCTTCTTGAGCTGGCCATCATCTCTATCAGCTGGAGTGCTCTGTTGGTGTTTGTGAGACGGACAATCCTGGGTTTCCGGGACATCACTTACTATCAGGAGCATAAGGACGAGTAAGAGAAGGCCACGCTTGGGCCATTTCCATATTTTATTTCTTTATTGGATTTGTACTCCGTCTTTCTCCCCGAAGGGCACCCATACATTTCCATACTTTGTACTATGCTGACTGCTTGAATATTTTGCAACATCTGTATCCCACCCATCTTCCAAGGAGCTCAAAGTAGTGTTTGTGGTTTTCCCCTAATGACCTACCTTAGGTGGCAATCTTAACGACACTTTCCTGGAAGTAAGTCCCATTGAACACAATGGGGCTTACTTTTGAGTAGACATGGTTAGGATTGTGCTATTATCCTCCTAACAACCCTATGGTGCAGGCCAGATGGAGCGCAACAGTGACTGGTGCAAGGGCACTCAGAAAGCTTAATGACCGACTGGGGTGCAGCATGAACCAGGACTGGATGCTGACCGCTTGTGGTGATCTCATCCTCTCAGGTTTGCAAGCTTCAATCAGACGGCAACTGTTGACGCGGTTCTGGGTTACCTGGTCGCCTTCCTGGTGCTTCTTTCGACTGTGAAACTTTGGCATCTCTTGAGGCTGAATCCCAAGTTGAATATGATCACCTCGACCCTGCGGAGGGCCTGGGGGGATATATCGGGCTTTGCAACTGTGATTATAATCATGTTCCTTGCCTACTCTGCAGCTGTGAGTAGCTTTGGGTTTTCACCTCTTCTCATCTGTGCAGAACAATAGGGGTTGTTCACACGGCAGGCTCATCCAAGAGGCCAGGAGAGGCAGTTGCCTCAGGCACCAGATTGCCAAGGGTGCCCACACTGTCCTGGTTTGGAAAACCAACATGTAGGAGGAGCAGAAGTATGGAGGACATTGTGGGCTACAATGTTGGAGACATTCTTTTTTCTCCTCCACTTCCTCCTCTTCTTTTTTCCCTTCTTCCTTTTCTAGTCTAGAGAATGGGAGAAGGAAGAGCAATGAATGTGGCAGCCCAACAAAGTGGTACTCCTGTTCTATTTAGCACATGGAGAGCGACTGCCCCCTTCACCCCAGCACAGAAGTATTTTTTTGCCTAAGTGCTATTTGCTGGTGTTTCTTCTGTATTTTTCAGGAAGCCATTTAGTTATTTGATAATTATCTTTTCCCATGCGCAACTTCCCCCATGTGCAACTTCCCCCCATGCACTGCAACCCTCCATGCGCAACTTCCCCCATGTGCATCACCACCCATGCACAACTTCCCCCATGCGCATCACCACCCATGCGCATCACCACCCATGCGCATCTTCCCCCATGCGCAACTTCCCCATGCGCAACTTCCCCATGCGCTTCAGCCCCCCATGTGCTTCAACTCCCCATGCGCAACTTCCCCGCATACACATCAACCCCCATGTGCATCAACCCCCCATGCGCAACTTACTCCATGCACATCAATCCCCCATGCGCAACTTCCCCCATGCGCATCAACCCCATGCACAACTTCCCCCCTGCGCATCAACCCCCCATGTGCAGCATCCTCCACAGTGCAACCTATTCCTCCGAACCACATCCCCCCACTGCACCAGGCGCTGAGCACCAGATTGGCTGTATGTTATTCAATCTACCATGTTAAGTGTAGGACAAAAACACGTTGCCCCCTTTTCAGCTTCTGAAGGGTTAAATGTCTCCAGATGGTTCTTGGTGGGTGTTCAGGTGACAGAAGGAACTCCCAGAATTCCATGCTTCAGGCCCAGCAGTTGGGGCGGAATGTTGATGAGTCAGCAATTCTCAATGCAAAGTATAGGGAGGAAAACGCGTTGCGCCCCCTTTCACCCCCTTCCGGTGGGAATTTCTGGAAACCGGTTCTTAGTGCACCCCTCAGTCACAGAAGGAACACCCATCCCAATTTTCACGCTTCTAGGCCCAGCGGTTTTGGCAGGGTGGTGATCAGTCAGTGAGTCAGTCAGTGACTTTTATATATATAGATGATACTGCAACTGCTAGTCTCACCTGCTGGACGGGCTTGGGTCAGCCCTGGAAACCCACCTGCCCAAAGTGATCTCCATGCATCAGGCTTTGTGGTCTGGGTGTGACTTTTGGTTTTGTTTCCTTTGCAGACCAACTTGATCTATGGCTGGAAGCTGAACTCCTACAAGACCCTTTTTGATTCAGCCGAGACTATGGTCAGCCTTCAGCTGGGAATCTTCAATTACGAAGAGGTGCGGGATGGGATTTTCTTCTTCCACCAGCAGCTCTCCAGCAGAAGGCGTCCCAAGCAGTGTCTCACCAAGGGTATTTATGTCTCCTTTCCAGGTCTTGGACTACAACCCTGTCTTGGGTTCCTTTTTAATCGGCTCCTGCATCATTTTTATGACGTTTGTGGTGCTGAATCTCTTCATTTCCGTCATCCTTGTTGCTTTCAGTGAGGAGCAGAAACATTATCAGGTTTGTTATTTCAGTAAATAGGTAACATGGAAGGGGCCCAGCATTTAAGGACTCAATCCTCTATGGGCAAAATACATAGGTTTTTTTACTACAGGGTGTACAAACAATTTATTCTGGATTCCAATATGAATTTCCTGTAGGTTTTCACTAGGTGGTGCAGTAACTACAGGTACACGTAAAGTCTCTTATGTGCTCCCATAGTTACTCTGGATTTGGGGGCTAATCAGTGATTTTCAACCAGTGTGCCATGAGTGGTCCACAGATATGCCATGGATGTTTTATTTATTTATTATTTATTAATAAAGTTTTAATATTTATATTTATTTTTATTTATTTTATTCTTATTTATTTTATTTTATTTTATTTTATTTATTTTATTATTTATTAATAAAGTTTTTGAGGAATTGAACCCCCACCAGCATTACTTACTTACTTATATATTTATTTATTTATTTATTTACTTATTCACTCACTCACTTTGTCCTCCTCCTTTCCCCCTGAAGGGCCCCCAAAGTGGACTTGGGGGCCCTTCATGGTGTGACTTGTCAGTTGTCCGAAGACTGATGTTGTGCCTTGACAATTTTAGCACTTGGTTGGTGTGTCATGAGATGAAAAAAGTTGAAAATCACTGCTCTGTGTGCTCTTTGCATTTATTAGGAAATCCCATTAAACGAGTGCACCACATTGGCTCCTAAGCCTTGCTCCTGTTGCCTGGTTTTTCAGCGGCTATAGCTGTGATCCCACATGATTCACAGTCCCATGACATTCAGCAGAACTTTCTTCTGAGTAAACACAGTTAGACAGATTGGCCCTGACCTGAAAAGGAGGGAGGAAGAGATAAAAGTCACGTGCGGAAGCGTTGTGGGTTCTTGCCCAGTGGTGGGATTCAAATAAATTAACAACAGGTTCTATATCCTAATAACCTAAATTAACAACAGGTTCTATGTCCCATTAATAACTGGTTCTCAGAACCAGGCACTGATTAGCAAAGGAGTCTATAGAATATGTGAGAACCCACCACTGTATCTTGCCATCACCTACATAAATGTTTTAGGTGAAGGTAGATTAGAAAATATGATTGCCTGTTGGTGTACATTGATGAGCCCAACTGAAGTAGTAGCCTCAAACCATGGGGAGTGGTGGTGGGGGGGGGATCACCTCCTTGCCTCCTCTACTTTTCCTTCCACTCCATGGATAGGAAAATAGAGAACAGAGAGGAAAAGAAAATGTGTGGGGAGCGGTGGGGAGAGTGCTTAGCTAGAACATCAGAGAGTTGCTGAGGCTGGCAAATATTAAAAGGGGCAGCAATGGGCATGTCGTCTTGGGTGCAAGAAGTCTTCAGCCATCCCACAACAGTGGCATGACCTATAACTTGAAATTGGACCCACTGGGATACTCTTTTTCTTGCAATTGCAAGAAACGTCTTGCATTGCAACTGTGAATTTGATACCACCCTCTGTTGTTGCCTTGTGTTACCCGTATGTGTGTCTGTGACGTTAAAGCTGCCTTTTCTTTCTCCAAGGCTTCTGAAGAGGAAGAGATTGTAGACCTCCTTCTTATGAAAATCTGCAGTTTTTTGGGGATCCGGTACAGCAGTGAGCACCAGCCTATCTGCAAGAAGCCCCAGGAAGAACCCCAGAGCAACTGACTACTGGACAGCCAGTGTCGGGTGTCTATAATTCTTGCTGCTGCTGCTTTTAGATATTGTGGCTCTCGTATGTGCAACAGAGGATGACCCAGTATATAAGAAGGGGCCTCACCCCAGCTTCACCACCTTGAAGATCGTGGCCAAAATCTTTTCTGACAGCTGGGCAGGAGTAATAAACAGAACCATAAGTTGGACACCGTTACGGATACTGCCTTATTCCAGTTAGTCTGCAGTGTAACATAAGACATCCATATTTCCTGCTTCAACATGCTTAACTCAACATCTGCTCACTGTCTTGTTCATTCTTGCAAAGTGCATCTAAACTAGACTGAATCAGAATGGTTTGGTTGCAATCCTAACCACACTTTCCTGGGCGTGAGTACTATTAAACTGAATGCAACTTACTTTTGAGTAGAAGTGTTAGGATTACACTATTGGTGAGGCATGTCAGACTTGAATCCTATACACACATAACTGAGAGTAAGTGCAATCCTAACCAATTTAGGCCGGCCTAACTCAGCTGGCATTTCCCATGGATGTGGGGAAGTCAGTCTAACGCCCCCCCCAAAAGTCTTAGGCAGCACAGGATTTATGCCAGGGCTTAGGCTGGCCTAAGTGGAGGTTAGGATTGCACCCTGAGTCCCACTGAATGCCATAGGCATTACTTCTGACCTGCCTAGGTTTGGGCTGATAGAGGCCTTGACACCAATGAACAACAAAATGCTACAATATGGATATGAGTGTTGCATATGAATAGTGTTTGCAGTGGGGTAACGTGGAGGGGGAAGCAGGGTGACCAGATTATTCCTGAACCCCAGGGACAAAATTCCTGAACCCCAGGGACAAAATTCCTACCGGTTTAAAAAAATTGCCAAAAAGTGTCTTGGGGGGGTGGTCATAACTTTTGATAGGAAGGAGATATCTCCAAACTGATTTTTGCATTGGATTCTGCTCTTCAATACAAATCCAACAACATATGGCATGATGGGGTACTGTGCACTATCGCAAAGTTTCAAAATGAAGCCAAAATGTAGGACACCCTGACAGGAGGCTAAAAATCCAGACAAATCCAGGGTTTTCTGGTCAGATGGTCACCCTGGGGGAAAGCAACATACTAAGTTTTGTAGGGATCTCATTGTGCTGTGCATCCCCTTTGGTGCCACTCTGGGCAGTGGGATAAAAAGAAGCTGAATGAAAACCAGAGTGCTGGTTAGTGAATGTCTTTTGCTCTCATCACCTGGAATGGCTCAGCACATTCAGGAACCTGCAAAGCTTAGTGCTTTGCACCCCCTGTAGCTACTCCACTGTTTCTGTTGTGCATTATAAGACACTGATAGCAATGAATACAGTGCAATGGGATCTACTGGTGCAACCTTATTAAGGGATTTTTTAATACGGGGATTTGAGTCAACATGAATGGCCACTGCAAACCACAGTTTAAAAAACTGCTTTTCTACTGTTGTAGAGAGGCAGTCATGCAAGAAATCATTCCATTTCTCAGTCCCATAATCAAACTCTTGCAGACATTGAGGCACCAACTTATTCAGTTATGCACAAGAAATCTGGAAGTGGGTCTTTAGACCTATATCTCCATTGTTATCTTTATATATGAATTTTTTTAATCCACAGGAATTCTAGAACAGAACCCTAGTGGATAATGAGGGACACATGTAATTTAATATTACATTTCAGGGATATATATCCCCTGCCTTTCCATGCCAAAGCAAATCCCAAAGTGGCTTACAAAGTTTTTCTTAAATATATAAAAAATCTTTTTGTGTCCTCACAACAGCCCTGTGAGGTTGGTGAGGCTGAGAATGAGTGACTGGCTCAAGGTCACCCAAGAAGCTTCACAGAGGAGGTAGGATTTGAACCCAGATCTTACAGGTCTCAGTCCAACCACCGCACCATTCTGGCTTGCTCAAACCAACAAACCAACAACAGATGGAATCTGGGGCTGGGGCTGGGAAATCACAAAAGAGGAAAAGCTCTCCCAAAATGTAGGAAACCCAAGAAAAATAAATAAAAAGTTAAAAACACTCTTAGGGTGCGCAATCCTAAGCATGTCTACTCAGAAGTAAGCCTCATTATACTCAGTGGGTCTTACTCCCAGGAAAGTGTGTTCAGAATTGCAGCCATAGACACACTGCTTTCGTGTGGTTGATTTAAACACTATATTGTTATTAAATTAAAAACTTATGATTACATATACCGTAACTGATGAATTCCAAGAAGACTCCATCCTCACAAGGGAAAGGAGGACAGTGGAGACTTTTCCAGGACACAAGGCTGGAAAAAAGAGCATGTCCTGGAAAAGAAGGGCAGTGAAGATTTTTTTTCAAGGACACAAAATTGAAAAGGGCATGTCCCAGGAAAAGAGGACATCTGGTCAGTGGCGTAGCTAGAGGGGGGTCTGAGAAGTCAGTGTTGGGAGGGTGTCACAATTAGGGGCTGACGTTAGTCCTCTCATTTGGCTAATATAACACTGAACATTAAAAAATAAATCCATGCAGGGACAGCAGGGAGCTGTCCAGCAATTGCCCAGGACTTCAATTGGCCCAGCCAATTGCCCTGTTGCCCGTGGTTCGGCTTATACACATTTGTGTAAGGAGGTTCTCAGCCAGATTCTAGGGCCCTGGAGCTCAATAGCTGCAATCTGCTGCCTCCTGGTTCATCCAGAGGACATTGCCTTATTTGGGAAAAATCCTCAGACTTGCTGGAGCCACAAAAATTGCAGGAGGTTCATTTGCCGGAATTATTGTTGCAGACGGAGCCTATTTTAACCATTCAAACTGTGTTCACAAAATAGCCAAGGCAATCCTGATGAAGCACATGGCTCTCCTGATGAGGCACATGGGCCTTTTTAATGCCAGGAACTTTAAAGTGAATGGAATGTTCCTAGCATTTTATATGAATTTTTATCTATGTGTACACAAATGTGTTTTCACGGGCGGAGATTAACGAACCGGTTGTTAATTGGGGCCATCATCTTTGAATTGCATGCAAGTGTGTTTGAATTTCTCTTAAAGGGCCACTGGGTCTGTCTTCCCAGAGCTGAAGCTCCACTCCCTCCTCCTCTGAGCAGGGCTCTCTCCCCCCTCCCTAGCTTATCTTTTAATTTTAAAATACAAACAGTCTGTTCCCTTTACCCTCCTTCAGAGGAAGCATTGCAGTCATTCCAGAGCATATCAGACACTCACAGCTAAGATGGGAGGGGTCTGCAGCACTATATATGTCTCTTTATCTGTAATATTTTCAAGTCAGAGTGAAGAAATTCTTCATGCCCCAAACCTTTATCTGAAGCTATTTGGGAATCCTGTCTTTGCTAAACATCTTATTTTGATTATAAACCTTATTTCCAGCAAGTTTTCAGTTGTTCTCTAGCAATATTTTCAGAAGTTATTTCCTTTTGCAGCTTGCAAAGCATGCTGGGTTTCTCAAATGCAAATGAGGCATGGAGAGCTTTACAAAGGGCTCCTTGGATGGGGACAGAGATGCTCCTTCAGCAGCTGGAGGCAGTTAAAGAGGCTGGTCGGGCACTTTTAAGTTTGCTGTAGCCCCAACAGCCAGGGAAAGGAAACGTGGCTGCTGCAAACCTATTCACACTTTCCTGGGGGTAAGCATATTGGCTATAATAGGGCTTATTTCTGAGTAGACCTGCACAGTTCTGGGCTCAGGATGCTGCAAACCCTGTCCACACCTTCCTTGGAGTAAGCCCCATTGGCTATAATAGGGCTTATTTCTCAGTAGACCTGCACAGGTCTGGGCTCAGGATGCTGCAAACCCTGTCCACACCTTCCTTGGAGTAAGCCCCATTGGCTATAATAGGGCTTATTTCTGAGTAGACCTGCACAGTTCTGGGCTCAGGATGCTGCAAACCCTGTCCAAACCTTCCTTGGAGTAAGCCCCATTGGCTATAATAGGGCTTCTTCTGAGTAGACCTGCACAGGTCTGGGGTCTGGGCTGATGAAATCCTATCCACACTTTCCTTGGAGTAAGCCCCATTGGCTATAATAGGGCTTCTTCTGAGTAGACCTGCACAGGTCTGGGCTCTGGGCTGATGAAATCCTATCCACACTTTCCTTGGAGTAAGTGCCATTGGCTATAATGGGGCTTATTTCTGAGTAGACCTGCACAGGTCTGGGCTCTGGGCTGATGAAATCGTATCCACATTTTCCTTGGAGTAAGCCCCATTGGCTATAATAGGGCTTCTTCTGAGTAGACCTGCACAGGTCTGGGCTCTGGGCTGATGAAATCGTATCCACATTTTCCTTGGAGTAAGCCCCATTGGCTATATTAGGGCTTCTTCTGAGTAGACCTGCACAGGTCTGGGCTCTGAAGATACTGAAACCCATGATAGTCAATGGGACTTACTCCCAGGAAAGAGGCTGGAACTGCAGCCTGAGAGCCCAACCTGACTACTCAGAAGTCCCATGATAGTCAATGGAGCTTACTTCCAGGGTGGAGTGGAAAGGACAGCAGCCTCAGAGCACATCCTATGCAGGTCTACTCAGAAGTAAGCCTCATGCCAGTCAGTGGGGCTTTCTCCCAGGGCAGGGTGGAAAGGACAGCAGCTTCAGAGCACATCCTATGCAGGTCTACTCAGAGGTAAGCTACATGATTAAATTTTTTTGAATTTTTTAATTTAAAAAATTCTCCCTGGCCCCGCCCCCCTGACCTGACCTGGCCCCGCCCACTTCCAGAGAACCGGTTGTTACGGTAGGCTGGGCCCATCACTGGTCTCACCCCTTGAGCGGGCCCATTCCAGTTGGGGGATCAGTGGCATAGGGGCTTTGCCCAGTCTGAGAAGTCAGAGTTGGGGGGAGTCTCACCCCTTGAGGGGGCCCATTCCAGGTGCGGGGGGGGGGGCGGGAAACAGTGGCATAACTAGAAGGGGGGCTGAGCAGTCAAGTCTTGGAGGGAGCCTCACCCCATAGGAGCCATTCCAGATACTCATGTACAGTGTTGGTAAAATATATTATAAAATTTTAAAACATTTAAGTGCCTTTAACATTTAATTTTAAAACATTATAAAATTTAAAACATTTAAATTTAAAATTTATGTGGGAAGAAGGAAGTGGGAAGAAGAGCAGTAGCGGTTCTGTTGTTTTTCCCCCTGTTGTTCCTGTTCAGCAGGATGTTCTCTGCAGGGAGGACGGTTTAAAAAAACAGAAAATTATACAGTGAGAAAATCCAGTACAGCAAAATTCACTGACAAAACAGATATCTAGGAAGTATTAGAGGCAGATACGCACATGGAATAAAACAAATGAAGCACATTCTCCTGAGCTAGACTCTTAGACTAATAGTCAGAACTATTTTACTCCTAATAGCATCTGCTGTCCAGCATTGAAAGCAAAGGCACTTCCAGTTCTGGTCGTCGCTCGCCTCACCCTGGGAGTTGCACACGACTGGACCCCAAGTTTGGCTCAACTGGCTACAAAAACCAAAGTTGATCAGAACTCTGAGGGTTTTGTTTAAGGGGAAGCCGGATCTGCAAGCCTGAACTGAGATTAGCACCGCGAGTGCCACAGTAGGTACTCAGTCCACCAGGGGTTACTGGTAGCAAAAGTTCCCCTTAGGCTCTCCCAAATGAGTACAGTTGATCCAGCATCAATCACAACAACGTTAACAGCCAAATAAAAAGTTATACTCAGTCAAGATATACTGTGGATGTCCAACTCACAGGCTCAGGGACCGGGGTATGATCCTCCTTGTCCATTTGCAGCGGAGGAAGCAGAAAAGGAAGACAGTCTTGCTGGGTGTACTGTATAAAAAACCTCTCTCTTTGGCATGATCACCCCTCACCCTTCAGCAGCAGCCTCCTTTCATTTTGTAAATGTTTGGAAGAGGCCTGAAATCTGGTAACGTGACATCATGGCTGAAAGTTACATCCGAGGTGTCCAGTGCTAGCAGGGTGACCAGATTCAAAACTTGGAATTCCTGACCTGGTTGCTTTAAAGTCCAGATTTTCATGTGAAAATCCGGACTTTTAAAAAAACTAATGTAGGACAAAATGTAGGATGTCCTACATTTTTTAAAAATTTTTTTGCTTACATGGGATGGGAGGTGTTCTAGTGGGGTGGGAGGGTGATTGGGAGCACTTAGGGGGCAGCGGGGGCTCTTTAGAGCCAGTTCTGGGGGGTGGGATGGTGATTTGGGGCTTGCTACAATCAGTAGCAGTTAGCCATGGCTAACCGCTACTGAAATATTCCAAAAAAAAACAACTGTGCATGTGTGCGCAGCTAATCAGTGGCCGGGGGAGCTCCTAGAGAGTCCCTACATAGGCAGGGACCTCAGTTGAACTCTTCCGGTGCGTGCCAAGTGAAAGTTCCAGAAAGTTCACTCCATCTTGCAGGGGTGTCCTCAATTTTAGGAGCAATTAACTTTATTACCACATGCATTAATATAAACCCCCCCACTACAACCCAATACCAAACCCCTCTATTTGTGTGATCTGTACCAATTATAGCAGTACTACTACTTCTATCACTACCAGCACTAGCTGCTGGGATTACATTCTACATTCTAATTCTCCCTGGCACCGGAATAATCTCCCATATTATGCCAGGAAAAAGAACCATTTAGCTATATGGGCATGGTTCGATCTATTTCTATTGGCTTCCTAGGGTTCATTGTATGGGCCCGTCAGATATTTACAGTAGGAATAGACATAGGGACCCGAGCAGACTTTACCTCTGCCACAGTAATGATTGCCATCCCATCTGGTGTCAAAGTATTCAGTTGACTGGCAACACTTCATGGAGGAATAATTAACTGAAACAACTCAATACTCTGGGCAGGGGGCTTTATTTTCTTATTCACCATCAGAGGTTTAACTGGGATTGTTTTAGCCAACTCTCCTCTAGATATTGCACTACACGACACATACTATGTAGTAGCCCACTTCCACTATGTTCTTTCAATGGGGGCTATATTTGCAATTTTAGGTGGATTTGTGGCTAGGAGGGCAGCCTGAGAGGTGTCCTCCTTCAGTGGCAGGGAGTTCCCCAGGTCAGTGCCAGGCTGCGTCCAGAGCCCCCTCCCATGAGAGCAAATGGGGCATTTACTCCCCGGAAAGTGTGGCCAGGAGGGCAGCCTGAGACCCCATGCAAGGCAGGTCTCTCCCTGGCAGCCCAGCCCCATAGACGGATGGCGCTCTGGTTGATATAGTCCATCACTGTAGTCCACCTCTTCTTCCCCTCCACGCCTGCCCTACAGCCCCACACCAGTGCCTCCCAGCCCTTCCCCGGGAAAGAAAGGAAGAAGGGACCTCACCCCTGATTGATGCCACCATAGATGCCTCATCCTCACTCACTCTCCTTCACCAAGCACTCTTAGTGACTTATGCAGGACCTATGCAGAGGAGGAAATTTCAGCAGGTGCAGCTTTTCATCCCACGATCCCACAGATCACAAGCTACACCTGCTGAAAATTCCCTTTTACAAGCTTGATAAAGGTCCAGGAACCACTGAAATTTAAAGGTTGGACACCACAGCAAGACAAAGAACCCAGAACCCAATCCTATGCATGTCTACTCTGAGCTAACTCCCATTATAGTCAATGGGGCTTACTCCCAGGTAAGTGTGGATAGGATTGTCCTCCCATTCACACAAAGGTTTATCCCAGAACAAGTGCTACAGCCCAAGTTGTGTTTCATTTTTGAAATAGACAAGAAAAAGGCTTGAGCAGGGGGAAAAAGTTCTGAAGAACTACCATCAATCATCCTTGACTCCCTTTAGATCAATGGTTCTCAATCTTCCTAATGCCGTGACCCCTTTATAAGTTCCTCATGTTGTGGGGACCCCAACCATAAAATTATTTTTGTTGCAACTGCTGCAGTGCTATGCACACTTTCCTGGGAGTAAACCTCACTGAACTCAAAGGGAATGACTTCTGAGAACACATGCATAGAATTGGGCTCTAAGGCTGTAATCCTAGCACTTTCCTGGGAGTAGCCCCATTCACTATCATGGGACTGACTTCTGAGGAAACGTCCATAGGATTGGGATCTCAGGCAGCAGAGCCAGCCACTGTTTCCTGGGAGTAGACCCATTCACTATCATGGGGCTGACTTCTGAGGAGACCTCCATAGGATTGGGATCTCAGGCAGCAGAGCCAGCCACTGTTTCCTGGGAGTAAGTCCCATTCACTATCATGGGACCGACTTCCAAGTAGACATGCATAGAACTGGTCTCTAAGGCTGCAATCCTAGCACTTTTCTGGGAGAAAGTCCCACTCACTTATCATGAACAACAACAACATTGAGGGGGCTTACTTTTGAGCAGAGCACAAGGAGCAAGGCACAAGGGTCGGTGCACAAGTGAAGCACCCACCAGACAGCCCACCTGCCAGAGCTCTGGCGCCACGCTCACACCTCAGTGCGCTTAATACTCTCAGCTGGCAGGTGCACTGAGGATCTGCGGGGGGAGGAGGAGGAGGGCACCTCCGCAGGGTGACCAGATGCCAAACCCAAAATTCCTGAACCCCAAGGCCAAAATTCCTAATTCCAGGCCAAAATTCCTACCCGCTGAAAAAAAATTGCCAAAAAAATGTATTTTTTGTTTTTGTTTTTGGTTGTTTGACCATAACTTTAGATAGGAAGGAGATATCTCCAAACTGATTTTTGCATTGGATTCTGCTCTTCAATACGAATCCAACGACACATGCACATGCACTGTCACGAAGTTTCAAAATGAAGCCAAAATGTAGGACACCTGGACAGGGGGCTAAGAATCCGGACAAATCTGGGTTTTCCAGGTCATCTGGTCACCCCCAAGCCTTCACATCAGTCTCACAGCAGCTCAGAGGCTCCTCCTGAGCCGCTTCTCAGTGGCTTCTTCCAGCCGCTATGGCTCTAGCGTTTCTGCCAGGTCTTCCGACCAGGCCCCTGCACCAGGGGTGTTTAGGTGACCCCCAGAAAAGCTCCAGGTGACCCCCAAAGGAGTCCTGACCCCCACTTTGAGAAACGCTGCTTTAGATGAACTTCAACAAATGTTTTGAAGTGTAATGGGCCATGTGTCGACTGACAAGATACTTATGGTCTCAGCAACAAAGTTTGGCATCTGTTGGAGGTTTTTCCGCAACTAGAAGGTTTTCTCATCCTTTGGACTTCATATGAAGTTAAGGCTGGAATCCTAAAGACACTTTCCTGGGAGTAACACCCATTGAACACAATGGAGCTTACTTTTGAGTAGACATAGTTAGGATTGTGCCCTATGTTTAAGTAAGTAACATTCTGAGTTTACGCTCATGTAAATGGTACAAGCCACCTTTCCTGATCCAAAAGTTCAAGGGAACCCGAGACTGTGATGAAGGAAGTGGTGCCAGGGAAGTGCGAATATCCAGAAGCCATGAAGGGAATACACTCAGTTAGTGCCAACTCAGGATGCTGTCCATAAACTAAAGGCATTTTGTCGAAGACCGCCATCCTTCAGCACAGAAAACACATCAAGGAATAAGGAGAACTAATCAGTGAGCAACAAAACTATCAGTGTTGCCGTTCTTTACTGAAAACATTAAGACATGACTGAAATTTAAAGCTATGCTTGGAATGTTAACTCTGCTATCCTAATAGTACAGAGAATAAACTAGGTAGTAGCTTTATCAACTACTTCTTTTCCTGAAGATGTTAAGAGACAATCCAGTCATATAGAAATTGTTTCGGTCACCATATCTGCTACAACAGCAAAACGTTTCCGTTTTTATTGACACTGCTGAAGTTCTTAGGAGTAACTTAGGATGCCATCCTAACCAAGGCCAGCATAACTCATCGGTCTTCCCTTTCACTCATGTGGCGATGTAGGGAGGCAAGCACCGCACACTGGGCCTAACCCTCCCCTTAAAGCATTTGTGACACTCCCAGGCCAACACAGGACTTGTGCTGGGGCTTATCCTGGCCTAAGTGAACGTTAGGATGAACGTTTCCTTAGCACAGTGTTTCTCAACCAGATGTATGGGTACCACCTGCGGTACTTGAGGTGCACAGGTGGGCACAAGCCTATTCGCTCCAGTTCTGGGGGGATCTTCCAATCCCCCTGCCGCTGGTGAGCCGGCAGCAGCAGGAGGCCCCCAGAACAATGAGGACCGGTTTGGCTGCCACCACGCTCTCCTCTCCTGGCAGGGGAAAGGTTGAAAGATCCACTTCCAGGGTTTTTGTTCCTCTATTCAACTAGTGCTGTGATTTTCAACCAGTGTGCTGTGGATAGTCCTCAGGTGTGCCATAGGAATTTGGGGATCGACATTAATAGGACAATTGGGGAATTTGAACAGTCTGGTGTGCCTTATCAATGGTACAAACAATTAATGACCATTTCAGTGCCTGGTTAAGTGTTCCATGAGATGAAAAAGGTTGAAAATCATTGGCCTAATGGAATAAGGTAGTCCCTTAATATCTGGAGGGGTTTGATTCTGGGACTGAAATATGGGCTTGACTTTCTATCTACAACAGTAGAAAAGCAGCTTTTAAAACTGTGATTATTTGTTATTTAAAACTGTGGCCATTTGTGTTGAGTCAAATCCATATACCGTGGCGCCTCACATAACAACAAAATTCATTCTGGAGGCATGCTTGTTATGTGAAACGCTCTTTACGTGAAGCAGATTTTCCCATAGGAAATAATGGAAACTCAGACGATTGGTTCCACAACCCAAAAAATATTAACTATGTAAAAATGACAACACACTGGAATTGAATTCAAAACACTGTAATATAACACAATTAACTGTAATAAAACACTGTTATTGACTGTATGTACAATAAAACAGAAAATAAAAGGATGACTAAAGATTCTTTTCAACTAAAGAATCTCTGGTTTTTTTTAGCAGCTTGAACACAGAACCTTTCTAATGACACTTGCTTTTGCCTCCTTTTGAGGCTGCAATCAAAGACACTTTTCTGGGAGTAAGATGCTTCTGAGTAGACATGAGTCTGAGTCTTACTTCTGAGTAGACATGCTTAGGATTGTGCTGAGTCAGGTCCCAATTTTTTTCTAGGACATGTCTTTTCTAACATGTCCTCTCTAAAAAATCTTCCTGTCCTCCTTTCCCCCAGGCTTCATGCTGCCTGCTCAAAAGGAAAAAGTGGACAAGGAAGATTTTTCCAGGGCACGTCCTCTTTTCTAACATGTCCTCTTTAAAAAATCTTCCTTGCCTCCTCTCTCCCAGGCTCCATGCTGCCTGCTCACAAGTAAAAGGAGGAGAAGACAGATTTTTTCCCAGTACACAAGGCTTAAAAAGAGGACAAGTCCTAGGGAAAAAAATCTTCCTTGTCCTCCTTTACCTGTAAGCAGGCAGCAGGGAGCATGCTTGGAGGCTTTCCCAGGCAGCCTGTATCCTTCTTGGAGATCATAAATTCTATGTGATCTTACATAGAATTTATGATCTCCAAGAAGGATACATACAAGCTGCCTGGGAAAACCTCAAAGAAGGCTCCCTGATGCCTGCTTACAAGTAAAAGGAGGACAAGGTAATTTTTTCCTCTGGACTCAAGGCTTAAAAAGAGGACATGTCCTGGGGAAAAATCTTCCTTGTCCTCCTTTCACCTGTAAGCAGGCAACAGAGAGCCTCCTTGGAATTAATAAATTCTATGTGGTCTTAGAATTTATTAACTCCAAGGAGACTACATACAATCTGCAGACCCTCTCCCCCCACCTTTCCTGGGTCTCCGGAGTCTGCTAGCATGGAGACCCTCTCCCCCCCACTACTCCCAGCCCTCTCCGAAGCCCCCTCACCCTCCCATGCCTCCACTCCCGACCTCAAGGGACCACCTCTGATCAAGATAAGTCCACCCCTACCTATGTTAAGGTCACTTGCATGGGTTCTGTTGCTGCAAACTGCCTCAGGAGTGTCTTGTGTGTCTGGGTTGGAATAAAGTATGTTAAAGTCACTTGCATGCTCCTGTGCAATCCTATGCATTACTCAGAAGTAAGCCCATTGAGTTCAGTGTGATTTATTCCTGCATGCATAGGAATAAATTACACTGAACTCAGGGGCTTACTGCTGATTGATGTGTTCACACGTGATACAAATTTTTTTAATAAACCAAGGGTTAAAATGGTCATTAGGGTATAGAGAACCAGTTGTTAAAAAATTTGAAGCCCACCACTGAATAAGACCCATTTGACACAACAGGGCTTACTTCTGGGTAGACATGGTTAGGAGGCTGCAATCAAAGACATTTTCCTGGGAGTAAGCCCCATTGAACACAGCCCTGACGCTTTTTAAAAGGGCTGCCAGCCAGCGCGTCTGCCCCAACTGCCAACAAGTATGTTAGTTACGTGGAGCAGAATCCTAGAGAAATTCTTGTTTGTTATGTGGGACATACTTTACGTGAGGCATTTGTTATGTGAAGGCGCCACTATATCGGTATATATAGGGTTGACACATCATATATATAAGCTTAAGTGGTGCAAGACTTCCTGTCACTTATAGAGATTACATTTTTTACTCCGTTGAGCCCAGAGTCCTTCTCAGCCCTCTCTTTACCTGCAGCAAATTCCACTGACCAGCCACCCACTCGGTGCATTCCAACACCGCAGTTAGTTCATGTGGGAGAACGAGTTCTGCACATGCCAAGTAGCACAAAACTACACAAATAGCACAAAACCATTAAATATTAATCCCACAGAAAGGAGCACACACAAAACTGAACACACCAAGTCAACACACTTGGTCAAGTCAGGATTTTTTATTAACTTCTGTTATCTTTTCCGCCACTGAGTAGTAAGCTTTATCTGTAGAAAAAGGTCCACCTCTCAGCAGTTTTCACTTTAAAAAATCACACACCTCCATTCAGTTTAAGGTGACTGTACCTGGTGGAGAAGCAGACGCACCAGGTGGGCAAGAACCGGAAAAAATACCTGCAGGAGAAAAGGAAGCTACGAAATTAAGGCAGTTGCATGTCACTATCCTACTTTCTCAACATGGTTGTATTTTAGGAACAAAGGTCATTTACACGGAAGGCGCAGTTATGAACTTCAAACTGCAACGTGGTGCAGCTACACTCCCTAGGCTAAAACACACCCAATGCTACCGGCCTAGAAGGTGTGCAGGAGGTGCCATTTCCGGTGCGCAGTCCTGGGCAGGCGGTTCAAAAGTCAGAATAACTTCATTCAAGGGCAGCTCACTGATCTTTCATCCTTCTTTATCAGGCTGCTCAGCCAGCTCTTCTGTACATCACTAATTTAGGTGATTTACACCACTAATTTAGGTAACTAATGAAATTAAGCAGTTGACAGCGGCTTCTGTCGCAACACAGGTCACTCCTCAATGGATTTTATGTATTTCTCATAGGCATCTTCATTCATAAGTTCATCAAATTCTGAAGGGTTGTCCACAGTCATCTTGATCAGCCAACCTGCCAAAATGGGAAACAATTCCATTTTTAAAGGATCCCCTCCTTGGAGCTCTCATTTATTCCCTCCATATAAGGAAAAACTCAGAGAAAACTAGGAAATGTTTTGTTGGCTTAAAGAGGGAAATAAAGGCTTGTTGATGGGATAAATCAGGGGTGTGAAAACTTTTTGATTTGAGGGCCGCATCATCTCTCTGATGCTGTGTCAGGAGGAAAAGAATTGCAGGTGTAGCCTAAGTAGATGTGATTTATTTATATGTAATTATATCTCAAAGTGACTGCAGTTGGGTCTTTAAATTGAAAGTATCCCTAAATACCTAAAGGCAGCCTGCTTATACCATGGGAGCATTGCTGGCAATTAAGCTTGTTAATGAATTTAGTTTTGTTTCTGATCCAGATTGTTCTGATCCAGTTAGTGAATTGACCCTACAATCCAGAATAACTATGGCAGTACATAAGAGACATTACGTGTACTCGCAGTTACAGCACCACTTGTGAAGACCTATGGGAAATTCATATTGCAATCCAGAGTAAATTGTTCTTACACCAGAGCAAGGATTCCCCTTAGGCTACAATCCTAAAGCCATTTTCCTGGGAGTAAGACCTATTGAACACAATGGGATTTACTTTTGAGTAGACATGGTTAGGATTGTGCTCTTAGTTACTCTGGGTTGCGCCCTTAGAGCACAATCCTAACCATATCTACTCAAAAGTAAGCCCCGTTATGTTCAATGGGTCTTACTCCTAGGAAAGTGTCTTTAGGATTGCAGCCTTAGTCTTGCTTCCGAACTCTCCCTTCCCTCAAGTGATAATCTCTTGTAAATTGCTGTGAGCTGAAACTGTTTGCAAATTGGAGGAGCTCAGCTCCTTGCAGGGCACTTGCAAGAGAATTTGATTCACTGCATTCCTCATTACCATGATAACTAATTGCTTTTGTATAATGCAAAAATAGTTAATCATGAAGTTTCTTGGAAACAAATGTTGCAAACCTGTAATTTACATTTTAAATCTGAATAAATTTTCAGAAAAGGAATGTATTAGACAGAACTTGAACGAATGAATTCAAATCAGTTCATAAACACTTTCTAGCACTAAGAGAGGGGTGATCTTCAAACCAATCCATGAGCACCTTCAAACATAGAGGTGGTGCATGCAATATCCTTTTGCATGCAATATCCTCCAAAGGGGGGAAGCTTTCAGAGGATAAGAGGGTTCACCCATGGGCTGCATGGAGGCTCACTCAGGTCTGCATCTGGCCCCTCTGCCAGGCCTTGGGCACCCCTGGACTAAATGGCAGGAAAGAGCAAGGCAGGTGATGCCTCAGAGACAGGCTTTGCAAGAGGACCAGTTCTCATGAGACTGCCTGGTGGACAGTCAAGGAGAAGAGGCTTCTTGGAGAAGGACTGAGAACTCTGCGAGAAGCAAAAGTGTCGCCTCTTACCATCCTGATAGCAAGATTTGTTGACAAGTCCTGGCTGTTCTGCAAGGGATGTGTTAATTTCAGTGACTTCTCCAGTGAGAGGAGAATAAAGTTCGCTAGCAGCCTTCACGCTTTCCAATGCGCCAAACTCATCTGAAATACAGAAATAGACAGAAGAAAAACAATGGGATGGGAAAATGCACAAGCGCACTTAGAACAGCTGCCAGGATGATGAGCAAGAAAAGAAATCCAGCCTATCTTGGAATTAGGCTATCCATACAATGTATGGAAGAAGATAAGGAGTTTACATTGTCGTTGTCAAAAATTTTAAAATTGCCAATGTCATTGCTAGTTGCCATTGTCAAAATTGTAAGTCTGGCAGCTGGCTTTGTGCACTTTGTAGAAACTTGTGTGTGCTAGTTCGGCGAGTTGTGCACGCACGCATACACTCACAGCTTAGAGGGAACTATGGCTGCAATCCTGACATGCACTTAGGCTAGCCTAACGAGCACTGGGATAGCCTAATTCCAAGATAGGTCAGCCTAGCTACACCAGAAAGTCTTGCACCAGCATAAGTCCACTTAGGCAGGCCCAAGATGAATGGATCCATACATGGCAAGAGAAGGCCTTGCCATGTTACTTGGCAAGCGCTTTCCTGGTTCCTTTGCTGCTTACTGGTTTTAAATGCTATTTTAATATTAATAAATATTGTATTGACTATGTGTTCATAATTGATTCTGTTTTTAACATTTCTTACTTTAGTTGTAAGTAATGAATTGTAAACAGTCTTAAGAACCTTCCTTGTTTTTATGTAGCAAAAAAAATATACTTTTATCCTCATTCATTTTTTGCAAATAAGTTTGATCTTTTGGAAAAAAAAATGTTGCCAGTACAGTGAGGAGAAGCCCTGTGTTGAGCAGTTTGACATGGTTGCCTAATAAAAAGTTAAACGCTTTCAGAGCTTTTAAAAACTGTGATGTAGGGGACAGGGAAAGGAGAAAGGGAACTAACTGCAAGAGAGGAGATTCCAGTTGGAGATCCGGAAAAAATTCTTGACGGTGAGGGCGGTTCGGCAGTGGAACAGATTGCCAAGGGAGGTGGTGGACTCTCCCTCACTGGGGGTCTTCAAGCAGAGGCTCCACCAGCACCTGTCGGGGATGCTCTAGGGGGATTTCCTGCTGCAGGCAGGGGGTTGGACTAGATGACCTACTAGATCCCTTCCAACTCTAGGATTCTATGATTCTAACCATTACAATGGGAATAGGGCAAACTTCTCTGGGCATACTCATGCTCTTGGCTTTTGGAGTGGATTGTCTGGATCAGAAATTCAAAAAGTTTATTTTTTTGGAAATTTTTGAAACATCTGGTAAGTAAAACAGACTTTGCTCCTATACAGGATAATCACTTGGACAAAAAAGAAGATCAGGTAAGTAACACACACAAAAGTACTTACCGTTTTTGTTCAGTTTTGTTCCAATTTCTGGAAGACTACAATAAACCACATCCCCCAACGCCTCCTGAAATGAAAGAGGGTTAATCTATAAGTGGAAAAGTTAGCCTTCAGCCACATGAGTTTAAACAAGGAGCAACAGACAATCCCTCCCAAACCCCAATGTGTACGAACAGGCAGACATACCGCTCACTGTATTTCCCAAGAAACAGAGAACCAGAGGTTCTCATTTTCTCTACTCAGCATTTGCTGGATGAAGGGGGTTGGACTAGATGACCTTTTGGGTCCTTTCCAACTCTATGATTCTCTGACAAAGTACATCCTGAATAAGATGTTGAGCACAAGCCTAACCTTGTCTACTCAGAAGTAAGTCCCACTGTGTTCAAACAGGAAAGTGTCTTTAGGATTGCAGCCCTAGTCCACAATCCAGTAACTACACAAGCTCTTAAGAGACATTTATGTCGATGAAGCTACGGCGCCACCTAGTGGATACCTATGGGAAATTCATAGAGCAATCCAGAGTAAATTTTTTCTTATATCAACGTAAGGGCTTCCATAGTTACTCTGGATTGTGCAGTAAGTCTATAATCCTATACACACTTCCCTAGAAGAAAGACCCAGTGAGCACAAAGGGACTTCCTACCAAGTCGTCATACACAGGACTGCACTGTTTGAAATATCTAACTTTATGTGAGATAGCAAGGTCAGTCTGGACAGCAACTTAGGCTGCAATCCTAAACATGTGTACTCAAACGTAAGCCCCTTTGTGTTCAATGGGTCTTACTCCCAGGAAAGTGTCTTTAGGATTGCAGCCTTAGGCATGAAGCCAGGATGTTTGTCAGAAGTAGAAGGACTTTCCCACATGGTTTTATTGCATTTGTGTGGTCTTTATGGCTATCTGTGGGGCTATCTGTGCTTTGTTGCCCATGCAGCTGAACAAGTCTCCTTCCTCCTCCTGCAACCACAATTCCAGTCTTTTCCACCTGCTTCCCAGACTGTCTGAGTGGGAAGAACTGGGTTATGCACGCACGATCAGAAGTTAACCTGGACAGCATTGCAAGTGGACTGACAGACAGGGATGAGATGTCTTCTTTCTTTCAATATTTTAGCACTTTTTTGCATGGAAAACAAGAAAAGTAAAAAAATATCAAGTGGATAAATAATTCATACAACAACCTCTGCTTTGGCTCTTAACCTGGAGTCCTTACCATGTTGGTATTAATTAGGGCCACAACATTTAATTGTTTAGGGCTGTGGGTGGTGCAAGTGGCTAAGACACTGTGCTTGTTAACCAGCAGGCCAGGGTTCAAGACCCGGGTCGGCCCCACAAGACAGGGTGAGCTCCTGTCCTTAGCCCAGCTCTGCGATGCAGCTGGATCCAATCGTATTGGCTCTGCCTTTCCATTGGACTCATTCAGTGGCGTGGAGAGGGGGATTTGCTGCTTGGGTAACAGCCTATCCTCCATAACAATCCAACCTAGGCTTTCGTGCTTCACACGCAGCGTATGCAGCGCCGAGCATAATACCATAGTCTTCCAAGACTGACAGAGGCCTGCAGAGATTTAATTGTTTAATCAGTTAATTGCAAAGATAAAAGGTGGCTTAACATGCAAGCAAACAAGCCTGAGTTCGTTAGAAGGTAGAATATCCCCACAATGTAGAGTAACTACAGTAGCACGTAAAAGACATTTATGTCGACGTAGTTACAGCACCACCTACAGAAAACCTATGGGAAATTCATATTGCTATCCAGGATAAATTGTTCTGACGTCGGAGCAAGGACTTCCTGTAGTTACTCTGGACTGCGCTCTATGTGATTGTTTTATTAAAAGAAGAAATTGCCAGCCACTTCCAAGTTTCCTAGTCCAGAATAAAAGTACATGTTTTCCTCTATAAATGCTGATGTTAGAAAGGGACTACCCACAATTAAAACAGAAAGAAATAAGGTCTTGGTTTGGGACCAAAATTCCCACTGAGTCATCAGCTACTTGTAGATACCAGACAGATGAAGGGGGCGAAGCTGGCATTGCAGCCAGTGGTGTTCTCTGAACAAGCCTTGAATCCCAAGTTTGCAATTTGGCTCTGCAGATAGTTGGGCAATTAGAATAATCCAGACTCCAAAGATCAAGGCTAAGAGTAGGTTGATCAACATACATTTTGCGAGGCGACCTGGGAGAAAAAGGAGGGCAATGCAAACAGTACCTGCGCAAAATTGCTGATTCCTACAGTCCCGATACCATTTTCAACCGATATCCATTCGTGCTTGTCCGTGAACCGACGAGCTGACAAAAGCAAAAGGGGAACTTCAGTAACGGAGAGGCAAAAAAGCTGAGCTTGCATTTCTAAATTTCTAAAAAATATTTAGAAATTGTATTTCTAAAAGGCTTTTGTTTCCCTGCCACTTAAGACAGATAATTCTTATTTCTCAAACAGAGCAAAACTGGCAGGAGAAAAAGGCTACAGGATGTGTTGTATTTCCAGTTTCCGGTGAACAAGAGCATTCTCAGTACAGCAGAGTACCTGGTGCCTACTCTAGTGGTGTATCCAGAGGGGGTGCAAAGCATGGAAGGCCTGGGTGCAAAGAGGGGGTTAGGCATGGAAGGCACTGCATAAGGCACCATGCAAAACCGCAATGGATAAGGAGGCTCCACTACACACAAAAAGGGTGCCAAAACCACAATCTTTGCCATCAGATGTGATGGCAGCACCTGGCCTAGATGCCTTTAAAGGGATCAGACAGATTTTGGAGGAAAAGTCCATCACAGCTTATAAACCATGATGACCACATGCAACCTCCAGGTTTCGAGGCAGCCCATCTCTGAATGCCATGTCAGCGTTGTGAAGGTACCCTGTGGCTTGAGTGGTCCTAGGCATCTGGGGAGTCACTGTGGGTACAATCCTGACCCGTTCAGGTCAGCATAACACATTTGGTATATCTACCCACACGACATGTAGTATATCTTCCCACATCTGGTATATCTTCCCACACAACAGTCGTGTGGGGATGTCGGCATCTGCCTGTGCACTTTTGTGACACCCCCCAGGCCAGCACAGGACTTATGCTGGCCTAACTGGAGCTTAGGATTGCAGCCTATGGGGCACAGGCAACTTTACCGGCCTGATCCAGCAGGGCTCTTCTTAAGTTCTAGGCTGTGTCTACTCAAATCCCATTATTTTCAATAATAAATGCTCTATTTGTCCCATGTTAATAACCTTCAGCAAGCCACATCTGCACAGCAAAAGTAGGTTCACGTGACTCAAAATACTCCCGAGACTAGAACATGGATTGGCAAGGGACGCCACAAATTTTGAAATGTGGCTGTACTTAGAATAACTGGGCAGTGTCCAGGGGACTGCAAAAAAGGGAGCATGGGATCTGGCAATGCGCCGGGGCCTCCAGTTTAGACAAAAGGCATCTAAGGGGAGGGGGAGGAAGGCAGAAGTGCATCGATGAAGTATAGTTCCAACCTGCCTTTCCAGTGGAAAAACTCACAGAGAAGCAAAGGGGGGAGAAGTTTCTCTTGTGGACTCCCCAGAGGTGGACCATGGGTCCTGGGGAGGAACAGGTGCTGATCCAGCAGGGAAAATGTTCAGAGGTGGAGAGGGCAACATGTAAAGGCACTATGAAACAATGCCTCTTTGTCCGGTAAAAAGAGGCCTCACGATGCACAATTGTATGGGAAAAACCAATGGGATGGCGCATGGCTAGATTCTGGGCAAGCAGGCATAGGAAGATAGACTTCTTTTAAGCTGTGTTAGATATATGATCTGGTTCCCAGGAATCCTTCCAGGATATTGGTTGAAAATGGTATCCAAATAATAGGATTTTTGCAGAGGGCCTGTTTGTATTCTCCGTGCCACCTTGAACAATTGGTGTTTGTTGCCCTACTGTTGTCCTTGATCTTTGGATTTGGTATTATTCCAACTGCCCATCTGCCAATGGAGACATTTTGTGGACTCATAACTCCAACATATAAGACTTCCTAGAATCTTACATCTATACACAGCTTAAACTCCTGCAAATCTTTTAAAACTTACAGTTTTGACTGTCCCAGTTTATTTTGAGCACAATCCTAACCATGTCTACTCAAGTGTAAGCCCCATTGTGTTCAATGGGTCTTACTCCCAGGAAAGTGTCTTTAGGATTGCAATCTTTCTCCTTCAAGTGTGCAATGAGGAAATCCTCAGGCTGGACAAAGAGGCACAGTTTTAAGAGTCCTTTACTCCTTATATTTAGTAAGGGGAGACGAACACTCCCCATTCTGCTCAACAGTGTCATTTGTGGGTATTGCTTTTGGGATAACCTCTTGTTCCTGTTGTTCTGCAACCCAGTTTTTGTTACTCTCTCCATCAATAAGAGCAACACAAGCACATCAACTCCTTTACACAACTTCCTTTGAAGTCAGTGAGTCCATTGACTTCAAAGTTGTACACATGTTCATGTAAATGTGCGAAAAGGCAACACAACAAAGCTTTCAGGTGTCGGGGTTTTCTGGTATGAGCGGCAGCAGGTGTCAAAGGAAGCAGGTCTACTTTGGAGCTAGACTCTCTGGATACAGAAGAGCATGCTTAGAGAGCTAACTTGGCAACCAAGTTTAGAAGGAGAGCATCTCGGCTCATTTTGGGGCCATCACTTTGGGAGTTCCCTGCTGGATTGTGTTCCTCACCTCCTGACGACAACAACAACCACCAATAAAGAGTAAGCAGTCTACTCAAGCACGTTTTTGTGGCTGCATCTTCAAAAGTGGATGTGAGGCTAAATCAAAGGTTCTGTTTGGAATCAAAGGTAGTCAGGAGTGACAGTGGCGTAGCTAGAGGGGGGTCTCAGCAGTCCAGTCTTGGAGGGAGTCTCACCCCTTGGTGCCATTCCAGGTGGGGGGAACAGTGGCATTGCTAGAAGGGGGTCTGAGCAGTCCAGTCTTGGAGGGAGTCTCACCCTTTTGGAGCCATTTCAGGTGGGGGGGGGGAGCAAAACAGAGCTGTATGTAAGAACTATGGTACTATGGGTTTGAACTTGTACTCTGTACTGTATTGTATGTACTATGTTGTACTACTGTGTACTATATACTATATATTGTAAGAACTATTGTACTATTCAACTCTTAGAGCACAATCCTAACCATGTCTACTCAAAAGTAAGCCCCATTGTGTTCAGTGGGTCTTACTCCTAGGAAAGTGTCTTTAGGATTGCAGCCATATAGTACCATATGCAAGACTATAGTATTATAGGTCCATCACTACTTGTATCGCACTGAGGACTACAGACGCGATACAACTTGCATATTAACATAATACAAGAAGTACTATACTATTGGTATAGTGTATTATTGGTATAGTAAGGTATAGTACCATACTGTGAGACCTACTCACAGTATACATACTACGCCACCGGCCAATATTACTCATACATAACATGCTATACCACTACTTCTTATACTATAGTACCATGATAGTCTATAGTCTTATTATTTGTCCTTCACTACTTGTAGAGTACCATGAGAACTATAGGATTACAAGTACTATACAACTTGCATATTAACATAATGCAAGAACTAGAGTACTGTAGGTACTAAGTAGTATTGTAGATAGTACACTATTGGTGCAATATGGTATAATAATCTACTATGAGACCTATGGGACTAGACTACTCATACTTGCTATACTAATAGTATAAGAAGTAGAGTAGTACCATGGTACTATAGACCTACTACCATGGTAGTATAGTAGTTTACTATAGTAGACCTATAGTAGTTTACTAAGACCTATAGTTTACTATAGTAGACCTGTGTAGTTTACTAAGACCTATAGTAGTTTACTAAGACCTATAGCAGTTTACTATAGTAGACCCGTGTAGTTTATTAAGACCTATAGTAGTTTACTATAGTAGACCTGTGTAGTTTACTAAGCCCTATAGTAGTTTACTATAGTAGACCTATAGTGGTTTACTAAGCCCTATAGTAGTTTACTATAGTAGACCTATAGTAGTTTACTAAGACCTATAGTAGTTTACTATAGTAGACCTATAGTAGTTTACTAAGACCTATAGTAGTTTACTATAGTAGACCCGTGTAGTTTATTAAGATCTATAGTAGTTTACTATAGTAGACCTGTGTAGTTTACTAAGACCTATAGTAGTTTACTATAGTAGACCTATAGTAGTTTACTAAGACCTATAGTAGTTTACTATAGTAGACCCGTGTAGTTTACTAAGACCTATAGTAGTTTACTAAGACCTATAGTAGTTTACTATAGTAGACCCGTGTAGTTTATTAAGATCTATAGTAGTTTACTATAGTAGACCTGTGTAGTTTACTAAGACCTATAGTAGTTTACTCCTCGCATAGCACCTTAAACAAGAAGTGTAGTACTCCAAGTAGTATGTTACTCATCTGGTAGGACAGCACTTGTAGCGCTGCTCCTCCAAGGACCCTGCACCAGCGCATCTCTGACCCTGGTGCTGAGCCTTCCTCCTCCTCCTCCTCTTCTTCCTCCTACTCACCGGCCAGCAGAGCAGCGCGGGCGGTGCTGAAGCTCCTGGCCTGCCTGGCGAGCGGGGCTTCCCCGAGGAAGGCGAGCCGGACTCCAGCTCCAGCCAGGCCTCCCAGCCCGGCCCTCCATGCCCGCACCGCCGCCATCCCGCACCAGGACAGGAGAGGCGCCGCTGATGCAGCAGAGAGGGAGGAAGAGGAGGAGGAAGAAGAGGAGGAGGAGGAGTGGCTTCCCAGTCCTGCCCATCGGAGGGGAGGGCGATGGTGTAGCTGGAGGGGCAGCAAAAGAGCCACCCAACCTGGGTGACCAGGTGTGGTGGCATAGCTGGGAGGGGGGTCTGAGCAGTCTGTCTTGGAGGGAGTCTCACCCTAAAGGAGCCATTCCAGGTGGGGGGGACAGTAGCATAGCTAGAGAGGGGCTGAGCAGTCATGTCTTGGAGGGAGTCTCACCCCTTTGGAGCCTTAGGCTCCAAAGGGGTGAGACTTCCTCCAAGACATGACTGCTGCGCCCCCCTCTAGCTACGCCACCGCAGCTTCCCACTCAGAACCTTCATCCCCCCAACGTTCCATCCATAGAACGTTCAACTCTTGAACGTTCCATCGATACTCCAAGGGGGGAGACTCCCCCACAACACTGACTTCCTAGACCCCCCTCCAGCTACGCCACTGGGCAAAGCCCCTATGCCACTGAGCCACCCACCTGGAATGGGCCCCCTTCGAAGGGTGAGACCCCCCCCATACTGACTTCTCAGACCCCCCTTGCTACGCCACTGGGCACAGCCCCCATGCCACTGATCCCCCACCTGGAATGGGCCCCCTCAAGGGGTGAAACTCCCCCCAACACTGACTTCTCAGACCCCCCTCTAGCTATGCCACTAACCAGATGTCCTTTTTCTGGGACTTGTCTTTTCTAATTTTGTGTCCTTGAAAAAAAATCTTCATTGTCCTTCTTTTCCAGGACATGCTCTTTCCCCTCCCCCTCTTTTTCCAGCCTTGTGTCCTGGAAAAGTCTCCACTGTCCTCCTTTTCCTTGTGAGGGTGGAGCCTTCTTGGAATTCATCAGTGTTATGCAATCATAACAGTTTTTAATTTAATAACAATATCGTGTTTAAATCAACCACACGAAAGCAGTGTGTCTATGGCTGCAATCCTGAACACACTTCCCTGGGAGTAAGACCCATTGAGTACAATAAGGCTTACTTCTGAGTAAACATGCTTAGGATTGCGCACCCTAAGAGTGTTTTTAACTTTTATTTAGTCGAGTCCTACATTTTTCTTGGGTATCCTACATTTCGAGGGCGCTTTGTCCTCTTTTGTGATTGCCCTGTCCCACCCCCAGATTCCAACTGTTGTTTGTTTGTTGCTTGGTTTGGTTTGTTTGTTTGAGCAAGCCAGAATGGTGCAGTGGTTCAGTGGTTGGACTGAGACCTATAAGATCAGGGTTCAAATCCCATCACCTCTGTGAAGCTTCTTGGGTGACCTTGAGCCAGTCACTCACTCTCAGCCTCGCCAACCTCACAGGGCTGTTGTGAGGACACAAAAAGATTTTTTTCAATAAAGAAAAACTTTGGAAGCCACTTTGGGATTTGCTTTGGCATGGAAAGGTACCCCTGAAATGTAATGTTAAATTAAAGGTGTCCCTCATTATCCACTGGGGTTCTGTTCTAGAATTCCTGTGGAATAAAAAAATTCATTTATAAAGATAAGAATGGAGATATAGGTCTAAAGACCCACTTCCAGATTTCTTGTGCCTAGTTGAATAAGTGGGTGTCTCCGTATCTGCCAGAGTTTGATTATGGGACTGAGAAATGGAATGATTTCTTGCATGACTGCCTCTCTACAACAGTAGAAAAGCAGTTTTTTAAACTGTAGTTTGCAGTGGCCATTCATGTTGACTCAAATTCCCGTATTAAAAAATCCCTTAATAATACACTTGCACCTGTACATATATCCCATTGCATTGTATTCATTGCTATCAGTGTCTTATAATGCGCAACAGAAACAGTGGCGTAGCTAGGGGGGTGCAAAGCTGTGCAAAGGGGTGCAAAACTGTTGTTGGTTGGGTTTGGTTTTTTGTCTGAGCAAGCCACAATGGTGCGGTTGTTCGGCAGTTGGATTGAGACCTATAAGATCAGGGTTCAAATCCTGCCTCCTCTGTGAAGCTTCTTGGGTGACCTTGAGCCAGTCACTCACTCGCAGCCTCTCCAACCTCACAGGGCTGTTGTGAGGACACAAAAAGATTTTTTTCAATAAGAAAAACTTTGTAAGCCACTTTGGGATTTGCTTTGGCATGGAAAAGCAGGATATATATATATCCCTGAAATGTAATGTTAAATTACAGGTGTCCCTCATTATCCACGAGGGCTCTGTTCTAGAATTCCTGTGGATTAAAAAAATTCATGTATAAAGATAACATTGGAAATATAGGTCTGAAGACCCACTGCCAGATTAAGTGGGTACCTCAGTATCTGCCAGAGTTTGATTATGGGACTGAGAAATGGAATGATTTCTTGCAGGACAGCCTCTCTTCCAGGTGACCATATAGAATGAAAGACAAACTGCCCCTACCTTTCAGTACAGTATAGAAGAGGGAATTTAGGCAGGTGCTGCTTCTCTCCTATGCAGTACTTAAAGGTAGAGGCACTCTGTCCTCCATTCTATATCAGTGATGAGACTCAAAGAAATTAACAACCTATTCTCTGCCCACCTGGCAGCCACTTTTAAATGGCTATTTTTACACTTTATATGTCCTATCTCTAGTTAACAACCTGTTCTATAGAGTAGGTGCAAACCTGTTGGAGCCCACCACTCTATATGGTCACAATACAACAACAGTGGAAACAGTAGTAGTTTCTACAGAAACAGTTCTACAACAGTAGAAAAAGCAGTTTTTAAAACTGTGGTTTGCAGTGGCCATTCATGTTGAATCAATCCATGTATTAAAAAATCCATTAATAATAAGTTGCACCTGGACATAGATCCCATTGCATTGTATTCGTTGCAATTCAGTGTCTGTTACGATGCGCAGCATAAACAGTGGCGTAGCTAGAGGGGGTGCAGAGCACTTAGCGTTACAGGTTCCTAAACATGCCGAGCCAGTCCAGGTGGGGAGAGTAAAACACATTCACTAACCAGCACTCTGGTCTTCATTCAGCTTCTTTTTATCCCACTGCCCAGAGTGGCACCAATGGGGGATGCACAGCACTGCAAATTTTGAGATCCCTACAAAGCTTAGTGCACTGCATCCCCTGCCCCCCCCCCCCGAGCTACACCACTGCAGACACTATCTGTATGCAACACTCATATCCATATTGTAGCATTTTGTTGTTCGTTGGTGTCAAGGCCTCTATCAGCCCAAACCTAGGCAGGTCAGAAGTAATGCCTATGGCATTCAGTGGGACTCAGGTCAGCCTTAGCCCCGGCATAAATCCTGTGCTGACCCACAAAAGTGCCATAAGGCACTTCTGCCCCGTTTTGGGGAGGGGTTAGACCATTGCACAGGGATGCACTGACCTCCCCACATCACCATGGGCAATGCCAGCTGAGTTAGGCTGGCCTAAATTGGTTAGGATTGCACTTACTCCCAGTTATGTGTGTATAGGATTCAAGCCTGACATGCCTGACAAATAGTGCAAGCCTAAATATGTCTACTCAAAAGTAAGTCCATTCTATTTAAAAGATCTACCTGTAGTGAAGTATTTGTCATCGCCCCCCCTCCCCTGGTTTGGTAGTCCGCCATACAGTTGCTCTGTGAGTAAATAGCCATGTAAAGTGCACCAGAAGCGGACACTACAAAAGGCATCTGCGAATACCTACATCCTTCGTTCCACAAGAAGATGGCATAGTTCCCATCTTTATACCGGAGACATTCCCCCCATCACTGCCACCAAAGCTCGGGGTGACCATACAGAACGGAGGACAGAGTCCCTGTACCTTTAACCCTTACAGAGAAGAGGTGCTGCTTTTCAAACCCTTCTATGATGAGCTACACCTGCCTCAATTCCCTCTTCTATGCAATGGTTAAAGGTACAGATACTCTGTCCTCCGTTCTGTATGATCACCCTGCCAAAGCTACTATGGCTCCAATCCTAAAGACACTTTCCTGGGAGTAAGACTCTTTGAACACAATGGGGGTTAGTGTCCTGGGGGTTGGTGTGCAGACATGTGTTTGCCTCCCTACATCACAACAGGAACGGGAAGACCAATGAGTGGTGCCCAGTTTAGGACTGCTCCCTAACATGTTTGAGAAGGCCCACCGTCCAGAAGGGTGAGTCTACACCCCCCATAACAGGGGTGCCAGGCCCCTTAGCAATCTGTTTCACCATCAAGAATCTCCCAACCAGGAACTCTCCTCTTATCCACTGAATCTGGTTGGAATCACAAAGGCCACTGAGGACAAACCTGTTCCTTCTTCCATATCACAGCCCTTCAGCTCTATGAAGAGCACCACAGGCATCCCATTTCCCAGAGCTCCCCCATGCCCCACTGGCACTGCAGCAGATTGACAGGCAGGCTCAGACCAGAGCAGAGAAGCACAGCCACCGGCCTCCCCCTAAGATGACTGGGGGAGCACTGGCCTGCTTCTCCCTGTGCCAGTGGCTGCTTTCACTGCCTGCCTACTCAGAAGTAAGCCCCGTTATATTCAATGGTGCTTACTCTAGGAAAGCTTATGGCTGCAATTCTAAATACACTTTTCTAGGAGTAAGACCCATTGCACACAATGTGGCTTACTTCTGAGTAGACATGGTTAGGATTTGTGCTCCCAGGTTTCAATTTATGCCCTTTGGAGTGTTGGGGAGAAAGTGGTACTCCAGACTTCTCCCTGGATGCAGAATGTGCCTGATCCTATGAAGTCTACTAACATCCTGCATATCAGATATTTACATTACAATTCATAACAGTAGCAAAATTACAGTTATGAAGTAGCAACAAAAATAATTTTATGGGTGGGGGTCCCCACAACATGAGGAACTGTATTAAAGGGTCGCAGCAAGGTATGCAGCCTCTCCAGGCTCCTTAACTATGAAGCCTGTTCATACCTCTTTAAGTTGAGCATCTGCAGGGGAATATAAAAAGAGTGGGAGCAGTTCTTCTGTTGGCATCTTTTACTGGGGTTTTTTTGCTTGGCAGACAAGGCTGGGGAGCTAATTATCTTATTGTTTGGATTTGGGGGAATTTGAGGGATAGGTAGGGCAGGATTTAGGTTTGATGGGGTCCTCAGCTATTGAAGATGATGGGGCCTCTTCTATGTCCAGCTGTCCTTTCTCAACAACAAATTGTTGCTGCTTTAAAATTGCTGCTGCATCTCTTGCAAAAATCAATATATTAGGACTACTCACCTATTCAGTTTCAAACCTTAAAAAGCAACAATATGTAAACTTAAATTGCAGCCAAGGCTGCAATCCTAACCACACTTTCCTAGGAGCAAGTACTAATGAACACAATGGGATTTACTACTGAGTAGCAATTCCTTATGGGGTTTTTTTATTAGGGTTGTTTCTATTCTTGTGGGGTTTTCTATTAGGGTTGTTTTGGGGATTTCTGTGGGTCACCAGCACAGTGTTTTTTTTAATTAAGGCACCAGCCCTGCAGATTCATATAGGAAAGTTTTCTTATTTGAAAGAAGCACATTCCAACTGTGTTTCTCAGAGCATGGTTGGCAACAGTGGGATGGGATGTACTTGTTCATTATTGTTATCATTTTAAGGTAGATGAACTTGGCACATTTGTGAGTTGGTTGTTTGTAAGAAGTAGGGTTCTATAAGAAGCTCCTTATAGTGGCTGCTTCTAATGAGAAAGGATGGCAGCTGGAGGAAAACCTCTAATAAATTGGAAAGAGGGTGAACAAGAGGAGGACTTACTCACAGGAGTGCCTACCCCAAGGACAGAGGGTCAGCCAAGAACTACTGTAAATTTGAGACCATGGAATACAGCTGTTGACTCTTTAAGGTGTCCATGCGGAGATGAAACCTGACAAATGGCTGCAATCCTAAAGACACTTTCCTGGGAGTAAAATCCATTGAACACAGTGGAGCTTACTTTTGAGTAGACATGGTTAGGATTGTGCTCAAACTGTAGATGAATGGTAGCAAGGAAGAGCCCAACTAGCTGTGGACCAGGAGTATGGGAGGGAATTACAACAGGTGCAAGGACAGGGGATGGCTAACTCAAAGAGATCTTGGCTGCAATCCTAAAGACACTTTCCTGGGAGTAAGACCCATTGGTCAGAATGGGGCTTACTTTTGAGTAGACAAGGTTAGGATTGTGCTCCTTGTGAGAATGCAAGAAAGAAGGAAAGTTACAACAACCCCACCCTTGAAAGTAGAGATGGCTTGAAAGTCTCTTGAAAGTCTTACGTGTACCCAGGGAGTTCTTATGGCAGAGCTTCTGCTTTTGAGGATATGACAAATGTTTCTGACCACTATCAACATATATTCAACATACAGCAGTGGCTCATATAACAAGTTTAATTTGTTCTGGAAGCATGCCTGTCATGTGAAATGCTCTTTATGTAAAGCAGATTTTCCCATAGGAAATAATGGAAACTCAGATGATTGGGTCCACCACCCCAAAAATATTCGTATACAAATATTAATTGTATGTAAAAATGATGGCAAAACACTGGAATTGAATTCAAAACAAGCATTCAGTGTGCATGTTCCTATGAAGCCCATTTAGGCTGCAATCTGAAAGACACTTTCCTGAGAGTAAGCCCCATTTAACACAATGGGGCTTACTTTGGGGTAGACATGGTTAGGAGGCTGCAATCCAAGACACTTTCCAAGTGTCTCCCCACTTTCTCCTCTTCATCCTAAGCGTGTCTCTCCCCTGCTCCCTTCTGGCTAGCCCTGAGCTGCTTCCCTCTTCTCCACTGCTCTCTCCCTCTGCCAAGTGGATGACCAACCACAGGAGGAACAGCATGGAAGTCTTGGTTTCACCATGGACAGGTGCGCTAGGCAGCCCTGACGCTTTTGAAAAGGGCTGCTACATGTTCCACTGCCAAACTGCCCTCACCATCAGGAATTTTTTTCCAGATATCCAACTGGAATCTCCTATCTTGCAGTTTGTACCCACTGGATCTACTTCTGCTTTCAGAAGCAGCTATGAACAAATGAGCCCCTTCCTCCAAATGGCAGCCCTTCAGGTATCTGAAGAGGGCAATCATGTCTCCCCTCAGCCTCCTCTTCTCCAGGCTGAACATCCCAAGTTCCCCCAACCTTTCCTGGTAGGGCTTCCCTTCCATTCCACTGATCCTTCTTGTTGCTCTCCTCTGGACTTGCTCCAGCTTGGCTGCATCTTTCTTCAAGTGAGGAGCCCAGAACTGAACACAGGACTCAAGGTGAGGTCTCACCAATGCTGAATAAAGAGGAACTAGAACTTCTCGCAACTTGGAAACTACAGACCTCTTAATGCAACCTAAAATGGCATTTGCCTTCTTTGCAGACACATCACACTGCTGACTCATGTTCCGCTTGTGATCCACGGCGACTCCAAGATCCCACTAACATGTTGTGCTGCCAAGCCAAGTATCCCCCATTTTGTACCTATGTTTTTGGTTTTTATTGCCTAAGTACAGAACCTTGCACTTCTCCCTGTTGAAATTCATTCTGTTTGTTCCAGCCCAGGATTCCAGTTTATCCAGATCCTCCTGGAGGTTTCTCCTTCTTCTGTTGTGTTTGCTACTCCTCCCAGCTTGGTGTCATCTGCAAATTTGATCAGGCTCCCCCGTATCTGTTCCTCCAAGTCATTGATGAAAATGTTAAAGAGAACCAGGCCGAAGACAGAGCCTTGGGGCGCCCCACTTGAAAGCGACCTCCTGGTTGACACAGAACCATTTACTAAAACCCTTTGAGTGCAGTCATTGAGCCAATTGCAGATCCTCCTAACGATTGCCCTGTCTAGCCCATATTTTCCCAACTTCCCAATTAAAATGTCATGTGGGACCTTGTCAAATGCTTTGCTGAAGTCAAGATAAATGACATCCACAGCATTGCCATGTCCAGTAAGCTCGTAACCCGATCAAAAAAGGAGAGCAGATTTGTCTGGCAAGATTTATTCTTGGTAAATCCATGCTGGGTTGTTTTGATCACGGAGTACTTGTCTAGATGTGCACAAATTGTGTGTTTTATGATTTGCTCTAATATCTTGCCCGGGATTGAAGTCAAACTGGCTGGTCTATAATTTCCCGGGTCTTCTTTTTTCCCCTTCTTAAAAATTGGGACTACATTTGCCCTCTTCCAGTCCAGGCTCTTCTCCACTCCTCAAGGATTCCTCAGAGATGATCGACAGAGGCTCTGCAAGGACATCTGCTAGTTCCTTAAGAACTCCAGGATGCAGCTCATCCGGTCCAAATGACTTGAATTCATTTAGGCCAGTTAAGTGGTTTCGAACCAGTTCTCTGTCAATCTTAATCTGCTCTTCTGCACCATCCATGTTTTCATTACCTCATTGGGGATGCAAGCAGATCCCCACATCAGCCAATGATCCCGCACCCCCATTTGCACAGCCCCCTTTCCGAGAATAGACAGACGCAAAGTAGGAGTTGAGCAGCTCTGCCTTCCCCTGGTTTCCAGACACCTGCTGTCCATCTTTGTCCAGGAGCAGCCCCAGCCCCTCATCTCTCCTCCTCTCCCTTTGGGCATATCTAAAGAAGCTCTTTTTGTTATCCTTGACTCCTCTGGCCAGCCTCAGTGTGCCGTTCTGATTGGACTCCAACTCAGAACCGGGTTGCCACTGTACTCAATTCAATGAGTCATACGTCCCGAAGAAGCCTCTCTTAAGTGCCAGAGCCAACAACTTTGCACTCTGCACTGTTTCAGAGGCACTGAGGTATAAGTGAGCCCTGGCTTTGGATCCTTCTTTGAAGCCACCCTGTCAGCCTCCACTTATCCTCAAAGGGTCCTTACCTTGGGTAACCAAAAGATAGTGACACAACTACAGACTTGCCAAAATATAGGTCAAAGTTTCTTTTAAAAATCAACGCACAAGTAAGGCATGAACATATCACAATAAAAACTCAGAATTTAAAACAACAATCAGCTTCCTCCTGCTCTTTCTTTGTTTCTAACTAGCATTAATGCTGCAAGCAGAGGATCAAAGCAATCTTACACCAATGTCCATGAAGGTAGCTGGCAGTTCCACCAGCTCCATCTACTTGCTTTGGATCACAAAGCTCTTCCAGCTCCTCACAAAGGAATGTGCTCTTTCTCCTGGCTTAATCCTCCAGGTGGTTGGAGATACCTCAATGCCAGTTTGAATTCAGGTTCTAATCAAGAGGCAAACAAATCTTGACCCACCCATGCAATTGGACTCAGCTGTGTGGCCTTCCTGAACCTTCTTGCAGGTTCTACAGTGGCCTTAGTAATTAAGATGATGTAACCCAGCTGGGCCTACATTTGCAATTGAAGGCATCAGCCATCCTGGGAGATCCACCAACACTCCTGATCTTATCTCACATCAAAAGACTATTCACACATTGCCCTTCCTCCTAGCCAGCTCCAGGGACTGGTGGATGCCTCTCAGAAGTCTTCATTACAAAGTAGTACTGGTAAAATGGAGTCACTCAGGCTCATAGCATGGCTGTCCAAGACACTCACCTTATACTGAGCTTGAGCATTCCTGACCCCCTCCCTACAGGACCTGGCTATCTGCCTGTACTCCGCCCTGGTGACCTTTCTAGTCTTCCATTCCCTGTACTTCTCTTTCTTTAACTTCAGCGGATCCCCAAGTTGCTTATGGAGCCAACCTGGTTTTTTCAGGTTTTTCCCCCCTTTCTTTTTCATAGGAATTGTTTCTGACTGAGCTTGCAGAAGCTGCCTCTTAAGGAGCTCCCACCCATCTTGGGCCCCTTTTCCTGTTAGGGTATCAACCTATGGGATCCCACCTATGACTCCTCTAAACCTGTTGAAATCAGCCTTTCTGAAATCTAATATAAGGGTTTCACTGTGCACTCTTTTTATTTCCCACAATATTCTAAATTCCAGCATCTCATGATCACTTTCCCCTAAAGTTCCCGCTACATTGACATGGCCAATCTGTTCTTCATGATTAGTTAAGATCAGGTCAAGCATGGCCCCTCCCTCGTTTCCTCCACCTTCTGGACCATGAAGTTATCTTCCAGGCCCATCAGGAATTTATTGAGGCTTCCATGCTTGGCTGAGTTTGTCTCCCAACAAATGTCTGGCTAGTTAAAGTCCCCCATTACTATTACCTCATCCTTCCTTGCAACGCCTGCCAGTTGCTTAAAAAAGACATTGTCTACCCCTTCTCCTTGGCCTGGCGGTCTATAGTAGACGCCCACCACAATGTTCTGTTTCTTGTTTTTCCCTCTAACCTTTATCCAAACACACTCCACCGGAATATCCGGACTAGTTTCCTGGATTTCAGAGCAGGTATATGTGTTCTTGACATATAATGCTACTCCACCTCCTCTTTTGCCACTTCTGTTCCTCCGGAACAGCTGATAGCCTTCCAATTGTGTGTTCCAGTCATGGGAGTCCCACCAAGTTTCAGTTATTCCTATCAAATTTCCCTTCACTTGCTAGAAGTTCCAGCTCATTTTGTTTATTTCCCAGGCTCTGTGCATTTGTGTAAATGCAACATAGGTCCTGGAGCTTGCAATGCAATGCATTTTCCCAGTTTTTTTAAGGTCAGGCCCTCGAAAGATTTTTGAATTAAAGCAGTGCCCTGGCAATTTCCATCCAGAGTATTTTCTTTATTCCTACATTCTCTTTGGACGTATCCCACCCCTTTTTATTTAGTTTACAGCCCTCCTGATCAGGTTAGCCATGTCTCCTCTGAAGATACTCTTCCCCCAACCCGTAAGATGTAGTCCATCCTTTGCTAGGAGTCCCTTCTTGAGGAAGCTCAGCCTGTGATCCCAGAATCTAAATCTTTCTTGATGACACCATTTTTGAAGCCTGGAAAATTTTGCCATCTCTCTGAGGACCTTTGCCAATTATTTGGAGGATGGATGAGAATAACACTTGGGTATCCCCCAGATCCTTAATCTTCCTCCCCAGAGCTTCATAGTTCCCTTCTATCTTTTGGAAAGTTTGCTGAGCAGTATCGTTCATTCCTACATGGATGAGTAAGTACGGGTGGCAATCAGTAGGCGTGATCATCCTTGGTAGCCTCTCCGTGATATCCCGTATCCTGGCACCAGGGAGGCAGCACACCTCACAGGAAAATGGGTCTGGTTAGCATACAGGTTCCATGCTTCTTCGGAGAGAATCTCTAATCACCACCACCCTCCTCTGTGTACTCTTTTTGTGTCGCGGTTCCCCCTTACTGGTTTTGGCAGCCGTTGGGGTCTTTGAGGGGGATTTGCAGGCATGCCAGTAAGGGGAATTACTGTGGGAATCTTGTGATCCGGGAGCTGGTTGCTGGTTTTGGATGCAGCTATGGCTGTTTTTGAGTATCACAGATTCTTGCATTTTTTCTTATTGCAGGAGCAGCCATCACCACACTTTCTTTTCCTTTTTGGCAGCCGCACTGAAGATTTGCACACTTCTTTCTGCATTTGAACTGCAACAGAAGAGAGCCCTGAGAACTGTATGCATTTGCAGAGGAACAGCAGTGCTTGAACTCAATCTGCAGAATGTATCTGTGGGGTTGGGCAGACCCAGGTTGCTGGCTCCCCTCAGCACCTATCCCCTTAGTGGAGGCCAGAAGCTGGTGACCGTCTCACCAAGGAAGGGCTTGCAGCTTAAGGTGGCAAGAAGCCTCAGGGGCCAAGGGGAGAGGAAGGCTATGGCCCCAAGGCCTCACTCCCCAGAGTGTTTTCCCATATAGGTCTCAACGTCTCAGACATAGGATGCTCCACCTCATCCTCAGCATTTCTTGCCCCTTTCGAATGCTCTGCCCTTCCCTGGGTGGATCCCTCCAGCCTCCCCTGTCGCCCCCCACAGATCCCCTGGGGAGGTGCCTGTTGCTTCCTGACTCCCTCCGGCTAGCCCTCAACCTGCAGGCGGCCAGCGTAGGGACCCTGCAGGCTCCCTCGGCTGCGCTCGACTCCTCCCCCGGCTGCGCTGGACTGTATCTTGTAAACCAAAACAAATTCCTAATATTCTTATATGACTTATCATTTTTTGAATATCGTTTATATCTGATATTCCTGCCTCTGTTTCTGATTTTTCTTAAGTTGTCACTCCTGTTGTTTCCTTTCTGTTTCCCAATGACAGAAAGTACACCCCTGATTTTTTGGGTTAAGTACCACACCTGATACTTTAGTGTTGCGACGTCATGTGTTTTTGATATTTCCAATTCTTCCTGATTATTTACAAAAATGGTTGCATCGTCAGCATGCGCTACTACTACTTTTTCTTCTATTTCTTGGCCATTTCCTAATGGTACTCCTTTTAATCTGGGATCTTCTATTTTTTTCTAACAAGGAGTCTAATGCTGAAATGTAGAGAAAGAGCTCAACGGGCATCCTTTTCTTAGCCGTTGGGTCCGACTAATTTTTACCCCTCTATAGCTTTCTATCATGGGGTGTACATTAGCTGACTCATATATTCTTTCTAGCCATTTTACAAATGTAGGGGTATTCCTTTCTTTTTTAACACTTGCCATAGATAGGGTGTCGAATGCTTTTGATTGGTCTGTCGTCACCATCTTGCCTCCACATTCAGCCTATCTTATCATTGTAAACATTTGTTGAATTATTTTTAAAGAATCTCCCATTTTCCTGCCTGGTACTGCCCATGTTTGGCCTTCGACGAGTAGGTTGTTTGCCCTTATTGCTAACCTGCTGCTTAGAATTCTTGCTAATATTTCATAGTCTGCATTTGTGATATTGATAGGTCGCCAACTGGATAACAGGGTCGGATCCCCTACGTCTTTGTAAATTTTGAACCTCCAAATAAAATCCTCTGAAAAATTTGCCTCTCCTTCTAAAAAAAAGTTATAATGTTCGGGCAGTGGTTCTGCTATTATGTATGTGTAGTTTTTATAGAAGCTATATCGTAATCCATCCGGTCCGGGGGCCGCGTCATCTCTGCCGCGGCAAATCACTTTACGTACTTCCTCTTACATACTTCCTCAGAGGGCAGGAGAAGTCCTGAGAGGAGAAGCAGAGCCAGTCAGGAGAAGAGCAGCAGGTGTTCCTGTCCCCCACTGAGCATCCTCAAACTCCTGGCCACATTCAATCAAACAACAGTTTTTTAAAATCTCCACCAGACTGATTCAGGCCACAGACACTTGACGCCAGTGAGGGGCGTCACTACCTCAATATTCAAAAGGCGAGTCTCATGATCCCAGAGCAGCTTGCTGGTTTCTGATGCAGCAGTGGCATTGTATTCCTTCCATCTTCATTGCATTCCTTCTTCCTTCATTGTATTCATTGTATTCCTTCATCGTCTTCACTTCCTTTTTCAAGTTCTTCTACCGTTGAAGTGAGTGCCTGTAAAGAAGAGCAGCGAAGAGAAACAGGCTCAGTCATGTGCAGTGAGACTTCTACATCACATGCTCCAATTTGCTCCCCCCAGCCTGAAATGGCTCTGAAGGGGTGAGAATCCCTCCAGGACTGGCTGCAACACCCCCATGAGCTATGCCACCACCCCTATTTCTTGTTGAAACACTGAGGATGAGGTGGAGCATCCTATGTCCGAGAGGTTGAGACCTACACATTAATTATAATTCTCATATTTTGCTTCAAGTGTCTCCTTGGCAGAAAGCCTGCTTGATCTTCATGAATAAGTTTAGTCAAAATTTTCTTTAATCTTGTGGTAACAATCGTTACAAATGTTTTATAATCCACATTTAATAAAGAAATAGCTCAAAAATTTTGAATCTCTTTTTCATCAGTGCTGTTTATATAAAAGAGTTAAGAGCTGCTTCTTTCCATGACTCTGGCATTTCACCCGAATTCCAAATTTCCTCAAATAATATTTCCAAAGAGGTTTGTAATACTTCTTCAAAGATTTTATAATACTCTGCACCTAGTCCTTTCAAGCCAGGTGATTTATTTTTTTCTGGCTTAAGTTTGCTTCACATAATTCTTGCATAGTTGGTTTATTTTCCATTTGTTGAATCTGCTCTTGATTTACTTTCATTGTATTATTTTCTAGTAAATGTTTACATTGTTCTTCTAAGTTCAGATCTTTACTTTTACATAATGTTTGAAAAAAGTTTGTTGCAATTTCCTATAATTCACTTATTCTTCCTTTCAACTCCCCTTCTTGACCTCACAGTTTTGAAATTGGACCTCTTGGACCTAGTTATAATTGGACCTAGTTATTGGACCTCTCCCTTCTTCTACGATAGGCAAGCCATATCCCTGGTTTGTTTGCGTTTTCAACTAAATTTGAGCCAATTGCTGGTATTCAACCCAGCTGTGCTTGTTTTTAGTCACCTTTTGCTGCCTGAACACTGATCAGGTGGTCAAAAAATTCCACGGATATAAATGTTAAACATAAGACAATAAACCGTGAAAGCACAATAATAGAATTAATTACAATTTAAAATATGCGAATACAAATTCATCATTTAATGCAAAAATTCTGAGTTTCATAAATCATATAACTTATCATATGTGACAATCAAGATGCAATGGAGACATAATACTGTATATGAAGAGGTAAATAGTCCTTTGGTACCAATAGAGGCTGGAGATAAATTCCAATAGTAGGTTGGTTTTCCTTGATATTAGATGAAAACAGGTGTTCTGCTTAACTCGGTGTTGACTTAGGCTGAGTTTCATTCGGCTTTTTCAAAAGCAGAAACAATAATCTAAAGATGCATAATAAATCATCTTAGTCCAAACCATAATTCACAAATTATTAAAAAGTTAGAGAATTCTTAATACTTACAGCCTCATAAGAATATTCTTTGTATACAGCTTAGCCTCCATGGCACAGTCCACAAGAAAGGAGCTGGCAACAATTTACAAAGCTTATTACAATCTAAAGGAATCAGGTGAATCATAAAAGAGTGCTTAAAGGTACAGGAATAGATTAAATCTCCACACTGAAAAAGTGTATAATCCAGTTTCATAGTTCATTGTCATGAAATAACATCAGCAACAATAAAGAGTATCTAGATTATTGTGCTGCAAAAGGCAGGAAAAATAGTATTGATGTATAAGCCGCAGATTAGCCATAATTTTTCAAACTTGTAACATTCAACAGAATCAGGTGTGGCATATATAATTAATTAAAGAAACAGCTAAAACACACCATCACATCAGTTCCATATTCAAGTTACTTATACTGTGCTTGTTTTTACTCACCTTTTGCTGCCTGAACACTGATGGCAAGACTTTCACACCAAGGGGACACAGACACTGGACACCGTCACTGCAGGATTTGGGGGTGTCACTGCCTCAAGATTGCTCAAGAACTGTATGCATGTGCAGAGGAAAAATAGCGCTTGAACTCAATCCGCAGAATGCATCTGTGGGGTTGGGCAGGCCCAGGCTGCTGGCTCCCCTTGGCACCCACTCCCTTAGTGGGGGCCAGAAACTGGTTAGCATCTCCTCCAGGCAAAGCTTGCAGCTCAAGGTGGCAAGAAGCTTCAGTGGCCAAGGGGAGAGCAAGGCTATGGCCCCAAGGCCTCACTCCCTGGAGCATTTTCCCATATAGGTCTCAACCTCTCGGACATAGGATGCTCCCCCTCATACTCAGTGTTTCTTGCTCCTTTTGAATGCTCTGCCCTTCCCTGGTGGACCCCTCCAGCCTCCCCTGTGCCTGTAACCCCTTCCATCCTGTGTCCCTGCTTAAGTTCTCCTCTTCAGCCCCAGCACCAGCTTTTGAGATTCCCCCCGTGTCCCTCCGTGGGCTACCTTGCCCCCACAGACCCCCTGGGGTGATGTGCAGCCCCTCTTGGGGGTGCCTGTTGCTTCCCGACCCCCTCTGGCTAGCCCTCACCCTGCAGGTGACCGGCATAGGGAACCTGCAGGCTCCCTTGACTCCTCCCTCTGGCTGCACTGGGCAGGCGTCCGCTCCGGTGGCTCTGGGGCATGGGAGTCCCTCTTCGCGTCTGCGCAGAGGCAAGCTCCCACCAGTTCTGCCAGCCATCTTTGGGGGCCCTGCTTCCCCCTCTGGGTTCCCTCCAGCTGCTCCTGCAGAGCCCCGGTCCACCCTCTCCGCCCCCGAACCTTCAGACCTGGGTCACCTCTGTACTCGTCCTATTAAGCCAGAGGGCCCGAAAAAGCCTCTTTACGTGCCAGAGTCTATCACTTAGCACTCTGCACTTGCTCAGAGGCATGGAGATGCAAGTTGAAGTTGACTTTAGACTACTTCCTGAGTCTGCCTGGTCAAACTTCCACACTTGCTCCCCTAGAGGGTCCGTTGTTTGGATTACCTTAAGTAGTGACAACCACAGCCTTATAGAATAGAAATCAAATTTATTGTAAGTCAAATCATCACACAAGAAAGGTAAAAGCGTAAGCACATTAAAAATCTCAGTGATGAAAACAATAAAGAACTTCCTCCTGCTCTGTTACTTCATTCCTACCTTAGCATTGATGTCAAAAGAATATAGTCCATAAAAGAATATAATGAATTAAGATCCATCACAGTGTGGAGAGTCCCACAGGCTCCACTTCATTTCTCTGGAGCGCACGACTCTCAGCTCCGCACAAAGGAATCTCTTCCGGGCTTAATCCTGACATGGCTTGAGCCCTCCAGGTATTCTTATAATAGTTGGAGATACTGAAAGCCCGTTTGGACTTTGGGATCCAATCAGGATGCCAGGGTCTCCGATGCATCCACACGTTTGGGCCCAGTCTTGTAGCCTTCCTGAACCTTCTCGGTGGTCACCTCTGCCTTGGCGAATCGCTTTACTTTCCTCTTTTGTTATTGGCTCTATCATCTCTTCTTTCTCCCGTACAGACTTGTTCCCTCTCCTTCTGATGTTATTAAGATATGTGTCTATGTCCTCCTTATTTATCTGGGTACGTTAAATAACATCAGGCTGCCTAAGGTCAGAGGGCTGAGGGGAGGGCCAGAAAGAGGGACAGTCTTTCTACGACTGACCCTCCTTCTCCTGTTACAACCTACCTTACCCTCCCACATTATCTTCCATGACCCGTCACCAGAGGTGGGCAGTTACCGGTACGGCCCTACTCCCGCGTACCGGATCTTGTGGTTGGGCGACTGGGGGCGATCCGGTAGGCCCGTGCATGGGCAGAACCGACCGTACCGGTCCCCAGCCGCTGCAGCCTGGAGCCGCCATCTTTAAATCGCGCACGGATAGAGCTCCACACGCGCAAACAGTGGTGGAGGCTTCTCCCTCCACCTCTTGGCCAATCAGAGGCTCTTCTGAGCGCTCTAACTGTGGTTGGCCAGGAAGAGGCGCCTCCAGCCAATCACAGAGCGCTCACAAGAGCCCCTGATTGGCTAAGAGAAGCCAGCCTGCGCGCCCAATTCAAATGTGCGCGCATAGGCTGGCTTCCCCCACCCCCTCCCACCTCTGCACTGTCTGAGCAGGCTCAGTGGGGAGCCAGCTGCAGCCTCCCCGGCCTTCCCCGGGCCTTATCCCTCCCTCCCTCCACCATACCCTGGGAGGCTCCGAGGCTGCAGCCTTTGGAGCCCTCATCTCTCCCATCCCACCTTCCCCCATCCTTCTCCTGGCCTCTGTGGCCTGGAGCCAGGCTGCAAAGGCCCCTGGCCTCCCCCATGCCTCTGCTCCTGACCACCCCTGCCACAAGGTAAGTTCACCCCTCACTATCTTTCTCTCTGCCTGGTCCCCCTTCTCTGCCCACCCAGTGCCCAGCCTCAGTTTCCCTCCTCTGCCCACCCAGTGCCCAGCCTCAGTTTCCCTCCTCTGCCCACCCAGTGCCCAGCCTCAGTTTCCCTTCTCTGCCCACCCAGTGCCCAGCCTCAGTTTCCCTCCTCTGCCCACCCAGTGCCCAGCCTCAGTTTCCCTCCTCTGCCCACCCCAGTGCCCAGCCTCAGTTTCCTTCCTCTGCCCAACCAGTGCCCAGCCTCAGTTTCCCTCCTCTGCCCACCCAGTGCCCAGCCTCAGTTTCCCTCCTCTGCCCACCCCAGTGCCCAGCCTCAGTTTCCCTCCTCTACCCACCCCAGTGCCCAGCCTCAGTTTCCCTCCTCTGCCCACCCAGTGCCCAGCCTCAGTTTCCCTCCTCTGCCCACCCCAGTGCCCAGCCTCAGTTTCCCTCCTCTGCCCACCCAGTGCCCAGCCTCAGTTTCCCTCCTCTGCCCACCCCAGTGCCCAGCCTCAGTTTCCCTCCTCTGCCCACCCCAGTGCCCAGCCTCAGTTTCCCTCCTCTGCCCACCCCAGTGCCCAGCCTCAGTTTCCTTCCTCTGCCCACCCAGTGCCCAGCCTCAGTTTCCTTCCTCTGCCCACCCAGTGCCCAGCCTCAGTTTCCCTCCTCTGCCCACCCAGTGCCCAGCCTCAGTTTCCCTCCTCTGCCCACCCCAGTGCCCAGCCTCAGTTTCCCTCCTCTGCCCACCCCAGTGCCCAGCCTCAGTTTCCTTCCTCTGCCCACCCAGTGCCCAGCCTCAGTTTCCCTTTTCTGCCCACCCCAGTGCCCAGCCTCAGTTTCCCTCCTCTGCCCACCCAGTGCCCAGCCTCAGTCTCCCTTCTCTGCCCACCCCAGTGCCCAGCCTCAGTCTCCCCCTTCTCTGTCCCCCCTCAGTGTCCTGCCTGTGTCCCCCCTTCTTTGTCCCCCCTCTGTCTGCCTGTTTATCTAGCTACCTGCCTGCACTTCCTTTCTAACTTACTTTCTTTACTTACTTTCTCTGTATCTATTTAACTTTCTTTCTACTTAATGTAGTTATTTTCTTTTGTTTTCATGGCATCTTACATGTATATGTTAGGATTGTGCTGTGTTGTGTTGCATTGCTTTCAGGGCGCCTTACATGTATGTTTCAGGATCGTGCTGTTTTGTGTTGCCTTGCTTTTAGGACTTCTCACATGTATGTGTCAGGTTCACACTGTTTTGTGTTGCATTGCTTTCAGGGCGCCTTACATGTATGTGTCAGGATCATGCTGTTTTGTGTTGCCTTGCTTTTAGGACTTCTCACATGTATGTGTCAGGTTCACACTGTTTTGTGTTGCATTGCTTTCAGGGCGCCTTACATGTATGTTTCAGGATCGTGCTGTTTTGTGTTGCCTTGCTTTTAGGACTTCTCACATGTATGTGTCAGGTTCACACTGTTTTGTGTTGCATTGCTTTCAGGGCGCCTTACATGTATGTGTCAGGATCATGCTGTTTTGTGTTGCATTGCTCTCAGGGCATCTTACATGCATGTGTCAGGTTCATGCTGTGTTGTGTTTCATTGCTTTCAGGGCATCTTACATGTATGTGTCAGGATCATGCTGTTTTGTGTTGCATTGCTTTCAGGGCGCCTTACATGTATGTGTCAGGTTCATGCTGTGTTGTGTTTCATTGCTTTCAGGGCATCTTACATGTATGTGTCAGGATCATGCTGTTATGTGTTGCATTGCTTTCAGGGCATCTTACATGCATGTGTCAGGTTCATGCTGTGTTGTGTTGCACTGCTTTCAGGGCATGTTACATGTATGTGTCAGGATCATTTTTTTCCAAACTATAGTTCAGCCCCTGACAGTGTCTGAGGGACAGTGAACCGGACCCCTGTTTAAAAAGTTTGAGGACCCCTGCACTAGGAGTTCTCCCAGCCCCTAATTAGCTGCGCACACATGCGCAGTGATTTTTTATATTTCAGTAGCGGCTAGCTGCTACAGGTCCTAGCAAGCCCTCAGTCCCCCACTCCACCTCACCCCACCTCCCGCTCATTCTCCCACCCCCTGGAATTGGCTCTGAAGAGCCCCCACTGTTCCCCAGTCACCCTCCCACCCCCCACAATGCCTGTGCACTGCAGCCTGAAGACCAACCTGACTACTCAGAAGTAATTGTAGTTTTTTAAATTTTCTTAATTTTTTATTAAAAACCTCCCTGGCCCCGCCCCCTTGACCCTGGCCCTGCCCCCTGACCCAGCATGGCCCCGCCCATTTCCGGAGAACCGGTTCTTGGGCCAGGCCGGGCCCACCACTGCCCGTCACCCTTCAAATAGTGGCCACACTCCCAGAAAACTTTCCCTCCCCTAAGCTCCCCCCAGAGAGTAAACACATTATGGCAGAGCAATAGGCAGAGCCAAGCAGCTTAAGGCAGGTTTTTGTTGTTGTTTTTACACTCAGCAGGGAGGCACAAAAGCTCCAACAGGCAGCGGCAGAAGGTTACCCTTCTGAGGGCAGGAGAAGTCCTGAGAGGAGATGCAGAACCAGTCAGGAGAAGAGCAGCAGGTGTTCCTGTCCGCCGTGGAGCGTCCTCAAACGCATGGCCACACCTTTCCTTCCTAAAAGATTTGGAAGGCCACACCTGGCTGCACCCTTCCTTCCATAAAGATTTGCACCGCGAGTGCCGCAGTAGGTACTCAGTCCACCAGGGGTTATTGGTAGCAAAAGTTCACTTTTGGTTCTCCCAAATGGGTATAGTTGATCCAGCATCATCACAACTATGTTAAAAGCCAAATACAAAGTTTATTAAAGAAACATACCAGGTTAAGGCACTTGGGTACACTCCAGTTCCAAAAAGATAACTGGATCTTCTGACTCTGACATTCAGCCTAGCTACAGTAGGTCACAAAATACATTAGAAGCTGGTCAGATGTTCATAACTTACCAACACTCAGAGAGTGAGATGTTTAGTCTTAGCTCAGGTCCATACTAAGTCTGTGGTGGTGCAAGACCCCCAGCGACATGGAGTAGCTCTCCCATCGAAAAGCTAGATGGGACTGAATTGTGATTGTGGTTCTTTCAATCAAATTAGATTGAATTGTGGTTCTTTCTTTATAGCCCATTTTGGCTTCTTCCTGTCAGTCATTTCGGGATCCAGCCTGGTCCGTGTCTCTGGGCAAGAGGTTTCCTGCCTCACTCAGGTGAAGCTAACTTGTCATTCCAGGCTAGGTGCCAAGTATCCCCTTGATGGCCCTTTACAGCTGCTGCTACTCGTGTTTGACAGAGCAAAAAGAGGTGCGTTGATGTCCTTTGCTTCATGTATTCTGATTCCCTCTGCCCTGGTTTGTCCCACACATTCAGATCCTGCCAGATCTACTAACTTCAGCTTGCCTAAAAAGAGAAGGGAAGCTGTGGACATACTTGAGCTGCAATCCTAAGTATAAATACTTCTAAGTGCAGCTTAGGATCTGGCTGTTAGATCTCAGCAACATTGTGATCAAGACAGCAATGGATGACAAGGGAAAAAGAGCACCTGTGAGAAGAAGCACTTGGAGTGGAAAGAGGTTTCATGGCTGTAGCTTTCCTGAGCACTAAATGCTCCAGAGCAGTGGTTCTTAACCTGGGTTTGATTGAAGCCCAGGGGTTCGGTGAGTCAGTCTCAGGGGTTTGGCGGAGGTGCGTGTCCATTCCATTTGCCAGGGCTGACGGGTGCGTTCGTATACTTTTGTTACGATGGACAAAACATTTTATTTTTCCAACTGTGCAGGGTTCAGTGAATGCACACATGAAACTTGCGGGGGTCCGTACCTCCAACAAGGTTAAGAACCACTGCTGTAGGTGCTACCCAAGTGCAGGCTCTTTTACAGAGAAGACAGACACACTCAGCAGCTTCCAAACAGCTTCAAATAAGGTCCATCTTTGGCCTCAGAACTACTCTTACAGCAGGGTGACTCTGAAGCCATGCTGCAGAGAAGCAGTGGTGGGAGAGGGGGAGTCCTTCCTGTTCAAGGGCTTCTCACGCAGCCGGTGAGTCACTGTGGGATACTAGGTGGGCCTTGGGCCGATCCAGTAGGGCTTCTCTCAAGTCGCATTCTACTCTGACAGTGTTATTAAAAATGTCCCCAATGTCCTGTGACCACTGCTACAACGCCACTTAGTTACTGTCAGCAAAGCCAATTCAGGAACTAATCTAGGTTTCACTAATGATCTTAACATATTTGATTTATACCCTTTCTACCTAAAAAGGACACTCCAGGCAGACACTCAAATATAAATATTTTCATGGAAGATGCAACTGCACAGATTCCCCTCCACCTCCACTCTGCTTGAGGTACCCACCTGTGGTTTTTTTCCCTGTGCTCTTATGTCTCCACTCACCGTAACAATTAAGATCCTATGGGACCGGGAGCTTTGCTCATTCATGCGAGAGTGCCCAGTTCCTCGCTTGGTGTTGCCAGGCTTCTTCGGAGGGCGCCTCTTCTTCCCCCCTGCCTGCCCTACAGTCCCCCACACCGTTGCCTCCAGCCCTTCCCTGGGATAGAAAGGAAGAAGGGACCTCACCACAGATTGATGCCACCACAGATGCCTCGTACTCACTCACTCGCGGTCTCCTGCTGCGCACTCTTATTGGTGGCACTACCAGACTGCCAAATGCTACACACACCAATTCTAGGGTTGGGTGGGAAGCCTGGGACTGGGCCGACTCGGCTGCTGCTTCTGGGGGTCTCAGAGGTTTCCCTCCCCTGCCTTGGCTCCGACCCCCCCCCCCCCCGAGCAGAACCCCATCCTCAGCCAGGTTTCTGACCTCCAAAAAATCCTCTGAAAAATTTGCCTCTCCTTCTGAAAAAAGTTAATAGCCAGTGGTTCTGCTATTATACGTGTACTTTTTATAGGTGCTACATCCTAATCCATCCAGTCCTGTGGCTGCGTCATTTCTGCCTAGGTGAATCGCTTTCCATACTTCCTATGTAAGTGGTCAAGACGGATGAAAAGGCCGAGACGCTGCATTCTGGACGATGCTGGACTGCACCGAGATTCCACCGTCCACATTTCCTTGTGAAGTTCTTCAACTCCAGTACAGATGCTAACAAAGACATAAGCCCCATTTGCAACATTGCTACAAATGCGCTAGGGGAAGGGCAGGCACCTCACAAGAGTAATTCTGGGAGTACACCCTGCTCTACACTGGCTGCTAGCATGAATATTGGGGCTATCGGAAGGGAGACCAAAGGCTGGTTTGAGCAAAGAATTTATAAAATATATTCAGAAGTGGGTGGAAAAGTTGTGCTTGGTGGGCACAGCTGCAGTAGGCTGTTTTTGTGTGCTAGAGCAGTGGTATTCATGCATTTCAGCCCGGAACCCCCTCTCAAATTCAAAACCTGTCCAGGACCCCCTGTCAAACTTTATGGAATGTTCTTCCATGTCTACTTGGAAGTAGGGTTGACTTCCAGCGTTGATTCAGCAGCAGGTTGCTGTCCTATCCTGCAGAAATGGACCGCCCCCCGAACCACTTACCACAGGGCTTTATTTTTGTAGGTTCTTTTATTACATAGGCAGCTGTCACCACACTTTTTGGGGGCCTTTTTACAGCCGCATTGCAACGTCGTTCAGGTCCTCGTGCACTTACAGTGCAACAGAAGAGAGCTCTGAGAACTGTATGCACATGCAGAGGAGCAATAGCGCTTGAACTCCATCTGCAGAATGTATCAGATGCTGAGGAGAATTAATTCTGGCTGTTGCCAGATAGGCTTCGGTGGAAGAACGAAGTGCTTCGTGCACCTCCAAGAAGTGCACCTCCAAGAGGTGCTTACATGATGCCCGGATCCCTCCTGCTGCTGCTCCTTGGGCTTTTTTTGTGCCCGGTAGATGGGAAGCTGGAGAAAGAGACATGCTAACCACCAGTGATGGGATTCAAAGAAATTAACAACCAGTTCTCTGCCCATCTGGCAGCCACTTTTAAATGGCTATTTTTAAACTTTATATGTCCTATCTCTCGTTAACAACCAGATCTATAGAGTAGGTGCGAACCTGCTGGAGCCCACCACTGCTAACCACTTACCACAAATTCGGGGCTTCTTATTTTGGCACCTGCTTTGGTTGCAGAGGCATTCCACGCCAGATGGTATTTCCCACTTTTTGCAAACACACTGCTTGGTGCTGCACCCAGACCAGCCACGCTCACCTTTTACTGCAACACTTAGAACAAGACTAATGGCAAGACTTCACGCATAGGGGACGCAGACACTTGACGCCGTCACTGCAGGATTTGAGGAGTCTCACTACCTCCATCAGCAGGAGGCGAATCTCGTGATCCCTGAGCTGATTTTGGACGCAGCTGTGGCTGTTTTTGATTTAAGCTCATGGATTTGAACACATTAAATTGTGTACATTAAATGTATTGACCTGCCAGGTTCTCATGCCCAACTTTCACTTCTACTTGTGCTCTATGGAAGGCTTCTTCAATTGCTCAATTTTTCTCCTCTTCCGTTCTTCCCATCTGCTCACGAGCCTGCTCCAGGTCAGAAACATCCACGCGCGCTCCCTTATTTGAACTCCATTAAGTCCTTGAACGTGAATATCTCATGTAAGTCATGACCAGTACCACCCCCAAGAAAGTTTTCAGATCACCCACAATGAGCCCAAAATCATCTGTACCTTTTTGAGAGGCATACAAGTTAGATTGTTCAACAATTTCCTTCAACAAGTCCAGGCTAAACCAATGGTAAAAATAATCAACAGGGTTCTCACCGTGAATGTTTACTTGATGACAGCCTGAAAACCAGTTCATTACCAGCATGTGGACTGTCAGCCTCTGCAACCCACACTTCTTGTCTCACTCCTGCTGTTGCCCTCTGCTCCAGAGCTGCCTGTGGAGCATCTTCATCTGGTTGTGGAGCATCTTCATCTCCAGAGCTTGAGCTAGAACAGTCTGTAAGATCTTCAATCACTCGATTTTTCTCCTTTTCCATTCTTTGCATCTGCTCACGAGCCGGATCCAGATCAGAAACTGACCTGGATCTGTCCCAGTTTGATCCCTAATGCTTCAGAAAGTCTATCTTAGCTCCATCAGTGCATATACTCCCAGCAGTAGAGTTTTTATAATTCAAGATCACTTCTACAGCCAAATACCTCCCATCCCCACCACTGAAAATTATTTTAGGTTGTAATTCTTTCTTTATATACAACAGTATACCTCTTTTTTCTGGTTTGTTGCTGAGACAAATTCTTCCCCCAAGCCTTTTTTATGTATTTTATGTATTTTAATTATGTTTTAATTTGTATTTATTAGCAATTTTAATGGTGTTTTATTCTTCTATGTTAGCCGCCTTAGGCTCCTTCTTGTAGGGGAGGAAAGCATAAATCGGAATATAAATCAGGAAAATAAATACATAAAATAAAATAAATTTTAATCAAAAATGTATAATCCTTTTTTCGAATATGTGTTTCTTGAAGGCAAATTATATCGGCATTCTGTTTTTTTATCCAGTGAAAAATTCTTCTTCTTCTTTGTGGAGAGTTTAGTCCATTCACTTTCCAAGATATTAGTTTGTAGTCCGTGACAGATTTTTATTTTAGTTTATATCTTTCTTCTTTTCCTCCCAAAACTTTACCAACTCTTCAGCAATTTGCATTATAACATCCAAGCGTATCCCCTTATTTGTACTCCAATAAGTCCTTGAACATGAATATCTCATGTAAGTCATGAGGAGTACCACCCAGAAGAAAGTTTTCAGTTCACCCACAGTAAGCCCAAAATCATCTTTACCTTTTTGAGAGGCATACTAGTTAGATTGTTCAACAAGTCCAGGCTAAACCAATGATAACAATAATCACCAGGGCTCTCACCATGAATGTTTACTTGATGGTTTTACGGTCATGGGACATTGTGGAGGAGTGAAGAAACAGTCTCCAGCAAAGGGACTAGCAGAAGACCTCGTGTTTCTGGAGATGTCATATGAGGAGGGGGACCCGGATTGCCATTGTAAGGCAATGTCAAGTGTCTAGAACATCCCCCTGGGAATGAGAAGCCAGGGAACAAGAAGGGGAGGCCTTCTGGAACAAAGAGGAGGGCCCTGAGGAGATGGAGAGACAACTAAAAGAATATGAGAAGGAGCAGGAGAAATGGAGGGAAGCAGAGAGGGTCAGGGAATGGAAGGTTAGGAGAAGGCCTAAGATGGCACCTGGGGAGGGGTTCACACTACGCAGGCCAGGGTTGGCAAAAGGCCCAGCCTGGTGGTCCTCGATCAGAGGGATGAAGCTCCCTAGGGGGCAGAGCCCAAGGTACTGATAAGAGGGGAAGGCGGGAAAGTTGCAGGGGTCAGAGGACTGAGAAGCTGTGGCAGGAAAGAGGTAGGGCAAGCAGTACTGAAAGGTGGAGGGGACCCCCACACTATCTGTTTTGTTTTGGAAACATGTGCTGGGAACAGAGCGAAGCTTGTTAGAGGCCCATAATTCAAAACACAAAGATCAAAAACAGGAATGAATTATGCAGAATTGAAAGGAAAAAATCCAGGGCCTTGAAAAGCTGTTGAATGTATTCTTCTACCTTTGTTTTTTAAAAAATAAGCTTCTAGTCCAGTGGTGGCGAACCTATGTCACGTGTGCCACAGCAGGCACTCCAGCTCAGTTGCCCCACCATCACCCCTCCAAAAAGGCATGAACACTGTATTTGCCCCTTGGCCAGTTTTATGTAGTCACTGAAATAAAAACAACAGTGTTCCACATGGCTTCTTACCGATGCTGGTAAAGTTTTTCTCATCCCAGTCAGCGAATCTCTCTCCGTAAACTGGAGCTCATCCAGGGACACTGCACATGTGCCAACCCCTGGGGTCGGCGCGAGCATACTGTGTCTCCTCCAACTGGAGGAGACGCACTGTGCATGCGTCAGGGGTTGGTGCATGCGCAGTGCGCAGGGGTTGGGGTCCACCCCTAGCCCAGCCCCTTACCCCGCTCCCTGACCCTGCCCCCTGACCCCACCCTACCCCCACCCCACCCCCCACTTCCGGTGAACCGGATCTTGGGGGAGGCTCGGCCCACCACTGGCCGGAATCCAAGATGGCAGCGCCCAGCCTCCCATTACCCCCCCTAAAAGGGGACATGACCAGAGGTGGGCTCCTCCCAGTTCACAGTTAATTAATATCCCTTCCGTTAACTAACCAGGGGGCCCCAGTCTTTGAATTGCAGGCACTGGTCTCCTTACATTCTAGCTCTGGGTCTTCTCAGAGCTGAAACAGAGGAGGAAGCTCCTCCACCCACCTCTTGGTCAATCAGAGGCTGACCCAGCTAGACCCAGACCTGCTCCCTATTCCCCCATCTGAGGGGCTCTTCCATGCCTTCCCCTCCTTCCCTCCCCACCAGGAGAGACTGCAGAGTCCTTTGCTCTCTGCATACAGTTGTGTGTGGTGCCGTCTCAGTCTGTTGCTGCTCCCACAGTCTTCCCCACCCCCCCCCAAGGAACTGAGTGATCTGTGGGGAGGGGATGTGAGAATACTGTCCTCAGAAGTATCAATGGGAATAAAAGACTTGGGGTCCTACAGAGACAACCTTCCACCTGGATTTGTTGGGGGCTGGTGGTTATGCATTGGTGGCCTGGGAGGGTTTGCTAGGAAGCAGGTGATAGATGCCCCTTCCAAGCATGGATGCGCAGCTTCTGCCACTACTTTGCAGGTGTCCAAGCCACACATCAATTGAAATGGTTGGGAGTGGGGAGAAGACAGGAGATCCTTTCTCAAGGGTCCAGTTCAAACTCCAAGTCTAGGAATTCTTTGGGGAGGTTTGTGTGCAAGTCAACCTACTAAGGAGGATTCCTGCTACAGGCAGGGGTTGGACTAGATCAGAGGTCCCCAAACTTTTTTGTCCTTTGGACCACTTTCCGAATTATTTTTTTGCCGTAGACCCCCTGCCTGCCTAATATTAAATTTTCCTAAACTTTATATCATCAAATATGTTTTTTACAGCTGACACAGTGCTGTTCACTTTGATAGGGCTTCCAATAGGTTTTCACTAAGTGGTGCCGTAACTGCGGGTACACATAATATCTCTAGTGTGCTCCTGTAGTTATTCTGGATTGTAGGGTCAATTCACTAACTGGATCAGAACAATCTGGATCAGAAACAAAACTAAATTCATTAACAAGCTTAATTGCCAGCCTTGCTTCCATGGTATAAGCAGGCTGCCTTTAAGTATTTTAGGGATACTTTCAATTTAAAGACCCAACTGCAGTCACTTTGAGACAAAATTGCATATAAATAAATCCCATCTACTTAGGCTACACCTGCAATTCTTTTCCTCCTGACACAGCATCAGAGAGATGATGCGGCCCTCAAATCAAAAAGTTTTCACACCCCTGATTTATCCCATCAACAAGCCTTTATTTCTCTCTTTAAGCCAACAAAACATTTCCTAGTTTTCTCTGAGTTTTTCCTTATATGGAGGGAATAAATGAGAGCTCCAAGGAGGGGATCCTTTAAAAATGGAATTGTTTCCCATTTTGGCAGGTTGGCTGATCAAGATGACTGTGGACAACCCTTCAGAATTTGATGAACTTATGAATGAAGATGCCTATGAGAAATACATAAAATCCATTGAGGAGTGACCTGTGTTGCGACAGAAGCCGCTGTCAACTGCTTAATTTCATTAGTTACCTAAATTAGTGGTGTAAATCACCTAAATTAGTGATGTACAGAAGAGCTGGCTGAGCAGCCTGATAAAGAAGGATGAAAGATCAGTGAGCTGCCCTTGAATGAAGTTATTCTGACTTTTGAACCGCCTGCCCAGGACTGCGCACCGGAAATGGCACCTCCTGCACACCTTCTAGGCCGGTAGCATTGGGTGTGTTTTAGCCTAGGGAGTGTAGCTGCACCACGTTGCAGTTTGAAGTTCATAACTGCGCCTTCCGTGTAAATGACCTTTGTTCCTAAAATACAACCATGTTGAGAAAGTAGGATAGTGACATGCAACTGCCTTAATTTCGTAGCTTCCTTTTCTCCTGCAGGTATTTTTTCCGGTTCTTGCCCACCTGGTGCATCTGCTTCTCCACCAGGTACAGTCACCTTAAACTGAATGGAGGTGTGTGATTTTTTAAAGTGAAAACTGCTGAGAGGTGGACCTTTTTCTACAGATAAAGTTACTACTCAGCGGCGGAAAAGATAACAGAAGTTAATAAAAAATCCTGACTTGACCAAGTGTGTTGACTTGGTGTGTTCAGTTTTGTGTGTGCTCCTTTCTGTGGGATTAATATTTAATGGTGAAAGTTTTGTTATTTGGCATGTGCAGAACTCGTTCTTCCGCACAAACTAATTGCGGTGTTGGAATGCACTGAATGGGTGGCTGATCAGTGGAATTTGCTGCAGGTAAAGAGAGGGTGACAAGGATTCTGCGCTCAACGGAGTAAAAATGTCATCTCTATAAAAGTGACAGGAAATCTTGCCCCACTTAAGCATATATATATCTGCGGCAACCCTATATATATATTCAGTGTGGCAACCCTATATATCTGTGACACCACCACGTATCAAGAGAAGCAGATGGACTCACACTTGGTACTTTTTCTTGGGTTGGAATGGAGACTCGGAAGTGTCAATCAGAAAAGTTCAATTCTAAAAAAAACCAAAGGTGTGGGGTGGGGTGAGGAATAGATCTCTTCTTCGCTACCCCATGAGAAATGTAAGGTAGAAGTGTATGGGCCTTGAAATGGATCAACAAATGTGTTTCCTGATTCATATGGTCCCTGGATATGGTCCACATCCAGATTGCCTGTAGGGGAAGTCAGAACCATCTATATAAATAAATGGCAAATTCTGTCCGTCCGTCTGTGTGTCTGGAACCCGTCTAAATCGGGCCACACTTGCTCTACATAGACATATTATAACTTTCTGGAATTAGGATGATCCCAGGATTGAAAATCTGCTCTTTATCTGCTGGGCACGGGTTGGACTAGCTCAGAGGTCCCCAAACATTTTTGTCCTGTGGACTACTTTCCAAATTATTTTTTTGCCGTAGACCCCCTGCCTGCCTAATATTAAATTTTCCTAAACTTTATATCGTCAAATATTTTTTTTACAGCTGTTTACTTTGATAGGGCTTTGTAAAAAAAGAAAATGAACTTACCTTTTTTATTCAGACCTTTATTGAAACTATTAAAAATCTTATTTTTATGTGAAATAAACCAAAATTAAATGTTCATAGCTCAATTTGTTTTTAAAAGGCTAAATTAAAATTCTCTTTAAAATTTAGCCCAAAACTCTAAATATTTGGGTTTTGGGCAAAAAACAGTAACAAAACCAAACCATAAAATAAAGCTAAGTTTCAAAACTAAAAATACAATAATTAATGGTGTTAATGGGAGGGATTAACTTGATGTTCTGATAGCAATTGCTTAATATTTGGAGTCAAATGACTGAGGTATAGCCTTAAATCTCCTTGGTCAGTTATTGCAAATGACTTCTTTTTTGTCAGCAGATTAGTTACTGCACTAAAACCCCTACTTAAATATCTACTTAAAAGTTTACAAAATGCGTAAAATAATGATTTTGGTGGGTGCACCCCATTTACATATCATGGACCCCCAATTTTTTTGGTCACTGACACGGACCCCCTGAAAGTCAAAATCGACCCTTAGAGGTTGATATCGACCACTATGTGAACCAGTGGACTAGATGATCTTTTAGATCCCTTCCTATGCTTAAGTTGAGGGATACCCAGAATGCCAACACTGCACTTGCCTTTCCTACTGGTAAGTAAGGGCAAGATCTTCCTGTCCACTTTCAACATCTGGGCTTTCAGCAAGAGGGAGGTGATCCCCTCGGCCATATCAAGAATGTCTTCTGGGCAAGGAGGTTCTCCCTAGCTGCTGCCTCTGGAAAGGACCTCTTCCTCTGCTCATCTCCAAGTAGCTCCAGATGGAGATGACCTGGGGGCAGGGTGACCATATGCAATAACCAAAAAAGAGGACATGATCCCTCCAAAATGCAGGACCCCCAACAAAAATGTAGGACCTGTCAAAAGCTAAAAACACTGATTTATATTGCTTAATGTAAACACTATGGTTGCAATCCTAAAGACACTTTCCTGGGAGTAAGACCCATTCAAAAAGGGCTTACTTTTAAGTAGACATAGCTAGGATTGTGCTCTACATGACTTACATGGTGCAATCCTCAGCATGTCTACTCAGAAGTAAGTCCCATTGTGTCCAATAGTACTTCCAGGAAAGTGTGGTTAGAATTGCAGCCAGTATTAAATTTAAAATGATTACATATAGAACACAATCTCAACCATGTCTACTCAAAAGTAAGCCTCTCTATGTTCAGTGTGTTTTACTCTCAGGAAAGTGTTTTTAGGATTGCAGCCATAGGACACTGTCCTATCAGTCCTAAAGGCATTTTCTTAGCTCAGTCTTAAAGACACTTTGAACACAGTGGGGCTTACTTTTGAGTAGACATGGTTAAGCTTGTACTCATAATTTATAATGTATAATTTCTTAATTCCAAGAAGACTACATGCTGCCTGCTTGCAAGGAAAAGGGGGGCACTTTCACTTTCCCATAGAGCTCAATGTATATTCTTGATTTTTAGTTTTTGGGCCATAGCCTTTGATAGGAAGGAGATATTGCAAAACCGATCTTTGCATTGGATTCTGCTCTTCAGTACAAATCCAAAGACACATGACTTGATGCAGTACTGCACACCATTGCAAAGTTCCAAAATGAAGCCAAATTGGAGGACAATGAAGCCCTTTTGGAGGACACCTGGACAGGAGGCTAAAAAGGAGGACGAATCCAGAATTTTCTAGTTATATGGACACCCTGGGTGGGTGCCATCTGGGCCTGGTGACCTGACCAAAGGCACGGACATGTGTAGTGTGTCTCTGCCTGGTCATTCTGCCCTGCTTGGGAGGTGGAGTGGCAGTAAGAAACTATTCTGTTGATTTCTCCACTTCAGTCACTTGATAATGGGGTTGCAATCTGGAAAGCGTCCTTGCCGGTATCCTATTATGTTCAGGCCTGAAGGCACTTGTTTGTTGCTGTAGGCTGGGGCAAGCATTAGCAATGCCCCTTCTTGGAGGGATTGGGGATGCAAGGCCACTAAGAATTGCCCAAAGGTAAAGATTCTGCTTACACTGCAAGGATCTGGTCTCCATTCATTTTGGGGATCTTCAAGCAGAGGCTCGGCAAGTACCTGTCAGAGATATTCTAGGGCAGTGTTTCTCAAAGTGGGGGTCGGGACCCCTTTTGGGGTCGCCTAGAGCTTTCCTAAGGGTTGCCTAAAGACCCCTGGTGCAGGGGGCCAGGTCAGGCTTGCCAGACCTCCGGCTGGGGCTGACTGACAGCCTCAGGGCCCAATCCTATGCATGCCTACTCTGAAATAAATCACAATGTGTTCAATGTGTGCATAGAACACACTCATTTGTAACAATGAAAATATATCCTGCATATCAGATATTTGCATTACGATTTGTAACAATAGCAAAATTACAGTTATAAAGTAGCAACGAAAATAATTTTATGGTTGGGGTCCCAACATGAGGAACTTATAAAGGGGTCACAGTGTTAGGAAGATTGAGAACCACTGTTCTAGGGGGATTTCCTGCTATAAATAGGGGGGTTGGACTAGATGACCTAGTGGGTCCCTTCCAACTCTAGGATTCTATGATTCATGGTTTTAGAACTATCAGTGCTGGTGTTGGCTTTAAGACTGAAAGCTCAAAAGAAAAATTGAACCTTTCCAGTCATTGATAGCTGGAAAAATTTTGTGATGTGACTGCCAAAAATGCAGATGTAAAGAACAAGCATGGAGTTCTCAGTGGCTCCCCAACTATCAAAGCAGCCTCTGCTCTCTCCCTCCCATGCAAGATCCCAGCATCTGTTTCCTGGTAATAAATGGAAAACCCAGAGCAAAAAGTCCAAAGGAACAGGAGGATTTCTGCTTTGTGTCTGATGACTTCCCTTTGATACTCTTAATTTTCAATCAGTTCTCTGCAAAACACGCTGCAGCGTAGCCTGCTGGGAAAACAGCAGGCACAGCTGACCGAGCCATTACTTCCAAGCGGCTTCCCAGGGTGCGTTCCGGCGCAAACAGTCTGTGCGCCTGTTTGTTGGAGGCGTTCAGCAGTGGGCATTGCAAGTAGATTGAAGAAAGGGGGTGTGAGAGGTGATCCCCCAACTCACAAATATGGTGAGAGGTTGAGATGAACAGCCGAGAAACAGCAGCTGGCACTGGGTGGATCGGGCCCCATCACGCTTCATTTCCTAGCAGGGTCAGAAAGAGTATGACAGCGGCCTCCAAGTGTCACATGAAATTAGTGTAAGCCAATTACGGCCGCAGCTTTGTGGGTTATGGTGGGGGAAGTCGCACGTCTGGGCAACAACACGATTGGAAGAGGTGACAAATCTGGGCATCTCTTTGGTCCTCACATGCCTGATGGACGGAGGTGAAAAGGTTGTCTTTCACTTTCCTTCCTGTCAAGATAGGGGGACTTACAACAGTCTCAGATTAGTATCTCTGTCACACAGTGACAGCGTCTTAATGGAAACTGACATTTAAAGGACACCTGGAGGGGAGCCTGCAAAGGCAGCTACTTGGCAGCCCTCCAAACTGGAAACCTAAGATCACCCATTTTTGGAGCGGGCAGCAAGTGCCTGGGAACAAAGGCAAGGTTCATGAGTTGGCGGATTTGCATGGTGGAAATGTGGATGTGGCCTTCCCACGTCTTGGGAACATGGCAGGACATTGTCAGGGGTCAGGCTTTGGACACCTGCACCACCAGAGGGCCCACTTGGACACACTGGCCCCAGAACACTTTAGTAATGGTGATGCAGGGTGAGCAGATGCCAAACCCAAAATTCTTGAACCCAAGGCCAAAATTCCTAATCCCAGGCCAAAATTCCTACCCGCTGAAAAAAATTGCCCAAAAATGTATTTTTTGTTTTTGTTTTTCAGTTTTTTTACCATAACTTTTGATAGGAAGGAGATATCTCCAAACTGATTTTTGCATTGGATTCTGCTCTTCAATACAAATCCAATGACATATGGCATGATGGGGTACTGCACACTATCACAAAGTTTCAAAATGTTGCCAAAATGTAGGACACCCGGACAGGAGGCTAAAAATCCGGACAAATTTTTCCGGTCATCTGGTCACCCGGTGGTGACGGAGGTAGCAGAAGTCAACAGAGAAAGTAGCAAGGATACCCAAGTCACGACAATTTATCATAGCCTTGAGAAAGTTGTCATAGCCTTGAGAAAGGGAAGTTGTGAGCCTTGTCACAACTTCCCTTGAGAAAAATGTTGACTCTTTTGAGAAATAAGTTGTGTTGTGAGTCGAGAACTTCACATCCAACATAGGAAGGAGCCATTAATTTCATTTTCTCTGTAAACCTCTTGTGAACATGTCGAAAAGCTGTATATAACCACTGTTGATTGATTGATATTCAAAAACCCCTGTGCCATAATACACTGTGCCATAATGACAAGTGGCCATACAAGACTCTAGAATGAGTCTGTCCTAGAAAGTGCACATACTTTTAAAATAATATGAACTGCAATTCTAAGCATTCTAAGAACAAAGCCCAAATTGTTCAGTGGGACTTCGAGTGCAATCCTAGCCATGTCTACTCATAAGTAAGCCCCACTGTGTTCAACGGGTTTTACTCCTAGGAAAGTGACTTTAGGATTGCAGCCCTACTCCTAGGTAAGTGCATGTAGGACTGCAGCCTTTGTGCTCAAGTGAGAGTTTAGGATTGCAAACGTAAACCATTTGTATCCTACCAGGAAGCAGGCATCGTTGTGGGTGTTCAGTGATTATCACTTGCACACCATTCCTACTATGTTTGTTCCTCCTGTCAGTTCCCACATCAACTGTCCTTCCCACGTTTAGAGTTATGATTTTAATTTACCTTCATTAGTAATAATCTTTTTAAAACGTTATGATGCCATCATTGCAATAGATGTCCAAGGGCAACATAAATACTGTATTTACTCAAATCTAATGCACCATTGAATCTAATGTGCACCCTATACTTCTAATCAAAATACTGTTTTTATTCAAATTTACTTAACAATCAAATCTAATGTGCTCCCTGACTTTGGAAACTGAATTTGATGGGAAAAAGTGAGTGTTAGATTTGAGTAAAAACAGTATAGAGCAGTGGTTCTCAACCCTCCTAATGCTGTGACCCTTTAATTTAGGCTGCAATCCTAAAGACACTTTCCTGGGAGTAAGACCCATTGAATACAATGGGGCTTGCCTTTGAGTAGACATGGTTAGGATTGTGCTCATAGTTCCTCATGTTGTGGGGACCCCCAGCCATAAAATTATTTTTGTTGCGACTTCATAACTGTAATTTTGCTACTCTTATGAATCGTAATGTAAAGATCTGATATGCAGGGTGCATTTTCATTGTTACAAACTGAACATAATTAAAGCATAGTAAATAATCACAAAATAATATTTAATTCTATATTGTGAAATATTTATTTCTAATTACAAATAAAAAAGATGCAAAATACCTTGCAAGGCCCCCTACACAAGGGATCTTTAGGCGACCCCCATGAAAGGGTCAGGCGACCCCCAAAGGGGTCCCGACCCCCAGTTTGAGAAACAGTGGTTTAGAGTATACTTAGTATACTAAGGAGCTCATTTTTTCAGACACATCCTTCGTGTGTCTCTCCATGTCCAAAGCTTCTTGCCCTGGCTTAAGGGATCCCAGAGTGGCCTTCCCTGGGCTCCCTGGACTCCTATGAGACCTCCAAGGAGTAGTTTCACAACAGCAGGTGCGATGCCTGTTCTGCAGGGCTGCAGTGCTCCCAGCTTGACCATCTGCCTTTTGACAGCAGGCCACGTGCTCAGCAAACGTGGACGCCGGCAGAACAGCTGTTGGAGAAACGTGAGCAAACAGGAGACAGTGAACAGGAGACACCGAGATCTGCGCCTCTGGGCATTCGTTGAAAATGCTCCTGTTCTGCTTGGTTGGGAAATAAGGAACAGGCAGCACATGCTCTGCACGTAAATTAACACTAGAGCGGCCTTGATGGATGACACCAAAGGCCCATTAGATCCTGGTGCTGTGATGGTCAACCAGAGGCTTGGACAAAAGCCAGAAACAAGGCATATTAGCAAACCCAGGTTTGCTTTCTAACTAGTATTTTAAGGTATAAGGTACAGTCCTTTAAGGTGCTTTCTAACTAGTATTTATAAAAGTCTAGAATATTTTTTAAAAAACCTTAAAAATACCTTATACCTTAAAATACCTTATACCAGGGCTGTCCAATCTTTCAACCTGAGGGCTGCTGGACCTTTAACAATTCTGTAGAAAAGGAAATTTCTGCAGGTGTAGCTTGTGACCTGTGAGATGAGAAGCTTCACCTGCTGAAACTCCCTCCTCTGTACAATTGTTGAAGGTCCTGGAGCCCTCAAGTTGAAAGGTTGGACAGCCCTGGTATAAGGCATTTTAAGGTATAAGGTATTTTAAAAAATATTCTAGACTTTTATACACGCTGTTTGTTTTGTGTGGGATGTGCACTACTGAGTCATTTAGAGACACAGGATCGCACCCATCCAATGCTGGCTCAGGGGGGACACACAGCTCATGCTGCAAACAATACTAGTACAAGGCAGGATAGAAGAGACCTGGGGTAAGGGAACAATTCTCATATCTCACTTTTGTTCCTTTATGTTCCGGGGCTGCTTGGATCTGGTCCAGTGATCCAAGCCATTCACTCCTAGGCCTGATCTACCCCAGTTCTGCTTTCCACCCAGCCAGTTCTCCCCCAGCCCTGCTCTTGCACTACTTGGTACTGTATTCACCTGGCTGCAGATCCAGAATCCATGCTGATGGTTATGCACAGGCTGTCATGCTTCACAACATGCTTGCAAAGACTAGCATCGTTGCATTGGCTGGTGTGAAGGTGCTAGAAACACTTAGGGTTGCATTGAGCGGTTGACTTTATTATGATTTCATTACATTCTAATCTTTTAGAATTACAATTCTATATTTTATATTTATTGTCCTAATAGCCATTTGGGTGCCTCTTATTGGAAAAAAGGTCTCAAAATCTACTAAACTGATATATGAATGATGTTCTGTCATTTGTACATTTGCATACAATGTCATGTGTTACTTTTTGGCAATGTATTTGCCAAAAGGCATATAACATATATATGTTTATAAAACATATATAAACATGTATATATGTTTATAAAAGGAATGATTTATTCATAAATCAAGTAAATGTTCCCAACTGCCACCAGTAGTGAAGGTTCAGGATTCAGCTTCAGCCCCTGCAAAAATGTAAAGTATTTGATATCTTGAGGTGGTTCTTTTTGCTTTCTTTTTATAATGGATAAACATTCTATTTAATGTTGTAATTATGTTTTATTGTATGCTGCTTTGAGTCAGGATATAAATTTTTAAAATAAATAAATAAAACAATAACTTGAAATAGCAAAGTCTTGGGCTTGAGATACATTAAGGGTGAAATCCAGAGTAACTATGGGAAGTCCTTGCTCTGGAGTAAGAACAAGTTACTCTGGATTGCTGTATGAATTTCCCATAGGTTTTCACTAGACGTAATGTCTCTTACGTGCTCCCGTAGTTACTCTGGATTGTGCCCAAAGCCACATTGAGCGGCACTCAAATACCAGAAGCAATTAGTGGCAGCCACTGCCCTGATGGAAAAGGCTATTATTTCATTACAAGGGAATTTTTTTAAAACCTCAAGCCCGTCTCTTTCTCCTGATCAATATCAGGCTATTCTTGTGCATTTGGCACTACTCTGAAGTTGCATTTATAGAACTCCTGGGTGGAAAATTACTAGTCTTTTTTTGCATCATATGCAAAATGCAAGCAGCCTACGTGACTCACGCTGTATTAGTTCATCTTTTATTTAAGAGTTACGATGATCTGCGAGTGAGACAAACCCTACAATCCAGAGTAACTACGGGAGCACGTAAGAGACATTATGTGCACGCATAGTTACTGCACCACCTAGTGAAAACCTATGGGAAATTCATATTGCAATCCAGAGTAAATTGTTCTTACACCGGAGCAAGGACTCCCCGTAGTTACTCTGGATTGTGCCCAAAGCCTTTTACTTCAGCGATCCTTAAAAAGATAGAAAGCATGTTTTAAAAAGATCAAATTCAATATTTCTAAATTGAGAGTAAACAGAACTTCTGAAATGTTCTGGATCTGAACCTTCTACACATTTGTCTGGTGCTTTTCTTCCTACCCCCAGCTACGGCACAAATCCAGGCCCATCTTAGGATCAACCTGGATGGCCCAACAACTGAACTCTTACTCACTGGTAACCAGTGAACCATCAAAACCTACCCATTCCTTGAGTTCAAGGATGCCTCTTTGACAGTCTTCACCACCATAGAATGCAGCACATCTCCTCTTGGCGCAGCCACATCAGTGCTGGAAGGTTGGATAGGATGATGCCCTAAAGTAGTCCCCTTACCAGCAAGCTCATTACTCCTTTCCCTCACCCCTCCCCTCCCGTATTACCACTGTGGTCATAAGTATATCGGTCAAAGAGCACAAATCCCTTCCTATGTAGGAGGAGAGCAAGATTGTTTTGTTTTATTGTTTTGATTATTATATTGGTACCTTATTATGAAATAGGGAAAACCACAACTGTTGTTCTGAAATGGACCATCTGATTGCACTGAGGGGCTGTAGGGGGAGTCAGGATCTTTCAAGGCCTTCTAATAGTCCTTAAATGACTTCTGCTGCTCTCCCAAAAGGGCAATTGCTATCTGATGGCAGAGAAAAATAGCCTGGTTTTGTCGCTTGAAGTTGGGGGTGGGAGGAAGAGAGAGAACACGCAGCAAACCGGACAAAGCCAGAGCTCTTCAGCAGTCTGGGTTCCAAGTCATGCTCGGTCATGATGCTCACCGGGTGACATTGAGCCAGTATTTTCCGCTTCATTAATGTGACTGCATTTTTTCAAAACTCCAGTGAAGGGATAGAAATGTGTACACCGTCCTGAGCTCCTTGAGGAAGGACAGAATAGAAATGCTGTTGATCCATCAGAGGACAAGAATTATGACAGAGATCACAAGAGAAGATGGAGAGGTCTTCTTAAAGGTCAAGTCACCAGGCCCAAACGGCATCCACCCAGAGTGACCTTATCACCAGACATAACACCAGAACCAGGGGACATCCACTAAAACTGAATCTTGGGAGGCTTAGGACAGACAAGAGAAAATATTTCTTTACCCAGTGTGTAATCGGTGTGTGGAACTCCCTGCCACAGGATGTGGTGATGGCACCTCAATGCTTTGGAAAGGATTGGAAAAACTCCTAGAGGAAAGGACCATCACAGGTTACAAGCCATGATCGGGTGTGTGTGTGGGTATGCGTGCATCGATAGATGTCAATATGGGCAAACTCAAGATGCAGGTGTCATGTGTGCTCCCCAAGGCATCTGGTGGGCCACTGTAAGGTACAGGAAGCTGGACTAGATGTGTCTTTGGCCTCTGATGTTCTTATGACTCTAAGGGTGCAATCCAGAGTAACTATGGGGAGTCCTTGCTCTGGTGTAAGAACAATTTGCTCTGGATTGCAATAGGAATTTCCCATAGGTTTTCACTAAGTGGTGCAGTAACTATGGGTACAGATAATGTCTCTTAGATCTGCCGTAGTTACTCTGGATTGTAGGGTAAATGCATTTTCAGGAGAATGTATATAGCAATATATAGCATTTCTAAACAGCCCTGGGCTCTGCATATCTGCTCTAACTCACATGAGGCAAGGAAACAAAGCAATGTTCTGTGAGGAGTCACGATGTGGCAGGCGGACCTGGTGGGACGAAGGGGCATAAAACATGTCTTGCGTGCATGAGCAAATGGCAGCTTCTGATCCCCGAAAGAGCTGCAATGAGTCAGCAGCATACAAGAAAGCAGCACTCTGGTTACGCAGCACTGAGCAAGCAAAGGAAAAACAGAGCCAGAAGGCTTTCTGCACCTTGAAAGGTCTTCTTTTATTACTGCGGAGGATGATTGGGAGATTTTATGGGTCGTGCAGTCACTTGGCAGGAGCCTGCAGCTGCCATTTTTGCTCCCCCCACTGCTCAGCATAGTAGCATTGACTCAAGAGGAGGAGGAGAGCATTCTAGTCTGGCTGTTCCATTGAGCCCTATGGAAAATGGAACTGAGCTACAAGTTTACTCATGAGTAAGCAAAGGTGCCTTGGGTCATGTTCAAGTCAGGCACAGAGAAATGCAAGCTCACCAGAATGGTTCCAATCCAATGAAAGTGGAGCTCAACAAGTACTCCAGAAGGCAATCTCACCCCCCCAAATAAAAGAGGTGATTTTTAAATATGAAAATATTAACATCTAATTGTTTTAATTAATGCAGATAATAATTAAATAATTTTGACATAAGGGGGACAAAAATGTGTGGGGCGTGGGTGCCAAATGTCATAGGTATGCCCAGTGCCCAGCAGGAATCCCTGCTGCACAGTAGGAATATCCACCATGTACTGTCGCTGCCTCTTCTCATGCCCCATGCCTGTTGGTGTCCATTGCTTGCCAATGCCCAGAGCCCACAAATATTTTAGAAATGTTACTCTTGCAACGGCGGGTTCATTCTGCAAATGCAATATAAAAATAAACATTTACATGATTTTTTAAATATACAAGCCACATAAATTTGGAAAGTATTCTTCCAAAGAAAGTGGTCTTTTGCACTGGCCAGCTATTGTGAAGTTGTTGTATGGTTAAGAGAATGGAGCCGGCCCCACATGAGGCTGACTGGGACAGTTGCCTCAGGCAGATTGTTGGGATGTGCTTTCCCCTACCCACTTTCATGGCTCCTCCTATTCCTTGTATTCAAGGAGAAAGGGAAAAGAGCAAACATGTGGAGGATGAAAGAATAGTACGGTAGAGTGTCAGAGAAACCCATCAGAACACTCCCTTCTCCACACTTCTGCTCAGTTCCCTGTTTAATTTCTGAGGCTACAATCCTATGTACAACAGGGTGACCAGATGCCCAAACTTCAAAAGGAGGACAAGGCTCAACCTGGCCTTTCCAGCAGACAATGCATGTTTGCCTACTCACAAGTAAAGCTGCAATATTGAACACTTTCACTTTCCCATAGAAGTCAATGCATATTTTTTTTATTTTTAGTGTTTTGGCCATAACTTTTTATAGGAAGGAGATATTTCAAATTCTGCGCTTCAATACGAATCCAACGACATATGACATGACAGGGTCCTGCACACCATGGCAAAGTTCCAAAATGAAGCCAAAAAGGAGGACAATGAAGCCCTTTTGGAGGACACCCAGACAGAAGGCTAAAAAAAGAGGACAAATCTGGAGATTTCCAGTCATATGATCACACTGATGTACACTTTCCTAGGAGCAAACCCCGTTGTACATAATGGGACCAACTTCTGTGCAGACCCACTTAGGATTGGGCTGCAAATTTAGGAAGGAGAAGAAAATCAGGGATTGGAGGACCACCAGGGAAGGAGGACTGGCATTTTGGGATGGTACAGAAGACTGTACAGAACAGAAACTGTTTCTTACAATCACACATCATTTTGCCCCATTCAGCTTTAATGACTGACAATCAGTAATTACAGGTTTATAAATATATTTTCCATCATAGTAGTAGAACCAGTGACTGGGTAATGTGTTAGGTAGACAAGTTATGTAACATTTCATAAGGCAAGACATATTACATCTGTATTCACTGGCTTCAGAAAGAGTAAAAGGCATTTATATCAAATGAAATAATTTTTTACAAAACTCTGAGAACTACAAACCAAACTTCTGAAGTACAAACATCATAGGTCTTGGGTACTGTTTTGACAAGAATCAACTAAAAATTAAGTCAAGGTGAATGGAAATTGACAACAGAAAGATCTCTTTGCAAATGGAAAGTGCATACGCTTCTCCGACAAATAATAAGCGTGGACAGTCTAGGACGTTTTCCTGTGCAGGACCCACGTAAATGAAAGTGATCTACAGAGTGTACTCATAGGGATAAGTCTGAAAAGCCATTTAAATAAGGCTCACATTTGGTTTAAGCCATTGCAAAAGACAGAACAGAGGCCCCAATCCTACAGTTAGATTACTACACAGCCTTCAGCGAAACAAAATCTTGCATCTCAATCCTATGCATATTTCCTTGGAAGCCATTCCCACTAGGATCAACGGAAGTTACCCAAGTCGGCACAGGATTGTAGTCTTGGATAACTTCATTCAATCTTCCATCAGACATTCCATTTTCTGCCACTGACAGTGCCATAATCTTACTCAGAACTAAGCCCCGCTTTGTTCAATGGGACTTACTCACAAGTAAGTGTGTAGGACTGCAGCCTGAGCCTACTGGGCTAAAGGAAGAAACGAAACGAAACCAAAAAAACTGGTTTTTTTTTTCTACGATGACAGAGCTCGATGGGCTCGATCATTTTGATTCTGGTACAGTGGAGTGAGTGCCAGATCAGTTTTGGTCCAGCAGAAGCTTCAACTGCAACACACACACACACACACACACATACAATATTTGCACTATAAATTAATATTGTCATAAAGGCAAGAATTCTGACTGAAGCAATGCACAGGGACGGTCCAAGACCTCCTTGCATGGAGGGCAGTGAACCACAGGTTGGCTCCTTTCCCCCAGCATTTCCCTGGATTCTCCCCTCTTCTGTGGATTCAAAAAGGAAGAGGGAAACAGAGCAGGAAAGGCAGTGTGGAAGAGAAAAGAGGATGGGCCAACAACACCGGAAGAGTGGTGAAGGTGGACACTCCATCTGCCACTCCGTTGCATGAGGCCACTTCTTTCAGCCTCATAGATGGGCCTCTCCAAAGTTCCTGAAAAAAACGAATTAAATTCACTTATCCCTACTGAGACCTGAATTTTCAGATGACTTAACTTTCCTGAAGCTTATTATAGGCTAGCTCAATATTTAAACATTGCGGAAAAGAGGGCACAACTCATTAGAAAGTCTCACTAAATTCAGTGGGAGAAACTGAAGCTCTCGCTTGATCCTCTCACTGGTTTTCACTGGGCTTTACAATACAATCCAGTGTATGTTACTGAGAAGACACATGTAATTCAGTGGAACTAAGGCTGCAATCCTAACCACCACTTAAGCCAGCCTAAGCCACAGCATTAGTTCTGTGCTGACCTGGGGACATCATAAAAGTGCACTAAGACACTTGTGCACCACTCCGGGGGGACGGGGACGGTAGGCATACACTGACATACACAGGCATACACTGACCTCTCCACACCATCATGGAAAAATAGGCCAGCCCACGGCAGCAATCCCAAAGTCACTTTCCAGGGAGTAAGACCCATTGAACACAATGGGGCTTACTTTTGAGTAGGCATGGTTAGGAACGTGCTCGAAATTTCTTAGTTGCACTCTTACTCTAAGAGTACAACCCTAACCATCTACTTAAAAGTAAGCCCCATTGTGTTTAAAGGGTCTTACTCTCAGGAAAGTGTCTTTAGGATTGCAGCATGTTAGTAAATGCAGTTGCATCCTCAAACCTGCTCAATGCTGGCAACATAATGCAAACTTTTCAAGCTTGCAGTCTTTCCTTTTTTTGTTTTTATTTTTTTAAGGTGAACAGATTATTGCATAGAAAAAGTCCCTGGTTAAAAATAAGCTTTCATACTGGAAACAACAGGTATTTGGGGATTATATTTAACGAGAACAAAGCCCTCGGGCATTCAAATGGTACAGAACATATTTAGTGAACATATGCTCTTTGGAATGGTCAGTATACGTACATCTATGTTGACCTATTTGCATGCAAAACTTTTAGCAAATGACAAAACACTCATTTGTTTTTATGTTTTCACAAACGCCGTCACATAAAATTAGTCTTAAAAAGTGTGGTTCTGAAAGGGCTCATACAGTTTCACAGCAGAGGATGTGTATAGGGGACAATGTGATGAATGAAGGCAAAATTCAGCCATTCACAAGGTATAATCTGCACATGGAATACATAGACGACCCAAGTTCGTTCAAGTGTTGCGAAGGTTTTGCCGTGCATAAAAAAGTCAAAGCAGCATCTTTCAGAGAACAAGTTCCATTTTTTGAGAAAGCAACAATGTGCAAGAGAGAAAACCCCTCCATGTTGCCAACATAGAGTCACGGTGACTCACATTCATTAGCTATCCTGCGCAAAATTCAACCCTATAAAAAAACTAGACTTTTATTCCATCCAGAGCACATATACATATATATATTTAAAATGACACTTGCATAAGAGTTGCACAAATATATATTTTATACTATGATCTACAGTCACATCATGATTTTCTAGGCTCCGTATGTTTTTGAAAGAGATGGACACAGCGCGTATTGCTCTTTGCCACACATTTCACCATAGCAAGGATTTAGAAAAAGACCCAGACATTTCAAAACCCGTCACGCTGTGGTTGACGCATGACCAGAATGATCCTATGCATTACAGTACTCAGAAGTAACCCTACAATCCAGAGTAACTATGGGAGCAAGTAAGAGACATTACATGCACCCGTAGTTACTGCACCACCAAGTGAAAACCTATGGGAAATTCATATTGCAATCCAGAGCAAATTGTTCTTACACTGGAGCAAGGACTCCCCGTAGTTACTCTGGATTGCACCCTAAGTCTCACTGAATTCAGAGGGACTTGCAGGAGTGTTTATAGGACTGCAACTTGATTTTGGCTGCAACCCACTACACTACGGCTGTTGTACACATACACAATAGACTAGAGTAAGTGATACTGAACTCAGTAGGATTATTTCTGAGTAGATATAGGATTGCATTAACAACAATGTTAAGTCAGTAGCGAAAAACAACAACGTGAATGGCGAGCACAGTTTCTATTTTCATGATACAAAGTCATTGCAAAATGAAAGCAATCAACCTTTTTAAAAAATTAGAAGACTGTTTCATGCCCAGTAACGTAGTGATACTCCTTGGAAGGCACCTAAACTAACTCTCCTGAATATTAAATGTCTTTTTCAGAAGGATGTGGATTAGTGGGTGTTTGCCTATAGGTGTCATCAATGCTTCAGCTGGCTGATTTGACCAGACATAGGTACGAACACACACGTATTCACTTGGTGAACTATATACAAGAGCAACTGAGCAGTTACTCTTTCAATAAAAAGCATCAGGCTGCAAACATACCTATTCTCAGTCTGTCAGCTACACCACTCATTAAAAAGTTGCTAACAGAGAGTAATTGCACTGAGGTGAAATGGTCAGCTACCTTTCAAATGGTAGACCTAATAGTACTCACAGGATGTGATGACATTTACACCTCAACTTATTCAGAAGTAAATCTAATTCTAGTCAAAGGAGCTGACTCCCAGGTAAGTGTGTGTACACTTACCCAAGAATAAGACCTACTGAAGACAATGTAGACATGCATAAGACTTCCTGTTGGTTCACAAGTGGCAATTCACTGTGACCAAAGAGACACATTTAACGCAGTTATATTACAGTTTAGCTACACGGGGTGCAAAGTTTTGCCAGGAGCCCCACCACGTCTCCAGATGCTGGGAGCAAAACATGCTTCCATTTTACTCTCCCCACCAGAATGACTCTGAATGACCACCAGGATGAAGGATAGGAGAACAGACAGTGCTTTGCACCCCGTCCAGCTACAACAAAGGAAAGTACTTTGTTCTCCCTCGAGAGAAACTGGGACAACATACGTTGCATGGGTTATAAACAGGTATATGCTACATTTTTACAGTGGCAGTAAACAGTTCTTGTTGGAAAAATCAAGGGAAATCTTATTGGGAAAATATGCAACAAATAGATACCATTTTATCTGAAACTAATGCGCCATCAAATCTAATGTGTACCCTATACTTATAATTAAAATACCATATTTACCCAAATCTAAGTAAGCATCAAATCTAAAGCACACCTTGATTTTGGAGACTAAATTTGGCTGGAAAAAGTGAATGTTAGATTTGAGTAAATACAGTATTTGTTACCTTGATTATTTTCTGGAATCTTGTTTTCAGGGACCATTTTCCTCAACAGTGCACCTGAGTTGTCTGTCAGAGAAGCCCTATAGGTTGCAGAGGAGTCTGGAACATGTTCTAGAACAGGGGTCTCCAAGCATTTTGGCAGGAGGGCCACATCATCTCTCCGACACTGTGTCGGAGGCAAGAAAAATAATTTACATTTCAAATTTGAATAAATTTACACAAATTTACATATAGGAGTGTATTAGAGACGCGCAAGGTCCAGATAGAGGGGTCTTGCTGAGGGCCACATTGAGGCTTGCTGAGGGCCGCATTCGGCCCCAGGGCCTGGGTTTGGAGATACCTATTCTAGTTAAAAGGGAAGTTTTATCTCACAGTTTTATCCAACTATTTGGGCCTTCAGTGTGACCCTGGATCAACTAAGCTCACTATAACATACTTGGCACTCCCTGCAACTGCACAGCACCAGGGGACTTTTAGTAAGGGTGAGGAAGCTGTCTCTTTGGGAATCTTGCCCACCATGGATGATCTCACTAAGGAGCTCCTGATAAGCCTTCAGAGGATGAGAACTGGCCCAAGGCTGCCAGATGCCTGAGATGGCACACCAGATGCTCTCCCTCTCATCTAGGCACATGCTAACCACTCTGCTACTGTTCCTTCCACTTTTTAGATTCAAAAAAGAGAGGAACAGAAAAAGTAGTACGATGGAGTGAAGGACTAGACAAGAGGCATGATGGGCTAGGGTAGAGCAGTGGTACTCAGGTATTTAAGCCCAGGACCCCCTTTTGATCTTAAAAATCCATCTGGGATGGATTTACTGGGATGTGACATTTACTGGGATGTGATATCACTGTGATGCCAGAACTCCTCCATGTGAAGTCCCATTATGTTAAATGAGACTTACTCCCAGGAAATCCTAGTGCCAGATTCCAAGAGGGCAGATCCCACCCTCATGCAAATCCCCTGACACAACTTTGTGACCCCCAAAGGGGTCCCAACCCCCACTTTGAGTACCATGGTCTACAGCAGCGGTATTCAGGTATTTTAGTCCGGGACCCACTTATAAATTTAAATATCTGTCCGGGGACTCCCTGTCAAACTTACTGGGATGCTCTTCCATATCTGCTTCAAAGTAAAGTCCCGCTGTGTTCAGTGAGGCTTACTCCCAGGAAAGCCCCGTGAGAGATTCCAAGATGGTGGATCCCACCCTCTTGCAAAACCCCCTTACTTGAGGGGTCAGAGACTCACTTTGAAGGTACCACTGGGACTCTACAGCATAGCAGAGTGTTCATTGCTCACCACTCTTCTCTCCTCCACACTTCCTGTCCAAACTTCTTTCTTTCTGAATCCAGGGAGAGAAACCAAGGAAGAGCAGCAGAGGTGAGTAGCTCATAACAATCCATATCCAGAAACAGCTGCCTCCAGCTGCAATCCTAAAGACATTTTCCTGGAAGTTAGACCCATTGAATACAATGGGGCTTATTTCTGAGTAGACATGGTTAGGATTGTGCCCTCCATCTGCCTCATGGATGGGAATCTGCCCTGAAGGGAACCTCAACAACCCCTCCAATTCTGTTTTAAAACCATTGCCCTAAATATTGCTTTGGGGAAGTTGTTCTAAGGCGATCAGGAGAGATTGGTGGAAAGTGCTGTTCTGTGTATAGATTAAGATACAGACAATATTTCTCTACAAAATATATTGCATTTTTAAAACATGCATGCTTCTCAGGGAAAAATATATACTATATATAATATATATCTCTTTACAACATTCTGCCTTGGCAATACATAGCATCTTCTTGGTTTCATGGGGGTGCTGTACACTTTTGGTTAACACTGCTTTTTGCTAAGCAAGGAAGACCAATAGTTTCTAGCCCACTGATCCAGGGAGGAAACCTCAGAAAAAGATCTGGCAACAGACAGGTCTCAGCAACATGGGATTTTAGAAAACACACACACACACCCGGTGTCACAAAGGTTGTTGGCCACATGAAAAGAAACTTCTTGGGGGAAAAAACCCTTTGGCTATAAATATATTGTGGCACAAACAGGATTCTTAATTTCATAATCTGCCACTCAAGTTTTCTGCCTTCTTGTTTACAAGAGAAAATGTGAATTCAAAGGAGGCCTGGCTCTTCAGTCTCCTTGGACCTCTGCTAACTAGCTGCCATAAGCCTAATGATCTCAAGGGTCAAATCTGGGGGGGGGGGGTCCTCATCATTCATGGCTATGGCCAAGACCTTCCCCTCTTCTCCATATCCAGACTGTTCCTTACTGCCCCTGATCATTCCCGGAAAGTCCCTGCCGCCAACCTCCCTGCTCCAGTTGAAGACGATGGATGTTATGTGGGCCACTGGCACCAATGATTGGCCTGTGGCTGTTCACCCAACACATCTGGCCCACAGAAAGGTGGAGCAACTTTTGCACCATTATCTCACAAGACCTGCCACCATAAGGACTACTTTACAGCCTCCTACAAAATATTTTTCTTTATAAACCTAGATATTTCACATAATTGTAAACAACTCACTCCAAACAATAAACATTAATAAAAGCAAGCACTATCCATTTATAAATAAAATATAAGCACATAATGGCCTTTTAGGGCTGACAAAAGTAAGTTTTAAAATAGCAGCATTATCTATGTGCAAACTTTACAAACTATGTACTTAATATTTGCAGCTCGGGGTCAGCCTACTTAGCTCATGACCCACTAACCCTACAATCCAGAGTAACTACGGGAGCATGCCAGAGACATTACGTGCACCCATAGTTAATGCACAACCTAGTGAAAACCTATGGGAAATTCATATTGCAATCCAGAGTAAGTTGTTCTTATACCAGAGCAAGGACTCCCTGTAGTTACTCTGGATTGCACCCTATGTCAAGTTAAATTCACGTCCAACAGCCTTCCAGCTCCTTGACAGCACTTCAGTTTCTGCAGCCCCAGGTAGGCAGCAAACAGCCCAATCTTTACTGAGTCCCTATGCAATAATACAGTAGCACCAGTGCAATTTATGCTGCACCAGTGCAACTTCTGGTGGCTTGGCCTAAGGTTACAATCTTCCCACTTTTTTGCCCCAAGTGCCAAAAATTTCCAGTACAGAAAGTAAAACAGTTTAGTCAAAATATTTTGAATTTAGCTTTTTGAAATGTAAATTTTGTTCTTGTGTATTAAGGTGCAAACAGGTGAAAAAATAGGATTACTTTCTTTAAAATACCAAGAGCACAATTCATTGGGAAGTTCATCAGAGCCAACCCCATGGATATGTCTTGCACATTTCTCTCCACCAAGTATGGCTTAAGAGTTCCCAATGGATGAGGGCCAAGCCAGATTCATCCCGTTCTCTTTCATCCGGCAGTGTACAAAGCATTGGTGCTGCCACTTCTCCTCTTGCTCAGAAAAGGGAAGGAGGAAAAAACTGGAAGATTCCAAGACTTTGGAATCTCTAACCATATACACTATTCTCCTTATATCTTATGTTCCATCCATGCTTTTCTTTTGAAACCAGGGACTAGAAGGAGTACCAGAGATGGGTGGCAGGTATCCCTGAAGCTGTATTCTCATCTGAGGTCCATGAATGGGTTGGCCCTATCCTACCATTCATTTCAGTAGAACTTCCCAGTGTATTGAGCCCAGTGGCTCGAACTTCCCAGTGGACTGAGCTCTTTAGTCATCAACAGCTACACTGGCCCAGGCTCTGCTGCTCATCCTTAAAGAAAAATATATTTGCAGGAGAAGTAACTTAGCCTGACTGAAGTTTATTCTCAGCTGCTGCCAAATGGATTTAATGAGGTTAAGCAATCTCCATCATATTGAAAGGTACTTGACTCTTGAATAAGATAAAGCCCCCTTTCTTCAGATAAGAAAATGATTCATTAACAATCTTACTTGAGTCAACAAGATTACATCAAATTACACCCTTGATAAGGGCTTTGATAATAACTGCTTTACCTCTGTATTGAGTTTCCATGTTAACAAATACTGGGGTCATAAAGGAGTAGCATATAGTTCTCAGCTCAGATCTCCTATGTACCCTCCCCACCATCCATCCCAAAAATGCAGGTGCTACTTCTTTTGGCAGATAGGAAACCTTTCTTAAGAAAACTCCAATTATTTTCTTCTTGTTGTCAATATATTTTAACCTATTTGTAACACCTACCCAAATTTTTGGACAATTGTGGACAGAACTTCTGGCATCTGACAGCCCAGTTTGATATGGGTTATGCATAGTTGGTACTACTAGAACCGAACACTGCTCTGCTGCATGCATTTCACAAGAAACAGACACTGCTCAACAGCTACAGAAGCTACCCCAGGGGCAGAAGTGTGCAGATTTAATAACCTAGAGTCACACTTAAAAGAGCATCAGTTATCCACTGACAACACACACAACTAAAAGTAACACCTCTGTCAACCTTTGGTAGGCAGACCCAGAAAGCAAGGCTGGTGAACTTATTTCAGAATCTAAAGTAACATCCCCCCAAATCCAGAGTAACTATGGGAGCACATAAGAGACTTATGCACCACATAGTGTTACTATGTGTTACAGGGTGTTACTATATGTAACACATAGTGTTACAGGGTGTTACTGCACCACATAGTGAAAACCTATGGGAAATTCATATTGGAATCCATAAGTTTTTCTTATTCCCTGTAAGGATTCCCTGTAGTTACTCTGGATTTTGCCCATCATCAGAATTGATACTGCTAAGGCAGAACACAGCTAAGGATATGAACATGCCTATTTTCAGATTGGACCAAAGGTTGCAATTTTATATATGCACCTACACTTGGGAATGAGCCCCTCCACTGACTCCCATTAGCTGTAGATTTCAATTTGCTGTAGATTTCAAGATTAATTAAGAATCCACATTTCTGTACACCTTTTTTGTCCTGTTACCTGCAATTTGACCTGATAGCAAACAAGTTTTTTCTACTACAAGCATGTGTGTCATAAAAAACAGGAAGAGGGGGACAAAAAGGAGGAAGCTCAAGATGCAAGAAAGTGTGGGTCTTGCAAGTGATTACAACAGACTACTTTTTGGCTAATCTGCCTGTGTGTGATTCTCGGAAGGAAGCATAAAGTGTCTCTCCCCCTCCCTCCCCTCCCGTAGATATAGGTCTCAAAATATAAAATATAGACCATCTGTATTTACTCGGAAACACGCAAATCTGAAAAATATCATCTGGTGGTGTATAAATAATGAACATCTCACAATTCAGAGGTGGTGAGTGAAGCACTGCAGAGGAAAAAATACCCGTGAGAAGAGTAGAGGAGGCCTCGTGGTCCAAGCCAGGCTCAAGGCAGGCTCAAAGAAGTCCTAGGAGGTTGAAGGAAATCAGATCTTTTCCAGTCTTGAAGGAAAGCTCAGTTGTAGCCTCAGAGCAGACGGAGAACCTCCAGGGGAACAGCAAAGCACTCAGATCTGCCAAGCTCCATTGATTGGACAGACTCCATTCCCAGCTACTTCCAATGCAGTTTCTTCTCATTCCATAGTAAACAGAAGTCATCCTTATAGCCAATGCTGAACATATTTAACAAGGAAGTGCAAATGTATGTTCATGAAAATCAGGAGTGTTGAAGTTTTAGCCTGGCTTTCTCCTCATGCTTTCCAATGCATTTGATGGATGTACTACCAAGGCTGAGAAGCCTATGTTTGCCATTTCTTGTCCATCCCTCTTTTTAAAGTGCTATATGTATAATTCAATTTCACATACATTCATCCATCCCCTTAAAAAAGAAGCAGAACTGATTTTTTTAATGTTGTAAAACCAGGGCTTTTTCTGGGGGTACTCACCAGTACTCAGTATCGGGACCTTTTTCCACCTGCTCCCTCCAGCAGCTAATTAATAAGTCATATGGGATGACCAGCTATGCCACTGTGGTGAGTACTGGCACCTTTTTCCCCCAGAAAAAAGCACTGTGTAAAACTGTTTCAGGAGGAAAGTGGGGGAGCAGGTTCTTAAAGTCTCTAGCTAAACTGCACATACAAAGATGCAGAACCAGCTTTTCCTGAACTTACTTTGGGAAATGATAGGGGAAAAACACAAAACTGTTTTGGGAAAACACAGGGAAACAATTCTACAGTTAGGAATTTACCTTCCACATTACAGGCTGCGTAGCTGTGTCTGGACTGCATAATTTGAAATTGGCAATTTTTAAAAATATCAGTAGCATAGCAAAAAGGGGTGCAAGTAACTATGTTTTGCAGGGACCCTCAGCATGATGTGCAAGTATCCTCTCCCATTCCAGGCACTGGGCTAGCTCAAATGAGGGAGAGGCCTCTAGCTTGCTGTGTGGAGGATCCCTGCAAAACTTACCCTACAATCCAGAGTAACTACAGGAGCACATTAAGAGACATTTCGTGTACCCATAGTTACTGCACCACTTAGAGAAAACCTATGGGAAATTCATATTGCAATCCAGAGAAAGTTGTTCTTACACCAGAGCAAGGACTCCCCGTAGTTACTCTGCCCTTAGTGCCGCTTTGCATCCCGTCTCACTATGCCCCTGTTTTATATACAATTAAAATAGTATGCCTTCCAATCAGAAAAGGATATCCCATAAAGAAGAGCTGCCCTCTTCTTCCTGGAGTGGCTGTATTCATACTGGAGGACAAGTTGATGAATGGAAATTGCTTGTCCATGCAGATTGGCAGCAGAGTGTGGCGGTGGGGGGTGCACTGGTTGACTTTCCTGGGGAACTATTATTTATTTAAGGGATTTATACCCTGCCTTTCCTATGCCAAGGCAAATGCCCAAGGCTGTTTCCAAAGCTTTAGTGCCTCCCCTCTTACTGTCCTCACATCAACCCTATGAGGTAGGTGAGGCTAAGAGTGAGTGACAGGCCCAAGGTCACCCAGGAAGCTTCATGGCCAGGTCTCACCACTACTACACCATCCTGACTATACCCTTAGGGCAGACTACATGTTAAGTATGCTTAGACCCCAAACCTAGGCATTATCTACTCAGAAGCAAACCCCATTGTACTCAGTGGGGCTGACTCCCAGGAAAGCATGTCCAGGATTACTGCTTTAGGGCAAAATCCTATGCATGTCTACTCAGAAGTACACCTCACTCTACTCAGTGGGGCTTACTCCCAGGAAAGCATGTCTAGGATTCCACCCTTAGATCTGATTGCAACCAAGAGCAGGACTGAGCAGAGTGGGAAGGGGAGAAGGGTAAGAGTCTGGGCACCAGTCCCAAGGCAGGGGGATCCAAGACGTGGGGGAGGTTCTGGAGCTCCAGCGGGTTGGGCTTTGGCTTCTGCATCCTGGGAGGCTGGAGGGGGAGTCCAGTCCAGAGAAAGGGGTCTTCTTTGGATGCCACATGGAGGCAGCATCCCAGTGGCATAGCTGGAGGGGGCCCCTTCGAAGCTGTTCCAGGCAAGGGAGCAAAATGGGGGTCTAGGCCAGTACAAGGGGGGTCTAGACTAGGAGGGTTAGGCCAGTAATGGGGGATCAAGACCAGGCAGGGGGGTCTAGGCCAGTACAAGGGGGGTCTAGACTAGGCAGACTCTCAGTGGTGGGCAGAGGTGTACGTAGGCAAAATGGCACTCATAGCAAGAACTGAAATTTCACCCCTATGAAAACCCACCTTTTAGTTAATGTTACAAGTCAATAATAGCAAACTGGGCGTATGCGCCCATGGCATGAGACACCTCATGCCATATAGACGGTACGCCTCTGGTGGTGGGGTAGCTGGAGGGGGCTGCCCCTCCGCCTCCCCTTCGGAGCCATTCTGGGCTGGGGGGCAAAACGGAGCCATACGGCTCCGTTTGCCCCCCAGCCCAGAATGGCTCTGAAGGGGAGGCGGAGGGGCAGCCCCCGGAGTTCAGATGAAGTGTATCCAGGCTCCGCTGTCGGGCTGCAGGTGGTCGTCGGGGGGTCTTTGCCTGCGGCGCAGTCGGTAGTTGTGCCCCCCGTTGTTGTCCCAATACTCGGCTCCTGCCACGCGATAGCGGACGGCAAACTCCAACAGGGCGGCTCCGGGGTTGGAAGAGAGAGGCAGGTGAAAAGCGAAGCGGTCGGTGGATCCGTGGGGGGGCGGCTGGTAAGTGGCTGGGGTCTCCAGGCAGCTGAGCCACCGGTCGAGCGAGTAGCGGACAGAGACGGCCTTCTCGTAGGCCAGGTTGAGGACCCGCACGGCCCCTCGGAGCCCGGCAGGTTCGGGTCTCACCCACTCCAGCCTCACCTTGTCCCGTCGGACCCGCTCCAGGAACCCGGCTCCGGCTCCCGGTTGGGGTGGGAAGAGGGGCTCCAGCGGGGGCGGCTCCGGAGGGAAGGGGGTCACTGGTCCCAGCTCCCCCAAAGCCGGCGGCCTTCGGGTCTTGAGCAGCTCGGCGGCCCTCGGGGATGCGGCCAGAGGAGCGGCCGGAGGAGGTCGAGGCTCGTCGGCTTGGTTGAAGTGCCGGACGGCGGTCAGCTCCAGCCCCAGGGAGTCCGCGAACCGCACCGTCTTGCGCCTGGACGGGCTTTGCTGGAGAGCCGGCCGGAGCCGCCTCTCTCCCGGGGTGGGCAAGGACTTGGCCCGGCGTCGCAAGGTCGGGCTCGGGGGCACCGACGGCAGGCTGGGCTCGCGTCCTCGGGGGGAAGGAGGCGGCGGGGAGACTGGAGAGGGTGGCGAGGGGGGCCGCGGGGAAGGCGGGGAAGGCGGCCTCTTCTCCGGCTCCGGATCAGCCTCGACGGGCTCCGGCTCCGGACTGCAGCCTCCCTTGCAGGGCTCCCGGAGAGTCCCGTAGAGGCAGGAGGCGCAGCTGAAGTGCCGGGGCAGGTAGAGCCGGGGAGGCGGCGTGGGCACCGAGGCGTGCAGCGAGCCTGCCTTCTCCATGCCGCCGTCTGGACGGTGCTTCTCCCCGGGAGCCCCTACGGCATCCCTGCCGGAGCTGGTCCAGCGTCTTCGCGGGGGCTGCGCAGACTCGGGGGGAGCCGGCCTTGGCGGCGGCGGCGGCGGCTGCTGACGCCGCGGAGCCCTGCAGCAAACCCTCCACTCATCAGCCGCCCCGCCCGGCCCCACGTCCAGCCTTTCCCCCAACGCCGAGGAGGAGGGAGGGATTCCCCGGCCTCGCTCCCTCCCTTCTCATCCCAGACAGAAATAGCCCCGACAAAGCCCAGCCGCGGAGGGATGCAGCAGGAGGAAATCCAGTGTAATCCCTACTCGGGAGGAAATGAACGGAAAGCCAGACCGGTGGGGTAGCTACAGGGGGCTGAGCAGCCAAGTCTTGGAGGGAGCCTCACCCCTTTGGAGCCATTCCAGGTGGGGGGGGGGGGAGAACAGTAGCATAGCTAGAAGGGGGCTGAGCAGCCAAGTCTTGGAGGGAGCCTCACCCCTTTGGAACCATTCCAGGTGGGGGGAACAGTAGCATAGCTAGAAGGGGGGCTGAGCAGCCAAGTCTTGGAGGGAGCCTCACCCCTTTGGAGCCATTCCAGGTGGGGGGAACAGTAGCATAGCTAGAAGGGGGGCTGAGCAGTCAATTTGAGGGGAATCTCACCCTAAAGGAGCTATTCCAGGTGGGGGGAACAGTAGCATAGCTAGAAGGGGGGCTGAGCAGTCAATTTGAGGGGAATCTCACCCTAAAGGAGCTATTCCAGGTGGGGGGAACAGTAGCATAGCTAGAAGGGGGGCTGAGCAGTCAATTTGAGGGGAATCTCACCCTAAAGGAGCCATTCCAGGTGGGGGGAACAGTAGCATAGCTAGAAGGGGGGCTGAGCAGCCAAGTCTTGGAGGGAGCCTCACCCCTTTGGAGCCATTCCAGGTGGGGGAAGCAAAATGGAGCTCCATAGGGGTGAGACTCCCTCCAAGACTTGACTGCTGCGCCCCCCTCTAGCTACGCCACCGCAGCTTCCCACTCAGAACCTTGATCCTCCCCAACGTTGCATCCATAGAACGAACGTTCAGAATCGCACGTTCCATCCTTGGAATGTTCATCTTCCGAACGTTCCATCCATAGAACGTTCAGCCCCCCCCCCCACAACGTTCCATCACCCCAAGGGGTGAGGCTCCCTCCAACACTTGACTGTTCAGCCTTCCCAGCTATGCCACTGGTCCCCGCACCTGGAATGGTCCCAAGGGGTGAGGGCCCCTCCATTGTTTGACTGTTCAGCCCCCCTTTAGCTATGCCACTGGTCCCCCCACCTGGAAAGGCCCCCAAGAGGTAAGGGTCCCTCCAAGACTTGACTGCTCAGCCCCCCTGCCAGTGGTCCCCCAATCTGGAATGGCCCCCAAAGGGTGAGGATCACTCCAAGACCTGACTGCTCAGCCCCCTTCTAGCTATGCCAGTAGTTCCCCCACTGGAATGGCTCCCAAGGGGTGAGGCTCCTCCAAGACTTTACTATTTAACCCCCCCCCGGTAGCTATGCCACTGGTCCCCCCACCTGGTATGGCCTGGAAGGATGATACTTCCACCAAAACGTGACTGCTCAGCCCCCATCTAGCTATGCCACTGGTTCATCCTATGCGTGTCTCCTCAGTAGTAAGCCCCTTGGATTTCAGTGGGGCTGACTCCCAGGAAAGCACGCCTAAGATACAGCGCATGGGACTGGGTAGTAAATTGTATTCTGATTCTAATCATGAACAACTGTTTCAATAATAAAGATGGGGGGGGGGGAGAGCCTGCTCAACAGAAACAGTGGGAGTTCAGCAGCTGATCTCATTAATTCAGCAGCGATCTCATTTCAGCCTCGTTAAACAAATGCGGTCCTTTTTTGTTTTAAATTAGGGTTTTGCAACAACAAACAATAGGGAAAGGAATGAGACAGACTCCTGGGTAGGAAAGCAGATGGAGGAGAGGCTAAAGGGCTGCTCCTTCTTCTTCCTCCAAGCAGACTCATCCAATGGAGGACGAGTCCAATCTGGGGCTTAGTATTTCTCCAAAATCTATCCTGGATGCCAAGATCAGCAAAAAGGTGCCAAAGGAAGGCAGCTGAAGATTTTCCTAATGCTTTCCCTGCCGGCAGGAATATCATCAGAACTGTGGAGTTGGTGCCTTTTCTCCCTATTGAGGACTTTTCATGGGCAGGTTCTATGCCTTGACCTTGCCCAAGGACACCGGAGGAGTGGTTCAGCAGGGACCTTGGACAGCTCCAGAAAAGCAGCCTTTCTTCCCTGCCCAGACTGGTCCTCTCATGTGCCACCCACTGCCTCAGAATGAAGGCTCTTCATGGGGTCTGGACCCAGCCCACCCCCTCTGCCGCTTCTCTTTTGATCCATTCCCATTGTGGTGGTATAGCAGACCAATTCAGAAATAGTCAAGGGTCTCCAGATCATCTGATTAAAGATTGCAACCATTAATTAATCATAATGCATCTTAGAGCACAATCCTAACCAGGTCTACTCAAAAGTAAGCCACATTGTGTTCAATGGGTCTTTCTCCCAGGAAAGTGTCTTTAGGATTGCAGCCCTAGGGTCAAACTCTAACCAATTTTCCAGCTCTAGCAAAGCGGCACCAATGGTGCATGTGCTTCATCCTGTAGCTGATGGGCAGATGTGGAGTCCTCCTCAAAGTAAAGCAATGTTTGTTCCCTGACCTGAGACCTGCATTGCTCAGTGCTTAAAATTGGTTAGGATTGCAATCAGTGATTTTCAATCTTTTCTATCTCATGGCACACTGACAAGGTGCTAAAATAATCAAGGCACACCACCAGTTGTCTGACCACTGAGAAGTCAGCATGCTGCTGGTAGGGGGCTCAAATCCCCCATTTGCACTACTAAAAATAATCCTCCTCAAATCTTGCGGCACATCTAAGGACAATCTGCTGCAGACCAGTGTGCCATGTCACACTGGTTTAAAATCACTGATCTAAATGATCTAATGATCTAAAGATCTAAATGATCTTAATCAGAATCACTGATTAAGATCCTTAGAATACCTTAGAATAAACCCTTAGAATACCATCTAAAAATAGCCTAATTTGCATACATTTGCATATCGGGTCTAATGGACCCGGTTGGTATTCTAATTACATCCCTATCACTATCACATGATTTTAATCAGAATCACTAATTTAAAATCACTGATCTTAATTAGAATAACTCAATCAATGGAACTTCTAAAACACTATGCATAATACTGTTGCTTAGTTAGTAATTTATCAGCTCAAGCTAGAAGTTCTACTAAAAGACTTTGGCTGCAATCCTAAAGACACTTTCTTGGGAGTAAGAGCCATTGAACACTATGGAGCTTACTTTTGAGTAGACATGGTTAGGATTGTGCTCTTTGTATATGTCTGACTTAGAAAGATGTAATACTGTTTTCAGGATTTGATCCTTAACTAATATTCCAGATATCTATCATTAAGGAAGTGTTCAACCCACAAGAGTGGAGAAGATGATTCAGTGCACTAACCTGTCCCTGCTTATCTTGGTGTTCCAATGTCCTCATGTCACATAATCTTTCAATAGGTGTGTTCTGCAACTGCATTAATTCATGTTTGCAAAGCAGAATGACTGTCACTTGTTAAACCAAAGCAATATAGTCAAAGGTGCAGTGAAACTTGCTGTACACAAGAAAAATCCAGACAGGTCAGGCCAAAGAACTAGCTTTGCAATGGCTGCAATCCTAAAGACACTTTCCTGGGAGTAAGACCCATTGACCACAATGGGGCTTAGTTTTGAGTAGACAGGGTTAGGATTGTGCTCTTAAGATAATTATTTTCTATAGTAGCCCTTTAGCTGCTTTTGGGAAGTCCAAGAACCAGAAAGAAAGGCAGAATCCTCAACCCTTTCCTATCATTACTTACTGGCACATTGCCACCAAACCCAGAGGCAGTGCACAGCCAACAGGACAAACAGTCACTAACTCCATGAAGCTGATCAGTCCATCCAGACTAGTGGTCCTCACTGCATCTTGAAACAGGGATTCAACTGGCGAGATCCTTTAGGTCGGAGAACCAACATTTTTGTTGATTTTTACCAACCTGAACAGTTTGGTGTCATCTGCAACTGTGGACCACCTGGCTGCTTTTCCCTTAGCTGCAGATAAACCTATAAACAAATTTAATAATAAAACAATTAACAATAACATACTTTAATAATAATCCACTTTGCATTCATTGTCTTATTGAAGCTCCATGCAAGGAATTATCTCACAGTGGGAGGCGGGAGGTGCCTAGTGAGTGCATGGCAGAGACAAGATTGAATTCAGGGAAGCCCTGCTCTGCCACACAATCTCTTAGCTATTATGCTATACCATAATAGCCAGTAAGCTCTCATGCTAGCTGTTATGCTCTTAGCCAATAAGCCATTAAGCTTGCTGAGTTAAATATGTACACTTCTGTATTAAGTCTTTCACATTTTGCATGCGGGATCAAGCTCAGAGAAAAATGAGTTGCTCTCTTCAAGTGTTAACCCACTGAAATTCAGGGACTCAGCAAACTCTGATCCACACTGGTTCCAAGTGTGGGATGGAAACTGTACCTGGGATGGATTCCAAGTGTGGGATGATGCCAGGCCAGGCAGTGTATCAAATGCTCTCCCTTTGCCTGGTAATGGACTAGTCTTCTCCCTTGCTCCTCCTCTTGCACTCATGCTCTAGACTTGAGGAAAAGGATTTCTGCTACCCCTTTTTTCCTTAGTGGTGGTTCAATTGCAGGAGTGTTGTAACCACTACCCAGCAAGGACTTACAGCAGTCTAAAATCTACCCGTGAGTGCTACACACTACATCATCCTGGCTCTTTTTTGCTGCAGCCCCCCAAATGTGGGGAAGAGGAGGGCTTGGGACAGGGATGTCTTCCTGAAGGTGCTATAATTGTGACATACCCTTCTCTGAGGAGAGCAACATCTTTGCATCATCCAGTTGACGCTGTTACTGCGCTAATTTTAAAAGTTCCTCATCCAGGCAGTAAATTTGAGCTCCAGAATCCAAAAACTGATTTGAAGACAGGCTTTTTCAGTGAACCAAAACTGACCCAACTTAAAAATGTTTGTCAGAAATTGCTTACAAACATCAGGCACTCATCTTTCTGTTGAAGACCAAATATATATATTTTCCACATTACATTATTTTCCTTAAATGCACCTTTAAAACAATGAAGCAATACCTTCTCCCCTTGAGTTAAATCATTGTAATTGGATTCAGCTGGCAGAGTCACTCTGCAAGCAAAAGCCTGACTCTTTCTGCATGAAATATCTTCAACCTAGTTAACTATTCCGGCACTAATCATTTTTAAGAGATGATCTGAATTAGAGAGTTAAAAAAATAAACCCTGGTGAATCTGACTCTCAATTTTAAATGGTCTTGTTGTTCCTTGTTTTTAATTACTTGTGTTGCTTTTAGGTCCAGGGCTGTGATATTAAAGCTATTATGACAGGGGTGATTTCCAAATGGTTGCCCCCTGTTGATAGTTTAATTTTGGGATCTCTGCCCTTAATAAGTAAAAATCTTGTGATGGGCCCTATTTTTTATTTCCCTATTTTTATTGCCCCTATTTTTTAATTTCCATAAACTCTCAAGAAAGAAAGCCCACTGAAAAACACCAACTTTCTCATGAATAGAGAAATGCAGCTGACTCATCAAATTACTATCCCTTCTGTCAACCTATTAACACATTATTAGTCACCTTTTTTGGCTGTGGGTGGTGCAAGTGGCTAAGACACTGTGCCTGTTAACCCGCAGGCCAGGGTTCAATTCCTGGGTCAGCCCCACAAGACAGGGTGAGCTCCTGTCCCTAGCCCAGCTCTGCGATGCCAGCGATGCCAGCTGGATCCAATCATATTGGGTCTGCCTTTCCATTGGACTAATTCAGTGGCATGGAGAGGGGGGATTTGCTGCTTGGGTAACAGCCTATCCTCCATAACAATCCAACCCAGGCTTTTGTGCTTCACATGCAGCGTATGCAGTGCCGAGCACGATACCATAGTCTTTCAAGACTGAGGCCTGCTTTTTGTAGGAACAATGGGGCTATATGTGATGGCTTTACCCCATGGACACTGTGAAGAGCTGCACTGTCTCTATGCCAGGTGATGTTGTTAACCTTTCATTTGCAGTTGTGTACTCTGATGGTATGAATGTCAAATTCACCTCCCCTCCTTACCTGAGCTTACCTTACCTCCTTACCCACCAACCATATATTCCCCACCCCTTCTCTTGCTGAACCCTCAGCTGAATTCAAAAAGGAACAAGGGGACTCTCTAGCCCACTTCTCTAGTATCTTCTCCACACATGTCTGTTGCACCTCCTCTTTTTTCAGAGATGCTCAGGGGAGTGCAAACTTTTTGGCAGGAGGGCCACATCATCTCTCTGACACTGTGCTGGGGGTCAGAAAAATTATTTACATTTCATATTTAAATAAAATTTAAATACAAGAGTGTATTAGGCTGCAATCCTATACAGACTTTCCTGAGAGTCAGTCCCATAGAACACAACGAGATTTACTTTTGAGTAGACATGTTTAGGATTGCCTATGTCATTACAAGGCTTTTTTTTGCAGGCCAGATGGAGGGGTTGGGCTGCATTGAGCCTTGCTGTGGGCTGCATGGCCCCCAGGCCAGAGTTTGGACACCCCAGCTCTAGCCCAGTCCTCTCCTAATTTCCTTGTTTACTCAATCCCCCTCTTTCTTCCTGAACCCACAACAGGAGAGTGGTGATTGCCATGGGTGAAGGTGGGCAGCCACTGGCAGTCACCATTGACTTCAGCAGGCCCTGGACTGGGGAGAACTGGGATAGGAACAGCCTTTGAAGTTCAGGAGGGGTGATCTTTGACCGGGACAGGATTCCTCAGCCTCTCCTACATCAAAGGGTTGCAGAAATTAAGAGGGTAATGAGAGACCTGGGTGTGCACACTCATATGTACTTGTGTGCATATTTTCATGTATTTGTGTATTATATTTCACAGTGGGCCCTCCAGAGGCCTCGGGACCCATACAGCAAGAGACCAATGTATGTGTTTATAGATACCTGGGTGTATTATGTCATGTTCTATAAATTGCAGGTGCATTTTGTATACATTTATATGCATTAGCAAGTACTCTGTGGTGTGTGGATGTGTGCACACGGGCGTGTGTGCATTCATATACCTTGAGTGTGAGTATTTATAGATATATTTATGGGTATAGTATTTATGTATGGGTATATTTATAGGACTGTGAGTGCACACACATACATATATGCACACACATACATATATAAACATACGCATATATGTGTGTGTAGAGGTGTGTATATTTAATGTGTGTGTCTACAGAGGTGTATATGTGTGTGTATTTACAGGGGAGTGTGTGTAGGGGTGTTGTTTGTAGGGATGTCATGTGGGAGGTGTGTGTGTAGGGATATTGTGTGAATGGTGTGTGGGAGTGCGTGTGTGATTGTAGAGATTTTGTGTGTACAGGGGTGTCATCTTTGTAGTGTTTGTGTATGTGTGTGTAGAGGTGTGCATGTGTGGAGGTGTTGTGTGTATGTGAAGAGGTGTGTGAGGGTGTTGTGTGTGTGTGAGAAGGGGTGTGTGAGGGTATTGTGTGAGTGTGAAGGGGTGTGTGTGGGTGTTGTGTGAAGGAGTGTGTGAGGGTGTTGTGTGTCTGTGTGAAGGAGTGTGTGAGGGTGTTGTGTGTGTGTGAAGGTGTGTGTGTGTGTGGTGTTCTCCCTCACAGCCTGGGGGTGCGGGGCTTCTCCTCTCCTCAGGAGGCTCCCTCCTTCCCTCCCCTCCTCCAGCCCTGAGGCGGCCGTTTGTGTCGCGGGGCCTCCGAAGCGGCCCCCTCCGCGGCCTGGCAACGGCCTGTCTCCCCTCGCGACGCCCGCAGCCCAGGAGGGAGCCGGCTGGGCACTGTGAGCGCAACACCGGCGGCGGCTCCAGCGCCCGCGAGCACCACCCGCCTCGCCCCAAAGCCTGCCTCGCCCGCACCAGCGACGCCGAGGAGGGTGAGTCCCTCAGACAAGCAGCACCGCCCCTCAGCACGCGCGCACGCCCTCAGGCGCCCCTGAGCATGGGCAGAGTGCCTCCCCTGAAAGGGGCAGAGGCGCCTCTGAGCATGGACAGAGTGCCTCCCCTCACTGCGTCCAGAGGACCAGAGGCGAAGGAGCTCCTGAGCATGGACAGAGTGCCTCCCCTCACTGCGTCCAGAGGACCAGAGGCGAAGGAGCTCCTGAGCATGGACAGAGTGCCTCCCCTCACTGCGTCCAGAGGACCAGAGGCGAAGGAGCTCCTGAGCATGGACAGAGTGCCTCCCCTCACTGCGTCCAGAGGACCAGAGGCGAAGGAGCTCCTGAGCATGGACAGAGTGCCTCCCCCGAAAGGGGCAGAGGCGCCTCTGAGCATGGACAGAGTGCCTCCCCTCACTGCGTCCAGAGGACCAGAGGTGAAGGAGCTCCTGAGCATGGACAGAGTGCCTCCCCCGAAAGGGGCAGAGGCGCCTCTGAGCATGGACAGAGTGCCTCCCCTCACTGCGTCCAGAGGACCAGAGGCGAAGGAGCTCCTGAGCATGGACAGAGTGCCTCCCCCGAAAGGGGCAGAGGCACCTCTGAGCATGGACAGAGTGCCTCCCCTCACTGCGTCCAGAGGACCGGAGGCGAAGGAGCTCCTGAGCATGGACAGAGTGCCTCCCCCAAAAGGGGCAGAGGCACCTCTGAGCATGGACAGAGTGCCTCCCCTCACTGCGTCCAGAGGACCAGAGGCGAAGGAGCTCCTGAGCATGGGCAGAGTGCCTCCCCTGAAAGGGGCAGAGGCACCTCTGAGCATGGACAGAGTGCTTCCCCTCACTGCGTCCAGAGGACCGGAGGCGAAGGAGCTCCTGAGCATGGACAGAGTGCCTTCCCCGAAAGGGGCAGAGGCGCCTCTGAGCATGGACAGAGTGCCTCCCCTGAAAGGGGCAGAGGCGCCTCTGAGCATGGACAGAGTGCTTCCCCTCACTGTGTCTTGACAGGAACAGAGGCACTCCTGAGCATGTACCGAGAGCCTTCCCTGAAAGAAGCGGAGGCAAAGGTACCGCTGAGCATGTGCAGAGTGCCTTTCCCTTCACTGCCTTGAGAAGAGCAGAGGCTAAGGCACTCCTGATCATGTACAGAGTGCCTTTCCTGACTGCACCTTGAAAGGAGGAGAAAGGCAACTGTGTCCTAGAGCATGTGCAGAGTGCCTTCTCTCACTGTGCCTTGAAAGGAAAAGCGGCTAAGGCACTCCTGATCATGTACAGAGTGCCTTCCCTGATTGCACCTTGAAAGGAGGAGAAAGGCAACTGTGTCCTAGAGCATGTGCAGAGTGCTTTCTCTCACTGTGCCTTGAAAGGAAAAGCGGCTAAGGCACTCCTGATCATGTACAGAGTGCCTTCCCTGACTGCACCTTGAAAGGAGGAGCAAGGCAACTGTGTCCTAGAGCATGTGCAGAGTGCCTTTTCTCACTGTGCCTTGAAAGGAAAAGCGGCTAAGGCACTCCTGAGCATGTACAGAATGCCTTCCCTGACTCCACCTTGAAAGGAGCAGAGAGGCAAAGGTGCCTTTGAGCATGTACAGAGTACCTCCTTTCACTGTCTGGAAAGGAGCAGAGGCTAAGGTCCCCCTGAGCAAGTAGAGAGTGCCTTTCCTGAAAGGAGCAGAGAGGCAAAGGTGCCCCTGACCATGTATAGAGTGCCTTGCCTGACTGCACCTTCAAAGGACCAGAGCAAAGGTGCCTTTGAGCATGTGCAGAGTGCTTCCCTGATTGTGCCTTGAAAGGAGCATTCACGCCATGGCCCTTTCACATCCCATTGCTCTGGAGTTACAGAGGCAGGTCTCTTGGTGTATATAGAATTCCCACTGGTTGACTCTCCTCTACTCTTGTGTAAGCCAGACAGGTGCAATCCTAACCGATTTTGGTCAGCACGTTTTGCTCATCTCCCCATTCCCTCTGTGGCATGGGGTAGGGATGCCATTTGCCCAGGAAAACTGGGACATTTCTAGTTTGGGGGGTCCTGTCCCATATCACTCGGTCCAAATCCTGGGTTTAGACCTAGCCAGAGAGGGGAGAAGGTGTGGGTGTTGTGAGTGAGCTCAAGAGGGCTCTTCCCGGTTGGCACCCCAGCTAAGAGGGCTGTCCCATAGAGGCACATTGTTCCGAGAGTTAGCCCCATTTACTATAATGGGACTTTCTTCTGAATAGACATGCACAGGACTGTCCCCCGCAAGGCTCTGACCTGGTTTTGTCCCGGTTTGCAGCAGTTTTGTACCATCCCAGTTTTATGGAAGGGAATTATGGCAACCCTATATGGGGAGGTGAGTGCATGTCTGTGCACTGGCCCAATGCCCAGGAATGGTGCAGAAGTGGCTTATGGCAGTGGTCCTAAACCTTTTGAGGATTGTGGACTGGCCAGGCTGCGCATGCACCCTTTGGGCCAGTCTGGTCTGAACTGAACATGTGCAGACCTGAATTTGTGTAGCCCAGATCCACAGCAAGCTGCTCACATGCAGCTCAGCCACTGGGCTGCACATGCCCAGTTGTCTCTGGGACCAGGGTGAGCTGGGCATGCACAGTCCAGCCACTGGATTGCTCGTTACCAGTTTGTACTGGAGCCGGTGACAGCAGGGCTATGGCCACCAGTCCATGACTCCAGTCCCAGCGTGGCCTGGCAGTGGGGAAAGTGGGCCATGGACTGGGGGTTGAAGACCGTTGGCTTCATTTGGCCATATGGCATTTTTGCGACACCCCCAGGCCAGCACCGGCTTGCTCAGGTCTTGAGCCAGCCTAACCAGGGGTTAGGATTGCACTGTCAGGCAAACATATCGAGACACTTACACCAAGGTAAAAGCAATTACTCGAGCACATTGTGTTAAAACCCACCTTCCTTAAAACAGGCAGAAAGTTTGCAGCCTGCAGAATCAGCAACAGTAATGAGTTCTTCTGGACAGAGCCAAAGCGAAATTAGTTCCGAAAGAGTCAGCATCGATCCGAGATCTGTGGAAACAGAGTCGCGCTGCACGTACCCCAATGAGAGGCGGGAGAGGAATCAGATCTACGCTCTTCTGAACATAAGCAATGAACCTGAGGAGAGGTCCTTGGAGTGTGTGAATGGAACGGGATGGGAGGACGCTGTGAGTGAGAAATTCTTCTGTTACCCATAGCTCTAGAGAGAAAAGTATCCTGCAGGACAATGTAGGATATCAAGGGACACCCTTTCTAGTCTGGTTGTCAGTTTAGGTTCCCAAACTTTTTAGCACCAGTTGAAAATGTTTAGCAAACTTTTTTGCTAAAAAAAGTTTAAGCACTTTTTTAAAATACTCTCAGGACCCACCTAGGTTTCTGAGACTTAAAAAAATCTAGAAAGACATACCCTACAATCCAGAGTAACTACGGGAGCACGTAAGAGACTTTACATGCACCTGTAGTTACTGCACCACCTAGTGAAAACCTATGGGGAATTTATATTGCAATCCAGAGCAAACTGTTCTTACACTGGAGCAAGGACTTCCCGTAGTTACTCAGGATTGCACCCACAGAGTGATACGTCTCATAACAAACACATCACATAACAAGCATTTCACATAACAAGTATAAATTTCCAAGAAATCTTGCTTCACATAACAAGTTCCGCTTCACTTAACAAACACGTGCACTATGGGTATGCATGCTATGGAGGCTCTTTAAAAGGGCTGCTGCCAGCGCTGCTGCCTCTAACTGCCCCCAACTCGAGGGCAGTTGCCTGGGGGTGCCAGAGGCAGCTGCCCCTAACTGCCCCCAAGTGTCCCCACTGACCACTTTGAACCTCCAGCAGCTGCCCAGGTAAGCCTCCCAGGAAAGTGTCTTTGATTGCAACCACCTAACTATGTCTACTCAGAAGTAATCCCCACTGTGTTAAATGGGGCTTACTCCCAGGAAAGTGTCTTTAGGATTGCAGCCTAAGTAGACTTCATAGGATCATGCACATTTAATGCATGTTTTGAGTTCAAATCCAGTGTTTTGTCATCATTTTTACATCCAATTAATATTTTATAAATATTTGGGGGGTTGTGGAACCAATCATCTGAGTTTCCATTGTTTCCTATGGGAAAATCTGCTTCACGTAAAGAACGCTTCACTAAATCCCAAATCCAGGGAAACTACAGGAGCAAGTAAGAGATATCACGTGCACCTATAGTTACTGCACCTCCTAATGAAAACCTATGGGAAATTCTTATTGGAATCCAGAGTAAATTGTTCTTACACTGGAGCAAGGACTCCCTGTAGTTATTCTGGATTTTGCCCTTAAAGAGCATGCCTCTGGAACAAATTAAGCTCTTTATGTGATTGTAATTGATTGTTTACAACTGCAGGTGTCCCTCATTATCCACTAGGGTTTCATTCTGGAACTTTCTTGTGGGTATAAAAAACCAGTGGAAAAAATAGATTTAAAGACCCACTTCCAGGTTTCTTGCTCTTCTATTGATCTTAATGGAATAAGGTTGTGCCTCAATATCTGCAGGGATTTGAGTCTGGGACTCCCTGCAGATACCAAAAAATGTGTTAAATAAAAGGAGGTTTTAAAATAAAAAGAATATCCCTTTACACTTGTTTAAAAACTGCTTTCTTATGTTGTAGAGAGGCAGTCAGCAGTAGAAATGCAAAGGACCCCCTGGATCCTCTGAAGAATGTAATATTGCTTGCATGACTGCCTTTCCATAACAGTAGAAAAGCAGTTTTTAGAATTGTGATTTGCAGTGACAATTTGTGTTGAGTCAAATCCGTGTATAACAAGGTTGGGCCTGTCGTTGTTATACCCAAAAAGATGCCAGAACATTTATCTCCTTATATTTTCATATGCTGCAAACTGCAGAAGCACAGCAATTAGTAGCTATATGATTTCTGAATAGACTGCTATGGGACAGACCACAAATCAAGTCCTGAATCACAGCGGTGAAACAAGAGGGATTAAAGCTGCAGTCCTATACTCACATTCCTGAGAGTCAGCCCCGTAGAACACCATGGGACTTACTTCTGTGTAGATATAGTTAGGCTTGCACCCTTAGGGAAGTTAGATTTTTCCAGAATGCATACTGTAGTCTTAAAAAACCACAAATCATTGGTGTGCAAAATCAAGAGGGGGAGGTTAACTGTTTTCAGTCAATGGTGCAAATGCAGCAGGGATGGACCTCACTTTCTGGGGAACAAATTCTGCAGTCTGGGTACCACTACCAGGGTTTTCTCCTACATCACTGCCAAATGTACCAGTATTTCCATTCATGGAGGGATATTCAAAAACGGCCCTCTCTGATGATCTCAGGGGATGGACTTTGGGCGCAGTCCAGAGTAACTATGGGGAGTCCTTGCTCTGGTGTAAGAACAATTTGCTCTGGATTCCAATATGAATTTCCCATAGGTTTTCACTAGCTGGTGCAGTAACTACGGGTGCACGGAAAGTCTCTTACGTGCTTCCGTAGTTACTCTGGATTTGGGAGTTAGTCATTATGGAAGGATGCAGTGGAGCCATCACCCTTCAAGTCATCTGCTTATGCAAAAGGAATACAGACATATATGTCTCTGTCTATGGGGGCACTTTATATATTGTTAAGTTTGCTAGATCAATGTGGATGGTGTGTGCTGTGGAGAGGCTCTCATCTTTGAGGGGGCAACCTTTGAAGTAGAAATAACCGTTTTATTTTTTTAAAATCCACTTATAGCTGACCAATACAATGCAATCAAAGAGTGGCTTCTTAGTTTTTTCTGGTACATAAAGAGGGAAAAAGAGCTGGATTACATTAAAGGAATCACATCCCTCCCCACATTGACTCAGGGCTGATTCTAGCTAATTTGAAAGGATCAGACAATTTTTTTTACAAAACTTTCCTTGAGTCTCTTGGTTGTTGGATTTTTGGATGGAATACATTACTTTCCATCAGTGACTGCCTGTACTTTCCTGAATACCCCTAGATCTTTTTTAATATTAATGTTACACTGACTACCTTTCAGTCCTCTAACACTGACTCTAATTAAAAGATATTACATATCCAGACCCAGTGATTTCTTAATTTTTAATTTGCCAGAACACTCTACAGTTCCTCGTTCCTTGTCACTTTCATTTGACTCATTGCAAAAGATTTCAGCTGCAATCCTAAAGACACTTTCCTGGGAGTAGTATCCATTGAACACAATGGAGCTTACTTTTGAGTAGACATGGTTAGGATTGTGCTCTTCATCTCTGAAAAGGTCAGTACAGGTGCAGATTCCGGCACTCCAGCCTGTGGTGAACTCAGATGAAAATAACTTCATTCACTTTTGTTGTAATTTCTAGATCCTCTTTAAGTGATGCTTTTATTCTCTTGTTATCAAAATGTCCCATACTACCTTCTTGGCAAGTTTCCTGCATTTGGTGTATTTGAAGAAACTTTGGCTGCTATCCTAAAAACACTTTTCTGGGAGTAAGGCCCATTGAACACAGTGGGGCTTACTTTTGAGTAGACATGGTTAGGATTGTGCTCTTAGTGTGCCAGCCTTTGTGTGTTTTAAGTGTACACTGCACTCCTTGTACAGAGTACTTTTTCACATCTGTTACTGTCAGCATTTCTTTTCCTAGAGTTAGTGTTCCTCTTTATTCTAATTTAGCCAAGACTTCCAGTTTATAATGGAAGCCTCTTGCCTTTGGATAGTTTCCTTCACTCATGAGCCGTGCTGGCACCCTACTGGAGTTGGTGGGAGGCATATTTGGTGGGATGCATTCCAGTTAACTGATGTTACTGTAGCTTTTAACAACTTCTGTGCACTAGGGAGAAAAATTGACCCACTTGTTAGCTTCTTTCTTATTAGTCCCCACAGACCCTGAGGGTGGGATGGATATCAGGTCCCACAAGATTCTCATTCACATTCCTCATTCTCAGCTTCTCCAGATCAGCCACCTTCACTATGAGGAGATAAATCCTGAGATACAAAAATTCATTGTCTCAAAGATAAACCCGTGTCATACATTGTGACTATTCAGTAGCTTGAAAAGCACTCATGCCTTGCTGGTTTTCTACCTCAATAACTAGTTCCTTTTGGGGGGGGGGGTGTTATATATTTGGAATGCACCTAGTTCCCCCACAGAGGGCCCTGGGGCCTGGGAGACCAGATGGAATGGAGGGCAGAGTGCCTCTACCTTTAAGCATTGCATAGAATAGGAAATTTAGGCAGTTGCTGCTTTTTAAACCTTTCTATGATAAGCAAAACCTGCCTTGATTCCCTCTCTTATGCAATAGTTAAAGGTTCATCCTCTAATGGAGCACTATGTCCTCCATTACATCTGGTCACCCTGCCTGGGGCTGATGCAAGGTTTGTTAATACTGTACTTGCCATCTAAACTCCTTAACAATGAAATATGTTTTTAAATTTTTCTGGAGATCTTATCCCAGCTGCATTGTTTTAAGTAAAAGATGCATGAAATAAAGGCAAGTGCAGGTCTGCCTACTGCCTACTGCCTACAAGTGCAGGTCTGCCTTTACATTTTTTTGGCTTAGATTTAAAATTATTAAAAAATAACTGGGCTATTTTATTGCTATGCCACTTAAACTTAAAAACTTAACAGAAACACAATAAACTTAATCATTAGGTAATTGTACTTGACCTCATTACAACAGAAGCCCCTCGTTACTATATTTATATCTTTTTGCTCCCAGGTACAAGGCTGGAATAAAACAGCTCCGTTTACTTATCTCCAGTTACAAAAAAAAGCCAGAAGAACAAGGACAACTGAGTCAGTCGGTGGCTGCTTGTATTGCTTGGATATGACGCAAGTTCCTGACAAATGTTTGGAGCAAGACCCCAAGACTGTAGACCAGCTGAAATCTGATTACAAATTAAATTCTAGTGCTGCCACTGATAGCATTCCAGAAAAACCAGAGCCTCTGCTTTCTTCTTGTACATCTGTAAACCCCTCTTCTGCAACAGAGGACGCCAAGAAGGAAAGCTGTTATGGCAAAGTCTACCCTGCTCAGCCATTCTCAGGGGATAAGAAAAAGCCAACAATAAAGGAAGCTCAAGCTTCTCTGAGTGAAAGGAAAGCTTTTCTATTGAAAGAGAGCCAGCTCTTCCAGGCTGAAAAAAAAACCGTGCCAATCCGAGAATATAGCATCCTGCCTCCAAGCAAGCCCAAAAGTCTCGAAACCCTGAAGGGCAAAGATAGCAAAAGACAGGAATCTTCGGTATGTAACCTGGTCAGCTCTGAAACGTCACTTAAGCCCTCATTGCCACCCCTGAAAGAGTCGACTCTCAAAAGCAACCTGGATTCCTCACCAAAGAAAAGTAAGACCGTTCTTTCCCAGGCAAGAGAAAAAACATACTGTGCTGTTTCAGAGACCGTTTCCCGCACCCAGGTTTTTAAGCCCAATCAGCACAGATTTGACAAGGAAATAGAGCTAATGGGCAGTGCAGTGAAAGAGCCAATAAAATTGCAGGAGATACCCTCTTCTGTCTCAAAGCTTCCCAGGACCTCAGTCTTCGCAAGAAACTCAGATCGGTACTACTGGCGCTGCGCTCTTTTGCAAAATAAAAAACTTGCAACCATGCCTAGTTGGATTGCGCTGAAAAGGAACAATCAGCTCAACAGCATGCATTGCCTGCATACGAAAGGAGATCAAGGCAGCAAAGCCCATGAGACTCGAGAGCCTTGTGCCAGGAGTAGGAGTCACAGTGGAAGCACCCTAGGAAATGAGCCAAAAACGCAGGGGACCCCACTGCTTTCTGGACTGTTCCCTTCCTTAACGGTCAGCCGTGTTGCAATGACTGAATTGCCTTCGAGGCTGACCTGACGTTTTAAACTTGCAATTTCATGTTGAGCTGTTTATGGATTTGTTTGGAGTACTTGAAGGTGCAGGGTGGACAGTTGCTGCTTTGCAGAAGTGGAATTTGGTTGGGCACTGATGATTGCTCATTTCTGCACAAAATGCAAACTGTCCATGTACTGCTTCTTACAATGAAATAATAGTTTTGGTTGAGCTTTAAATATATTTTGTTGAACCTGTAGCCTCCAGCTTTCAGAGGTGAGCCTCCAGGAAGTGCAGTGTCATTATGAGGCCCTGGATCAGGATTTCAGGTCTCTAAAAGTTTGCTGACACAGCTGTTGTTTCAGCTCTTCCAGACCCATCTCTTCCCCCCATAGTATACAGGCACAAGTTACTTCAAATTTTGCTTATGTTTGGTCCATAAGGCTATTGCGTGACCAGCATGGGCTGCATACTGTGTCTCCGCCGGGGATATCGCACCTGGCCAAATACATGGGAGCAATGCAGAGACATGCCCCCTTGACTGACAAGCCTACAGTATTTGGGTGGATGAGAAGGATCCAGGCCCAGTCCTTAAGTGATGCAGGAATTTTGAACTGGAGCAGTTTCAGCACCTGCTGGGCATGCCTAAAGGAATTGCATAGGATTTGGATCCCTAACAGTCCTCAACAGTTGTATCATTCTCCAATAGTACCCTTTGATTCTGGTGTGGACAGCCACTTTCAAATGCTGTATAAACTCTTTTTTAATCCTTTTATTTTTAATTTTGGAACAGCTTGCAGTTAAGAAAAAAACACTAACTTTGGTTGTAATTTAGTCTGTATAGATTAAATAGTCTTGGGTTTGGTTAAGATAGTTAAGCTTTCCCTTACCACCCTTCATGCCAATTTAGGTAGCACACGTTCCTTTATAGTATAGACAGCTTTAGTAAAATATTTTTCTGTATGCACAGCAACAGCCTGTTCCTCAGTATTTCAGTCCAAGAGATTTTTCTGTCAGCACCCACCATTTCTTTATCTGATGCATTTGGAGTAGCAGAAAGGTAATAACATTTCTGGCTATCTGATAGGAAGAGCATTTTTTGGAAGCCCTTTTTTTCTGGGAGCTCATTCATATTTTTCTAATATTGCCAGAAACTTGGAAATATGAGGTGTCCTCATAACCATGCAAAACACTCCGTTATACGTGTTTGAGACTCAGCTGACCATGGACCTATAAGCATGCACTTTGGTGTCTCATGCCTGAAAGACTTGAGAGCTAAATGACTTGAGCCTTCCTAAAGAAACAGGTCTCTAGCAACCATTGATGTATATAACTCTAGAGGAGTATGTGCAAAATCTTTACGGGGTGGGCAACAAAATGCATTCTTTCTCACACAGGCATTGTGTTGTTGCCCAGCATGTGTGATCTGGCCACTTGCGGAGTCGGATGCAGCGATAGCTGCCATACGAAAGTTTGGAAAAAAGTTGCTGCCAGCCACTTCTGTGGTGATCCTGATCCTAATCCCATTTTATATATGAGCACAGGCTTGTCCTATGAGCCTCACCCAATTTCAAAGTCAAAGAATCTGTATCAGCTGAAGCTGCAGGGATTTTACAATATATATTCTTATGTCGGTGAAGGACGGTTGTGACTTGGCCTTCAGTTCTTTGAACTGGCATGAAGGCATTTCAAGCAAAATTGTTAAACAGTCTCAACATGGAATAAAGAAAGTCCCCTCACAGCCAGCCATTTTCCTAAGTTATCACCAAAAAGCAATTAACAGCACAATCCTAAACATCTTGGCCGCTGGAGCCACAGTATCAAAATGTATCAAACAGGCTCCCAGAAGCAGCTGGAGTTCTCCAAAGAGGAAAGCCCCAAGACCCACAATTAAGCTTCTCACGTCTGTGCCAGCTGTTTTGCCAGCACAAAGTTGAGAGACTTGGTGTCAGGCTGAAAGCACCGACATCGAGGTCAGGATACGGAAGAGCAGAGCTCCTCTGATCCTGCCCCTTCCCGTCCCAGTTCCTCACCCCTCCCCACTCTCAGTCTGCCCCGAGGCTGGACTGCCACCCGCCCTGCCAACTTACCCTCGGTGGCAGCATTTTTTTCCCCTCTGGTGCTGCAGTGCCTGACTGGTATGGACCCAATGCCAGTGCACCTTTCTTGCTGGGTGCCACAAACATGTTTTATAGCATTTTATGGCACCAGTACCAGTGCCAAGGCTCAGCACCAGCACTGATAAAGTTCACAATTTGGCCCTAAGTCAGTCAATGCCCAGAAATCCTATAATATGCAAGAAACCATGCGTACCAGTTTGTGCAAATATGAAACTTAAAGTGTCAACCATCCATAAATAAGATGTATTAATTAATTTATATTGCTCAGGAATTGTTATTGTTTGTATTGTGAAAGCTTTTATTCTATTTTAGAATTTTTTGTCTGTGTAATGCTTTTGGTCTTCATGTGTGACTTAAAAATACATGTATTGGTAAGATCTGTAGAGCTATTTGATCAATTCAAGACAGCCTTTGAAAGAGAAAATAGGTGGCTACAGACAACCATTTACCAAATCATACATGCTGACCATAGAACAAACAAACATAGAGATTCAAAAACTGGTATTCTGTATTCACTCTATCCTGATCTATCCTCTATCCTGAAAGCTGTGGATTGACAAAATATGACATATGTTTATATTTAGTGCCTGAATAAATTGTGATATGTTTCAGTGTAAAATAAGAACAAGTAAAAATGAATGTAGTTCATTATATAAAATAAATACAACATCAATTTTCTAAGTGTGGTCACTTTTTCACATCAGTGAATAAAATGGTGTCAGACAAAACGCAGTGTCCTAAAGCGTGAAAAGGAGAAAAACGTAAAATGATTTGCTGTGTAGTTTACCAGCATGAGATTACTGATGTAAAGCTGCTTCCCAATACCAAAGTCCCCAAAGAGATAAGGCACTGCAGTATATAATGCATACCATATTCTAGCCAAATGCTGCAGTCATAGGTGCATTAAGCAAGGGGTAAGCTCAGTTCTTGCAGTGCGCAAGACTTCCTCGTAAATATGGAGGTGTCCGAAGCATTGATTTCAAGGGGAGAGATTTAAGCATGTGCTCATCACTGAAATCAGTGGAACTTTATTACTTGTTACCTAACATGATTACTTGTACTTAACATGCCCTTTGTTATTACTCCCTTATTCCTTAACATGCAAGAGATGTAGCCATATGAGCAACTATATGTTCAAGTGACTTTTAAAATAAGAGTTAAGCACTTTTTTGTTCCGTTTTTCATTGGAATTTGCTTATTGCTGGAGCATTTGCAAGTGAGGTTTCTATGTATGTTTGTGCATACAGGAAAGCCTCCATACATGTTTGTATGTTTGTGCATACAGGAAACATACATGTTTGTATGTTTGTGCATACAGGAAATTCCATCTGGAGTTTAAATATCAGATCCATTGCTTTTCTCATCACAAATATTTTAACAGATGATTGTTTTAACTGCGCAGAATATAATTCTGAAGATAATTATAAAGAATAATTACAAAGAATATAATTCTGCTTTATTATTCCCTAATGATTAGCCTTTGAAGTTAACTTAGGATAAACCAAGAATTTAACATCATTGACCAAATCCCAAAAAGTGGAACTATTTCCATGTGTTCAGGGTTAGGTGTGCTTAAATAGCAATGCTCCAATATCAAATCATTTATTTTAAATCAAAAAAGGAATTAAAAAAATAATCTGAGAGCTACCATGAGGCTACTTCTTCCATATAAATTTCAAATTTATACAGAAGTAGGGAAAAAAAAACCTTATATTGTGATTGTCCAAAGCAGTTCTTGGGACCCCGGATCCTATTTCAAATGGAAGTCATATGCCTTGGGAAAATTATTAACCCTACAATCCAGAGTAACTACGGGAAGACGCAAGAGGCACTTACTCTGGATTGCTCTATGCATTTCCCATAGGTTTCCCATAGGTGACACAGTAACTACGACTGTAAAAGGTCCTGTAGTTACTCTGGATTGTAGCCTCAGTTACTAATTTACTAATTACTAAGATTACACCAGCATAGGTAAGATTAACTTGGTAAAAAGTTCAGCACCTGTTTTGGACAGAAGCTTGTCCACGTTTACCTTATGTATTCACTGCTACAAAGTGGATTCATATTTTTGCTACAACAGTAAGCTGCTCTGTTATTTGGAATGCAATTTGTATGTCCTTTTTTTCCCCCCCAGGAACATAGCTGGGGAAGATCTGCTCCTTACGAATGCTTTAAGGTCTCCCAAAAGATCCCCAAGAGACGAAGAATAAGCAAAATGGTCTCCGACTTAACCTGTGAGAGTGTGACGTCCACTCCACAGGAAAGAATGGGTTGGATAACACAGTTGGCTCAATTTCCAACAAGACCTGACTGGATGTATAAAGAAGAAACAGCTTCAGTCAACAAGAGGTTTCAATTTTGCTGTATCAGGCCATCCAACTACCCTAAGACGACAGCCAGCGACGTGGAAAAAAGAGTGAGTAGTATATTAGACTCTGTTCAGACAAATCTAGGTGTAAAGAGGACATTGCCAGTAAAGGAGTATGAGAATAGGTCTTTCCAAAGATGTCCTGAACCCCTGCAATGTAAGAAGATTGGCCTGCCAAAAGTGGTCCACAGCGACCCTCCGAGCGACTTCAGCTGTGTCACCTTGAATGCATTGCTGGTCTTCAGGCCGGATAGAGAAGGAATGGTCAACGTGCACCTGGAACCCCCTCCAAAGAAGAAGGAGGCACCTGCAGCAAAGAGAGCTGAGGAGAGCAGCACTACCACCAGAAACGCCTCCTACATCCGTGGGACTAAAAAAGGAAAGCTGAAAGGGGGGAAAAAAGTTGGGAGGACAACTATAACAAAAAAGCAAATAAAAAAATCCTGTAACACCCGTTGATTGGTCCATGGCGTCCCGAGACATTTTGCCTTGCCCTCCAAGCTGCCTTCTTTGAGTAGGACCGTTTTGCTTCTCGTCAGGTGGTGGTAGGCAGGCAGTCCCTCCTAGACCAGTTTCACAGCATGATGAAGTTTACACTTGCAAGCTTGGACTGATCTAAAGACTTACCCTACAATCCAGAGTAAGAGCACGTAAGAGACATTTGTGTTGATGTAGTTACGGCACCACCTAGTGAAAACCTATGGGAAATTCATATTGCAATCCAGAGTAAATTGTTCTTACGTCTGAGGAAGGACTCCCCAGAGTTACTCTGGATTGTGCCCCCAGTCAATGCTTTTATATGCATATATAAAACAAATACTGTATACAAAATACGATTAAAACAATCACAACGTCAAATGCCATCTTGCCAAAGAAAATCTATGAAGTTTCTAGTATGTATGGATACCTTGTGGGCTGACGGGGCATGAATGAACTCTGAATGTTCAATGGGAAGCAGGTCTTGTTCACTGCACTTAACAAACCCTGCCAGTGAATGGCTATAAGCTTTCTTTTGATAATCTATAGGATTCCATATGAAGTAGGGATCCCAGGGAATCAATTTTAATATCAATTGTTTTGATTTTTTTAGAATTAGAAGGAGACACTAGAGGAGACCTGTCTTCCAAGAGACAGTAAAGCAGGCTGTTCTGGTCCCCATTATGTAGACTCTTACCCAGAACTTAAAGGTCCCCATCCATACCTGGCATCAACCTGGACAAATCAGTTTAGTAAAGTGAAGGCATTGGATGATCCAGATTCTGGTCCAGGTTCTGGTTCAGAACCTGGAAGATCCAGATCCAGATTCAATTCCCAATTCAAAATTTGATTTGAAGCTTCCTGGGTGACCTTGGGCCAGTCCCTCTCAGCCTCACCTACCTCACAGGCTTGTTGTGAGAAAAGCAGAACTATAGCTTTGTTAAACTGGCTTAGGCATGTGTATTGGTTTAGGAAAGGCGGGGTATAAATCCCTTAAAGTCTGAAGCTGTCCTGTCTCAAGAGGTAGGGCAGTAAATGGTACACACCTTGGAAGGCCTAGAAATTTCCCCAAGAATGTCACAACCCCCAGTTCATGTAAAGGTCTCCCAGTCCCTTTAAGGGGCAGAGGAAGTGGTGAGGGCCACAATGCAATCCCCAGAATTGTAGGGATTCTTTCACTGCTCCCCCCAAAGACTTAACGGAGGGTGTAAACCTTCCTAAATGCTTGAGAAATGCTGGTTTTGGATAGTTTTGCAAAGAACAGGTATATAAGAATTGCTACTTTTTTTAAAAAAAGCAGTTAATGGCCTGTACTATTATTTTTGAAGCACTTACTATATTTAAAGATGTATCCAAGAATTGTATGAAAAATATACACCCAAATATTTTTAAAATGTTTAATTTATTCAATAATATGGCCTTTGAACTTCCAATTGAGTAAGTTCTAAGTGAGGGCAAATCCCAAAATTTTGGATGCATCATAATTTAAATGGTGTTTACTGGATGTTTAATTGTTCACACATTTATTAATTTAACCCAGCGTTTCTCAAAGTGGGGGTCGGGACCCCTTCGGGGGTCGCCTAGAGGTTTCCTGGGGGTCACCGAAAGACCCCTGGTGCAGGGGGCCAGGTCAGGCTTGCCAGACCTCCAGCTGCAGCTGTGCGCGCACTGGGGCTGACTGACAGCCTCAGGGCTCAATCCTATGCATGCCTATTCTGAAAAAATCCCATTATAGTCAGGGGGCCTTTACTCCCATGTAAATGTAGATAGGATTGCAGCCTCAAGGCCCAATCCTATGCATACCTACTCTGAAATAAATTCCATTGTGTTCAATGTGTGCACAGAACACACATTTCATTTTTAAGAATGAAAATACATCCTGCATATTGGATATTTACATTACAATTCATAACAGTAGCAAAATTACAGTGATAAAGTAACAACGAAAATAATTTTATGGTTGGGGGTCCCCACAACATGAGGAACTTATAAAGGGGTCACAGCATTAGGAAGATTGAGAACCACTGATTTAACCTATTATGGCCAACACATTTATAAATCGGACTATGATGGCCTTCCCTTTCAGCACTATTGCTTCTACCCAGTATCAAAGCTGAATATTTTGTGAAGTGATGCCTCAGCAAGTGCAGCTGAAGGGGTGGCCCATGTGTGTGATCATCTCCCCACAGGATGACCCTACAGAATGGAGGTAGAGTGCCTCTACCTTTAACCATTGCATAGAAGAGGAAATTTAGGCAGGATTAACTCAACATAGAAAGGTTTAAAAAGCAGCACCTGCCAAAATTCCATCTTACAACACTTAAAGGTATAGTCTGTTCTCCATTCTATAGGGTCACCCTGCTTCCCCATCCCCCATACCTTGGCAGCATCTTCTGAGGTCTCCTCCTGTTCTCCCACCCCCACTTGCCTCCCTTTGGGCATGATCCAGGCTTGCCTTCTCACTTCCATACATGTCCCTTCCCTAATCCATCCAGCCATACCTTTACGCATCATTAAACTGAAACTGAACATAGGGCGCACTGGCAAATTTTGAAGCGCCGTTTTTTTCAAAGCCTGATGCTTTTTTGGGGGGAAAAACCTCTGGACACACTCAATTTAATCTGGGTGTTTCTGCAGATTTTTTTTGCTTCAGTGACCTAGGCTGGCCTTCCCATTCCTTCATTGGTCTTCCCATTCCTAAGGTGATGTAAGGAGGCAAGCACATTTCTGCGCACTCCCCTAGGAGTGGTGCAGAAGTGCCTTACAGCACTTTTGTGACACTCCCAGGCCAGCATGGGACTTTTGCTGGGGCTTAGGATTGCAGTCTAAGCTCTTTTCCAGACCCAATCAAAACAAGCGCATAACAAATGCTGGGAAACACATACGTGTACTATAAATACAATTGCAGACAACCATACAGGAAAAGCAGGAAAACCAAATGTTAAGGCAGATAGACCTTTATTTGTTCATTTGTTGTTGTGGGTACATTTCAGCAGCTACAGGTAGTCCTACTCCAAACAGTTTCAGACAGGTCAGTTTTCTTCATTCAACACAGTTCAGTTAAAGCTTATGACTTTTGCAAAATGCATGCAGGTGGGCATGTGCAAACACCACTCAGTGCACAGAGAAAATTCAGTTATCACTTCACTGATCAGTACAGAAGACACAGTAGGCAGGGAACTCCTGCTTTGGAGATTTACTTACACAGAAAACGCTGTAGTGTCATTGCATGCACAAAAAAGTTGGCAATTTTCCTTTGAATGGCTGCCGCTGGGCTGCATGCAAGGAGACTCCTGACACTTTAAGCATAACAGATTCCCTGGAAATAGACTGATCTTCAACAAAGCAAGCAACAAAGAACCGGAAATCAGCTTCTTTTTCTAACAAAAGGATTACTGTGGATCAAGCTTGCCAGAAAAGAAGCTGCAACAAGAATTACCTCTGCAAAAGTTAAGTCCTGGATTTCATGTGCTTATAAAAGATCTGAAACTGCAATGCTCATGTGACCAACCCTGTGAAAAGGAGCAAGTTACAATTTTACTGTATTCAAGATTCCTCGTCTCCCAGAGTAATTTTGTAAAAATGGGACATCCAAAGCACTTGGGACCAGATTTTTCCATATTTCAGAATACTTGCATATACTTAATGGGCCCAAATTTCAGCCCAAAATTCATTTGTTTCATATACCCCTTATGCACACTGCTTGAAAGTAATTTTATACCATTTTAAAATTTTTATACTGTTTTAAAATAGTTTTCTGCATAAAACAAGGTTTAAGCATGAAACCGTTTGTGATTTTATTTCTTTAGACAACAAAATAAAAATGTCATTTGGCACACCTACAATTTCTGTATTTTAGAATTCCACATCTCAAAATATTACATTTCCTTGTAAAAAAAGTGTTCATGAAGTACATGATTTTGATTCAGGAGATGGTTGTGAGTGACAAAGATGGTGCTAGAGTTTGATAGGGTACCAGCGTGATGAAAGATTGTGCATGACAAGTATTGGGTTCTTTCATCTTCACTTCCTTTTACCTCTTTGGGTGGAGGGAGTTGCATTTTTTAGCATTCCATAATTGATACAAGAACATCCACACTTATTTTGGGCAACTTGAAACAAGTGATGACACAAACATGGAGTGACAATAATGGGCAACTTTCTCAGCAAAGGCTGGGGATTTATATCCTACCCTCACACACGTGTGGTGTGTGTTTGTGTGTGTAAATTTGGATTCCTTTTTTGTATGGGTGAATATTCAGTTAGGTGAATACCTGTATGTCACCTGAAGAATGCCCTCAGTTAAATCTTTTGCAACCCTGCATAAGGCTAAAGAAACATTTTGGCCCAATTCTTCTAAGCAGACATTTCCGTTACAATAACAGTCAAACACACTACTCAAATGTGCAAAGATTAAATTCAGATTACATTTTTGGATATCAAGGCATCCACTGAACATATAGTGCTCTCTCTATAGTGGCAGAGATATTCAAGAATGGCAGAGATATTCAAGAAAGAGATACCCAAAAAATTTTAGGAAGGAGTCACTTGCTTAGGCTCTGCCGCTCACTGCCCCATTCCTTCCACCTCCTTCCATTAACTGCTTCCATTTAATATGGGCAGTTGCCATGAGGGTTCACTATTCCCAAGACTCAGAGTTAAAGCTTCTGCAGCAATGGTGTGTATGCAGTTTCTTCTGCTCTTGCTAAGATAGGGCAATCCCTTAAGTTGAGGTCAAAACCCCAGCACAGATTGGGGACTGCCAAACTGCTCGGATACGGTAAGCAGTTAATCAGCTCTCTAAAAGTGTGCGGCAAGGCCACAAGTCCATGGGAAAGACAGTGTTGTGCAGCTGAGGGCCAAGACTGTTCCATCAACTGTGTCATCAACTCAAATTGCATTAATTTTTTTGTTAATTAATTAGGTTTTGTATGCAATTTTGCCAAGGTAAAATTGACACTTGATTGAAGAAAAACTGAAGAATTTAAGGACAAGGAAGCCCCTTTATAAAAACCAAATAGTTCACTCACAGTGCAATCTTACACAAGTAAGGAGCAAGGATACAGCTCAGTAGAAGAGTAACTGGTTTACATGCTAAGGTTCCACATACAATCCCAAGCATCTCTGAGTAAGGCAAAAAAATATTCTTTTCCACAACACAGATGAGCTACTGCTAGATGGTGCTGACTATACTGAGCAAAACAGACCAAAGATTTGACACAGTACAAGGCCATTTCCTATATAAGTCCAGAATCAAAGCACTGATGACTTAGGGCCATGTCTATGTAGGATCTCTGTAGGAATCTAGTTTTACATGCTACATTACACTGTCTGTGGCAAATGGGATTATTCAGGTGCTCCAAATGAATTACCATCAAGGAAGCTGGGAAAAATGGGTCTTTTTCTCCCGACAACTAAATTCAGGATGAGGAGTACAAGAAATAGCAGCTTTCTTTGATGGAAAACAGTTTGTATTCAAGATCACAGCAAAGCATTTCACACATTTGTTTGCCACTAATATGCACTTTGAGACATTTTGTGAAAGGCATGCTGATTTACACCCAGAAAGGGATGATCTGCCTCTGCTCAGGTAGGTCGGCTTGAATTTACAGATATGCAACTTCCTACAACTCTGTGTATTAAGAGAGCAGAAAGCTGCATCACATCTATTCTTTACAGCAATTACTCCTCAGCAGCAGGATACTCACTGCTCAAAAAAGACCCTTCAATAGGTAAATTCAAAGGCTAAAACAACAAATTATGTACCAATTCCATTAATGAATTTGTACCAATTTTATACACTGATTGTGTAAGCTAATGATGATCTGATTAATACTCTGGTTAAATAAAGTGCCAAGTGGTGATAGGAAGTACAGAATAAAAAAGGTATTACCTAATAGTCTTTCTAAAAACAGGTTCCAGCTTTCCTCCTTGTCTAGAGGCTGAAACATTCTCAGAGTCAGGTTTTGTCTGTCAACATGATTGGTCCAATCGCAGTCATGCTATTTGTTCTTTTTCCAAACACGGCTAGCAAAGAAGACTCCCAAAAGGAGGCAGAACTGCAAATTTCATAGGGGAAAACAATCAGCAGCAGACCAGTTTGGTACAATCAACTGTGGAGTTTAAGTTTTTCATCAACCCCAGAGAAGCACTGAACATTTTCTGAGTATATGGAGTGATTCAGTCAAAGTAATTGCGCATGAAGTGTTGCGGCAATGTGCAAATCTCAGACGCTGAAAATAGTTCATGTGTTGAGAACTAGCTCCTTGAGGAGCCTCTTCAACATGATTTTCATCACACCAGTACCAGTTATGTTGCTTATTTGAAACCAGAGAAGAGCTGCCTCTTTTGTCCAAGTACGACGGATGCCTCTGCTTCATCAAGTTCCCTGGGGATATTCTCCAGAAAGAAAGACATATTTAACTCAAAGCCACCTTAAGGTGCCAGTGGGCACTTTGGTCAAAAATGCATCAAGGCCACTGAGTTCTGAACATCAGCAACCTGGCTGTGCGGGACTAGCTGGAACCACGAGAATATCTATCGGCTTTCTCCAGAGGGACTGGAGACCACTGACGCAGTCAAACTGTGGAGTGCTCAGCCTGGCTAAATTAGCTAAACCTTGCCAGCATTAACTGACTACACAGGTATTCAAATACCTTGTATTTAATACCAGAATCTGCATCGTGAAGACACACACACTCCTTTTGTGATGAAACTGCTCCTGTTGTTGCTAGATGCTCTGACAAAATGACATCTTTTAATCCTTTGGCTTCATGAACTGCTAAACACATCCATCCAAAGAGTTGTGCTCCTCTGAAGGACAGAACATCACTTGCTTCACACTAAAGATTCAGCCAAAGATGGAGTTAGCAGCAGTTGGGACATAACCAAGGGGTCCTGCCCAAGGTAAAGTCAAAAATTCACCTTCCAGATACAATCCCGGCAGAGAAACTTTGGGAGAATGAGTCTTGTCTACATAAAACAAGGCAACAGACATTCACTGCAGAGCGTAGCAATTTCATGAGAAGATGAGCTAAGAACTAATGAAAAACAAGTACAGGTAGTTACCATCTTGTGAAGATTTTGCACATGGAATCAGCCAGGTCTGAATTAAAGGCAAAAAAACCAGTAAGGAAAAATCAAGGATTCACAGTCTATTTTGGTAGGCTGTTGCTGGCATTCCTTCATCAGGGCACCATCCTCCAAAATTTTTGGCCTTTGAAAGCTGCAATAGATCTGAAGAGAACTGCAGGGATCAACAGTAATTCAGGTAATGTACTCAATGCAACCAATATCCAGTAGGGTGTAAAATATTTGGTGAGGTGCAATACGGTGTCTGGATGAACAACTTCCCAAATCCAGTAGAAGGATGGCTTTCTAATGAGCTTGCTGTGAGCCAGCAGGTTGCCTGTTATGATGGCTTGCCTTACAACTGTTTTCTGGAGCACTCAAAGCAGACTCTGGAATATACTGTTAGAAACAAAGAGCTCCAGCTTGACATCTGGCCAAGGTGCCCCAAACCCAATTTCTTACCAGTTTTCAAACGCTTTTCCAAGAAAATTAAATCCATTTAAACCCACAAGGATAGGTTTGCCCATTTCGAACACAAAGTATGACAGGCTCTGCAACATGGTGACTAAGATTCAATTATCCCACCTTCAGAAGTACAACAAGCCTGGTTTCCTCTACAAAAACTAACAAAAGTCTGAATAATATCTGACTTTTAAGTTAAAGGCCTCAGAAAACTGTACTTACTTATCCCAGCAATTAATTCACAGCTGCTAAAATGTGGGACAGTTTCCTGCAAAAAAACTGGTATCCCACATCAAACTGGCAGGCCAAAGAGTTAGAACAACTTTTGGACATAAGCATGAGATAATTTTTCTATATTTCTACTGAGGCCAGAAACTGTAGTATAAGGAGCCAAAGATCTGGACTGGTAAGCAAGGAAAATGTACATACTTACTATGTGTGTGAGTAAGGACATAACAAAACCAACTCTTGGTCCAAGGTTTTGTAATACTTCCAGTGCCCTTCCGTGTAATTTTTAGGATTCAATGGGACTTACTTTTAAATAAATGTTTGTAAGACTGAAGACAAACAGGACTTAAAGATAAGAGCACAGAACGCTTTTTAAACATGTGCCACTTCGGTGTGGGAAAGGCAAGCATCAGGTGACCAAGTGCTGAAACATATATTAACACACCACAGAAAACAGGCTCATTAGTTACATAACCCCTGCAACTAACAGTGTGACCAAGTGTGTAAACCAAACTGTATACCACCAGTTACATTCAGTGCAGCCAACTCCAGCGTTGGATTCTCTTACCCAGAAAATAAATTAATCCTCAAAGAAAAGGGTATTCATGACTTAATGGCCTTCTTTATCCGAGTTCTGAAACAACGAATGCAGCCCTGCGCATGTCTGTGTTTCTACTGAGCTCAACTGTGACTCCATCGTATTCCAGGCCAGGTCGGCCAGCAGAAAGTCATCCATCGCCGTCTGGGTCTCGTTGCTAGTAAGGAACAAACTGCCCAGCGATTCAAAGCAGCTGTCCATGGTCTGCGTCTCAGCGCTGTTGAGCTGGACTTTGCTCTCTGCCATCTGACTGGAGACATTTTTCTCAGGAAGCAGCACTTCTGTCTGTGTTTCTGTGTCAGAAGAATCCGTGCTCATGGAGAAGGCAGACTGTTTCAGAATGCTTCCCAAAGGCAAATACGGGCTGTCTAAAAAGAAATTTAAATCCGTCTGGGTTTGTGTGTCAAACATCTCCAAACCCAAGAAACTTGGGTTACCCCTGCAGGTATAGGACTGAGTGGCATTATCTGAAAATAAATCTGTCTGGGTTTCAATATCGAGGGATTCCAAGACAGGTTCTGTGTTCAGGCTCCCAAGCTGAGTCTCCTCTGTCTGAGTTTGGATATTGGAAGCTCTAAAGAAATCCTCAATGTCAAAATCTATCCCTGTATTCTGTGCAGAACCGGAAGGCAGGGGCGCCTCAGCGTTTGAGGCAGCATCTGTCAGAAGGCTACGGTTCTCCAAAGACTGACCGGTTGGATTATTTGAAAAGATTGTTTCAAGATCACTCAGTAACTCCATTGTCTGGGTCTGATTGTCTGTCATCACCTGTGGCGGGAGGATGTTGTTTGGTGCGCTGAAGCTGAGAATTGCTTCTGCCTTTGCAGCCTGACTCACTGGCTTACAGCTTCCTCTTTGTAGCAAGTTGTGACCCAGACCTGCAGCCATTACGCTGCCGCCTGGGAGCGCCAGTGGGGTCGAATCACTGAATGATGAACCAACACTGTCAAAAATGTCACTACACATCACAGCTTGGTC